>CM075992.1:11104857-11330376 GCA_038087875.1 Malacoraja senta
GTGCTTCTCATACTCCAGGTGCTGCCTCACCACTATGATGGACCATAGTCAAAGATCTTCCTTATTTCTAAACATAAAAGTTTTTTGCAATAAGGGCCAATGTGCTATCTTGCCTTCCTAACTACTTTCTTCAGCCTGCTAACGTTTTGCAACTCCTGCAGTAGAACACATGACTTCTCTACTTCCGTCATAGAACATATACAAAACATTGAACATAGAATAGTACAGCACAGGAACAGGTTCTTTCACCCACAAGGTCTGTGCCTAACTTGATGTCAAGAGCAACATATCTGCCGGCATAATCCATATTCCACCATATCCTGCACATCCATGTGCTTATGCATAAGTCTATTAAATGCCACTATCGTAACTGCCTCCATCTCCACCCCGGCAACTTGTTCCAGGCACCCACCATCCTTTGTGTAAAAAAAGCCTTGCCCCACACATCTCCTTTAAACTTTGTCCCTCTCACCTTAAAGCTATGCCCTCTAATATTTGACATTTCGATCCTGGAAAATAAGTTCTGACTATCTCCCCTATCTATGCCTCATTTGCAACTCTCCTCCATTTAGATAATGTTCTACCTTTGAATTCCTCTTCCAGTGCATGACCTCACATCTTCCACATTAAACTCCATTTCCTAACTTTTCGTTCTTCAATCTCTGTAGAGTCAGAGTCATAGAGTCAAAGAGTGATACAGTGTGGAAACAGGCCACTTCCCTGGGCTTGGTCCATATCCCTCCAAACCTGTCCTTTCCATGTACCTGTCAAACTGTTTCTTAAACAATGGGATAGTCCCAGCCTCAACTACCTCCTCTGGCAGCTTGTTCCATACCCTGACCACCCTTTGTGTGAAAAAGGTACCCCTCTGATTCCTATTAAATCTTTTCCTTTTCATCTTGAACCTATGTCCGCTGGTCCTTGATTCCCCTACGCTGGGCAAAAGACTCTGTGCATCTGCCCGATCTATTCCCCTCTTATACACCTCTACAAGATCCTCCTGTGCTCCATGGAATAAAGAACAAGCCTACTCAACCTCTCCCTATAGTTCACACCTTCTAATCCTGGCAACATAAATCTTTTCTGAACCCTTTCAAGCTTGACAATATCTTTCCTATAACATGGTGCCCAGAACTGAACACAATATTCAAAATGCGGTCTCACCAACATCTTATACAACTGCAACATGACCTCCCAACTTCTGTACTCAATACTCTGACTGATGAAGGCCAAAGTGGCAAAAGCCTTTTTGACCACATCTACCTGCGACTCAACCCTCAAGGAACCATGCACCTGTACTACTTGATCCCTCTGCTCTACAACACTAACCAGAGACCTACCATTTATTGTGTAGGTCCTGCCCTTGTTTGATGTCCCAAAATGCAACACTTCACATTTCTCCGTATTAAATTCTATCAACCATTCCTCCGCCCACTTGGCCAATCGATCCAGATCCTGCTGCAATCGTTCACAACCATCTTCACTATCTGCAAAACCACTAACTTTTGTATCATCAGCAAATCTTGCCTTGTATGTTCTCATCTATATCAATGATGTAGATGACAAAACAGTACCGGGCCCAGAACCGAACCCTGAGGCACACCACTGGTCACAGGCATCCAGTCTGAGAAGCAATCTTCAACCATTACCCTCTGCTTCCTTCCATGAGGCCAATTTGCTATCCATTCAGCTATCTCTCCTTGGATTCCATGCGATCCAACCTTCCAGAGCAGACTACAATGCGCAACCTTGTCGAACGCCTTACTGAAGTCCATGCACACAACATCTACAGCTCGGCCTTCATCAACCTTTTTGGTCACGTTTTCAAAAAAATCAATCAGATTTGTGAGACACGATCTCCCACGTACAAAACCATGCTGACTATCCCTAATCGGCCCTTGCCCATCCAAATGCCTGTATATCCTATCCCTCAGAATACTCTCCAGTAACTAACCAATTACAGATGTTAAGCTCACTGGCCTATAGTTCCCATCATTTTCCCTGCAGCCCTTCTTGAAAAGAGGTAAAACATTTGCCACCCTCCGGCCTTCCGGCACCTCTCCTGTATTTAAGGACAACTCGTAAAATTTCAACCAGGGTTCTTGCAATGTTCTCTCGAGTTTCCCACAATGTCCTCAGATATATCAGATCAGGCCCTGGAGATTTGTCTGCCTTCAAACACGACGGTACCTTCAGTACTTCTTCAACAGTAATCCTGACTGCTCTCAAGACACTTCCAGTGACTGCTCCAATTTCCTAGGTCCTAATGTCTTTCTCCTCGGAAATACAGAGGAGAAATACTCATTGAGGACCTTGCCCATCTCCTGTGGCTCCACACAGAGGTGACCGCTTTGATTCCTGAGAGGTCCCACTCTCTCCCCTCCAGGGATGAACTTGATCCCAGCTGCCTATACATGTCCCATGCATCCTTCTTGTTTTTGACTAATGTCTCAATTTCCCTCATCAGCCAAGCTTTCTTATGTTTGCCTGCTTTGTCCTTCACTCTAACGGGGACGTACACATCCTGAGCTTTCTTCAGTCCACGTTTAAAAACATCCCACTTGGCTGATGTTCCTTTCCCATCTAATAACCTGCTCCAGTTAACTTGAGCGAGACCTTCTCTCATAGCCTCAAACTGGCCTTACCCCAGTTGATCATTTAAACACATGACCCTCTCCGTCCCTATCCATAACTATCTTAAACCTAATCGAACTGAGGTCACTGGTCCCAAAAGGCTCATCCACACACACTTCATTAACTTGCCCTTCCCAATTTCCCAATATTAGATCCAGCGTTGCCCTCTCACTTGTAGGACCTCCACATACTGCTTAAGAAACCTCCTGAACAGTTTTGAGGAATTGCACCCCATCTGAACCTTTCACGCTATGATTTTCCCAGTTTATAATGGGAAAGTTGAAATTCCCACCAACAACAACCTTATTTGACCTGCAGCTGTCTGCAATCTTCCAGCACATTTGTTCTAATAATTCCTGTTCACTATTCGGGGGTCTGTAGTACACCCCCAACAAGGTGATCATCCCTTTCTTGTTCCTCAGCTCCACCCGTATAGCCTCACCACATGAACCGTCAATAATGTCACCTCTGAACACAGCCGTGACATCCTCCTCTACCAACAATGCAATCCCCCCTCCTCTTTTCTCCTCACCCCTGTCTCTCTTGAAGCTCCTGTACCCCGGAACATTGAGCTGCCAGTCCTGCCCCTCCCATAACCAGGTTTCAGTCATGGCTACAACGTCCCAGTCGCTCGTATCTATCCATGCCCTAAGCTCATCTGTCTTACCCGTCAGGACCCTTGCAATAAGATACGCGCAGTTTAAACCAACCTTCCTTCCTCGCTCTCCTGCCTATTCTGCCCACGAACCTTTACCACACCATCCTCCATACCAACTTCTAGCCTCTCAGTGTCATGTCCTGCACGAGATCTCACCCACCTGCCAATCGAGATTAAACCCTCCCGTGTAGCATTAGCAAACCTTCCCGCTGGGATGTTGGTTGCGTTTAGGTGCAACCCGTCCCCTTTATTAGATGCAACCCATCCCCTTTTTGCAACCCTGCCCCGGAAGGAATCCCAATTATCCAGAATCCCTGCCCCCTGCACCAACTCCTCAGCCACACATTCATTTCCCCTGTCTTCTTATTCTTACCTTCACTAGCACGAGGTACTGGAGGCAATCCTGAGATCACTACCCTGCAGGCACTGCTTTTCAGTCTTCTACCCTATTCCGTAAATTCTTGTTGCAGAACCTCCTTCCTCTTCCGACCTCTATCATTTGTGCCAACATGCACAACAACATCCGGCTGCTACCCCTCACTCTTGAGGATGTGGTGCAGCCGCTCCGAGACGTCCTGGACCCTAGCACCAGGGAGGTAACACACAATCCTGGATTCTCTCCTGCTGCAGAATCCAAACATAATTCAGCATTTTATTTCATCTGCACCACGGTGGTGCAGCGGTAGAGATGCTGCCTTACAGCGCTTGCAGTACCAGAGACACGGGTTCGATCCTGACTATGGGTGCAGTCTGTTCGGGGTTTTACGTTCTCTCCGTGACCACGTGGGTTTTCACCGAGTTTCAGTTTCCTCCCACACTACAAATCCGTACAGGTTTGCAGGTTAATAGTAAGATTCAATGAGAACTTACCAGTTTGAAGTTTGATCTTTATTTTATGAGAAGTCACGGTGAGCGATTACGTGAAGAAGCCCCACCAGGGCGCATGCACGTCAATCTTCAAAGCAGCGGTGTGAAATCACAGGTAACAACAGTCGAAGTAACATAGTAAGACTCAAATGATTAGAACTCCCAGATGACCTTTGTGATATGAGGGCCGGGAGCGGTGGGCACGTAATCGCTCACCGTAACTCCTCATAAAATAAAGATCAAACTTCAAACTGGTAAGTTCTCGTTTAATCTTACTATTTTACTTCGGATTCACGTGAGTGATTCCGTGAAGATTTCAAAGCTCTGTGATTTCATGCCGTAGATACAGGTCCATACGACATACTGCTTCAGTTGACACAGGATGAACAAATAATGTATTCAACATAGTTCAAATTATACATATTAATGTTTTAATGAACAAAATAAATACTTCTGGCGTGAGGACAGGTTTATTATAAAACCGTTGAAATGTCCCTTCATTGGACCATCCTGCGGCACCGAGGATTTGGTCTGAAGGGACGTCCAGTGCCCTCGCTGTGGATGTTGATGCCGCCCTGGTGGAGTGAGATTTAAACACATCAGTGTCCACTCCAGCACAATCCAAAACTTGTTTCAGCCACCTAGAAATGGTCTGTACCGATACCCTTTTATGAGTTTTTTTGTGACTGATAAGCATCATAATTTCGGAGCCTCTACGGTTCTTGGTGACCTCAATATACTGTCGTAAGTGCGAAACTATAAATAGCCGCAGATCAATGGGATATGCCATAAAACTCAGTTTGATCCCAGATGACAGATGGCGCAATGGGCTAAGTGTTCGGCTGGCAACCGGAAGGTAGCCGGTTCGAATCCTGCTTGGAGTGCATACTGTCGTTGTGTCCTTGGGCAAGATACTTCACCCACCTTTGCCTGCGTGTGAATGTGTGTGAATGTGTGTGAATGTGTGTGAGTGATTGGTGGTGGTCGGAGGGGCCGTAGGCGCAGATTAGCAGCCACGCTTCCGTCAGTCTGCCCCAGGGCAGCTGTGGCTACAGAAGTAGCTCACCACCACCGAGTGTGACTGAGGAGTGAATGAATAATGCGATGTAAAGCGCCTTGAGTATTAGAAAGGCGCTAGATATATCCCATCTATTATTATTATTAGATGTCCCTGGCATGCTTTGTTTGATTAAATCATAGACATAAAATGTAATATTATTTACAGAAGAAACCATGCTGTCCAGTCGTAGTTTTTGCAATGTCTGGACACGTTGCACTAAAACAAGCGCATGAGCATGACCACTTTAAGTGTGAGTCTTTGCAAAGACAGAGATGTAATTGGAGCCCATTGACGAGGTAGTGTGAGAACTATGCTCACATCCCAGATTTCCATATACCTAGGCCTAGGAGGATTTCTGTTAAAGATACCCTTCATGAATCGGGACACCAATGGATGAGACCCGACAGAATGTTGTTCCGACCCCTGCCATAAATAGGAGGACAATGCACTCCTAGCACTATTGATGGCACTATAACTCAATCGCTCATCAAAGTATAATGTGGCAGGGAACTCCAATACATCAGATATGATCGCAGTGTGATAGGATATATTTGACTGCAAGCAGAACATCTCCCATTTTTTAAATGAGATACATATTGTTTCTTAGTACTATCCCTCCAGGCCACAGTAATCACATCCACCATACGACCTGATAGTCCGAGCCCCAGGAACGGTCTCGTCAGAATCTGCAAATCAACAGATTAATATGATCATGTAAAGGGTGACTCTCTCCTGTCACAGGGTGAACCAACAAGTTGCTGCATTTGGGGACAACCATAAATGGCTGTATCATTAGTCTCAGAACCAGTGGGAACCATGGTTGTGTAGGCCAGTCTGGGACTACCAAAATGCCTGAAGCGGAGTCCTGCTCAATTTTAGTGAGACATCGACTGATGAGGCTGAATGGGGAAAAGCGTAAAAGAACATACCACCCCCAATGTAGCGAGAATGCATCTACCGCTACGGCCCCTGGATCCGGCTCCCATGAGACATACTTTGGTAACTGGTGATTTAGCCTGGATGCAAACAAATCAATGTCTGGCAACCCATACTTGGCGACAACATTTTAAAAAACTTTTGGATTCAACATCCATTCTGTGTTGTCATTGAACTTTCGTGACCTGGTGTCTGCCACCATGTTATATTTACCTGGTAAGTAGATTGCTGAAACCCAGATGTTCCTTGCAATACACCAATGCCAAATAAGGTTAACCAGCTTATCACATGATAATGACTTAATTCCACCCATGTGATTAACATATGCAACTGCTGTGGTATTATCAATCTGAACATGCAAATCATGCATTGTTGAGCAATACACTTTTAGGCCATCGAATGCTCCCAACAATTCTAAATAGTTAATACCATGCATCTGAAGGATTAATGCCTCATGCACATTCCATCTGCCGCTGCAGCTAGAATTGGTATTAGTGGCTCCCCATCCCGAAGCACTCACATCAGTATGTAAAACAACTGAAGGTCGATTAACCAGAATGTCATTAGAGCAACGTGAAACATTCGTTATCCACCACTGCAACTCAGTGATAGCTTCAACTGGCAACTGCATGAGTCTATCGAAATGACCTGCATGTGTTTTGAGTGCCTGTTCCTTAGCTCGTTGCAAATTATGATAATGTAAAGGCCCAAATTGCACTCCAAGGAAAGCAGCCACTAATTTGCCAATAACACTAGCCACTCGTCGGATGGAGGATTGCTGCTCATCAACAAGATTGCTGCAAGCTTCCACTAATTACAATCTCTTGGCTCTTGGCAGAGTCACTGACATGTTAATTGAATCAATGGTGAACCCCAAATAATCAATGATTCTTGAATTTGGATTTAGTTGGATGGATGAGGAACCCCAACCTCTCGAACATATGTTTAGTAACTGAAACAGAAAATTCAGCTGCTTCCTGAGTCTTGCCTATGATTAGAACATCATCCAAATAGGCCATCACAATATGATTCTGAACCCGGAGTAAACCCAATACTGGTTTCAACAACTTTGTAAATAATCTAGGAGCTGAGGTTAACCCATTAGGTAATGCTTTAAACTGCCACAGTTGTCTCATCCAACTAAATTTCAAATATCTCCAATATTTGTAGTGAATTGGTGCTGAATAATATGCATCTTTGAGATCTATACTTGCCATATAACATCCTTTAGAAACCAATTGTTTAGCAGTACCAAAAGTTTCCATTTTTAAATGTTTATACTGGACATAGGAATTCAGTCGAGTTAGATCAAGAATGACTCGACACCCACCATCCTTCTTTTGTCTAGGAAATATATTGGACACAAACTGCTGAGGTTGATGAACCGTCCTTTCAATTACACCTTTCGTAAATAACGTTTCAATTTCAGCATTTACCTGTAAAGTTTCTGGTTTTGAAAACATCAATTTCCGACTTGGTGTATGTTGTGTGGGTGGACGTAATTTAAAAATGAACTAAATTCGAAACCCCTGAATGCTGTCCAGTATAAACGGGTCTGATGTTATGCAGCACCATTCATTGAAGAACAATTGCAGTCTACCCCCAACTAGTGACTGATCCATAGAAGATATGTCCTGAACAGGACCAGATGCATGTACCTCCACAGTTGCTGGATTCCTTTGCCTCCGAATTCTGGATGGAATATATGTTGGTGCACGCCAATTGCGTAAAGATGGAAGAGCCCGGCTTGATCCTTGACCCGCACCAACGTCAGTGACCCGTCTGTAGGGATGTAATCGACGAGGCGGAATTCTAACGGTCGGATATGCCTTAATGAGGCCGACTGTCTTCGCCTCGTCATCCAACTCTTTTACTTGTTTTGCCAGATCCTCACCAAACAGGTTTGGTGGTTGTATGTTAGTTGATCTGCACAGTGCTGCAAATTTTGGATTTAAAGTTGGTCTAATTGCATTCTTCCGAATGCAGTTAATTTCGAAATGGGCATTGCATAACAGGGCCAACGCATCCTGCTGTGTATCAGATAGTGGTGCCCCTTCAACTGATCGTCCAAAAGCCGTAATGCCTGATCCAACCAATTTTAAGACTTTTTGCAGCCTTAATTCTTGCATTCTCATGCTTACCCCCATTTGCCTACAGATAGCCTGGTTTACAGTGGGCACTTTTATTGAGGCACAGTTAACAGGTGTTTCGTACCGTTTCACCGTCTCTTCCATTGTTAGCTCTTGTAACTGGTGGGAGACCATATAATTTATGTTTCTAGCCAAGTTGTCTTCCATTGGCTCACCAGTTCCTTGCGGTATGGCGAATTTACATGCCACATCTGGTACACCTGGAGCTTCGCTCTCATGCCTTGGTGTATGCTCCTTCGCAATACCTCCAACTTCAGGGTCAGAATCATACTGCCCTGGTACACTCACCTCCTCCATGAGGGAGACATCCTGCAGCCCTTCACAAGGCGCTGCTGCTCTGGGCCCCCAAGTAGACCCGCGGATATAAGGCTCCTCTTGCTGGAGCAGATCTTCCCTATACAGACCTCTAGTAGAGGCTGCTGCCACGGGCCCATGGGGTGACCCACGGATATAAAATTCCATTAGGTGCTCCATCTTATCTAGACTCTCATCCTGGCTCGACTCATCAGAGTCCACGGGCCTTACTGATTTTCTCTTGGCTTTCTTCCCTATAGGAGTAGCCATGGTGCTCTGAGTTGGCACCGGAATAGCTGCCGCTGGCTGAACTGACAGCTGCTCGGAAGACGAAATGAGCGCCCACCCGCTGACCGCACTTCCGCGGTCTTCTTCAGCTGTTTTCCCGGCGGCGCACCTCAGCCTTCCTTTCACCGTCTTCTCCATAGTCCTGCTAGCTCCTGTAAACCAGACTTACAGACCGGAAAAGATGCCCACAGTGAGTTTTTTAAACTTACCTGTGGGTTTTTACTTACCGCTGGTGGAGCAGTGCCCTAGCCAGCCCGTCGTTGCGCCATGCGTCTGACGTAATGATGCGCATGCACCCTGGCGGGGCTTCTTCACGCAATCACTCACGTGACTCCGAAGTAAAATTGTCTTGGGTTTGTATACTTGGTATAAGTGTAAATTGTTGCTAGTATGTGTAGGATAGCATTAATGTGCGGGCATCGCTGGTCGGCGCAGACTCGGTGGGCCGAAGTGCCTGTTTCCATGCTGTATCTCTAAACAAAACTAATATCTATTATAATCTTATCGGCAAACATGACACTGAGTCCTCGCCCCCAGGTCATTAATATAAATTTCAACTAGCCTAATCCAAGGTACACAAAAATGCTGCAGAAACTCAGCGGGTGCAACAGCATCTATGGAGCGAAGGAAATAGGCAACATTTCGAGCCGAAACCCTTCTTCAGACTGATAGGGGGTGGGGAGAAGAAAGGAAAAAGGCGGAGGATTAGCCCGAGGGCTGAGGGATGGGAGGAGACAACCAAAGGGCTGAGGAAGGGGAGGAGACAGCAAGGGCTAGCAAAATTGGGAGAATTCAATGTTCATGCCCCCAGGATGTAGACTGCACAAGCGGAATATGAGGTGCATTTCCTCCAATTTCTGGTGTTGCTCGCTGTGGCCATGGGGGAGACCCAGGACAGAGAGGTCGGATACGGAATGGAAGGGGGAGTTGAAGTGCTGAGCTACCGGGAGGTCAGGTTGGTTATTGCGGACCGACCGGAGGTGTTCGGCGAAATGATCGCCAAGCCTCCGCTTGGTCTCACCGATGTAGATCAGCTGACATCTAGAGCAGCGGATGCAATAGATGAGGTTGGAGGAGATGCAGGTGAACCTCTGTCGCACCTGGAACGACTGCTTGGGTCCTTGAATGGAGTTGAGTGGGGAGGTGAAGGGACAAGTGTTGCATCTCTTGCGGTTGCAAGGGAAAGTACCCGGGGAGGGGGTGGTACGGGAGGGAAGGGAAGAATTGACAAGGGAGTTACGGAGTAGCTACGGAGTTACGGAGTAGCCTAATCCAAGAACTGACCTGAATGCACCCTCTTTGCTGACTTACAGCCTGGAAAAGATTCATTCAATCTAATTTCTGTTAACCTTGGGTATTTTTCAGGTATGGTTTCAAGGATGAAATTTGTATGAATGGAATTCATGAAAATAGAATTTAAAACACTGCAGAAACAGGTTCTGCAGCCACAAAGTCGGTGACAATAGTGATACCAATTTAAACCACCCATCCCCCACATGTGGTCTGTAACCAGCCATTCCCACTGTTCATGTGTCTGTCTGAATGCCTCAAACATTGCTCTCATTTACAATGGCTCTTTTCTCCACAGGGGAATGATGCTCAAAATCAACATCTGATCACTCTGGTCGGCGTTCTTGTCTCTCTGGTTTGCCTTGCGCTGTCAGTCCTCACCTTCACCCTGTGTCGGGCCCTTAAAAGTATCAGGACCACCATCCACACTCACCTGTGCATCAGCCTCTTTTTGGCACAACTGCTATTCATCGTTGGAATGGACAAGACCAAATATCGGGTAGGTGAAGAAAATGGTGTCCACTTCTCCCGGTGATCTCACTCAGGAACAGGCCTTGGTGCACGACACCAGGATGGGCAGTGAGCCACATCACTGTTCATTACTGCACTCAACACATGCTACTCTTTGGCCCCGACAGTGTAATGGCCCAGTGTATAATCCAGTGCATCATCCAGTGTACAACCCAATGTACCAATCCATTGGTGTGTAAGAAGGAACTGCAGATGCTGGTTTAAACCGAAGATAGACACAAAAACTGGAGTAACTCAGCGGGACAGGCAGTATCTCTGGTGAGAAGGAATCGGTGACGTTTCAGGTCGAGACCTGCCTGAAGAAGTTTATATGAACAATTTGTATGAGAATATGCAAGGCATGATTAGTAAGTTTGAAGATGCCATTAAAATAGGTGGTATCATAGATAGTAAATAAGGTTGTCAATAATCAGCTGGGTAAGTGGACCAAGGAATGATTAATGGAGTTTAATTAGGATGAGTACATAGTATTTTATCTAGAATAGGGGAATCAAGAACCAGATGGGGATAGAGGAGGCCCAGGACAGAAATGTCAGTGTACAAACAGGAAGGGAGTTAAAATGGTTAGCAACCGGGAAATCCAGTAGGCCATGGTTTAGTACGAGCGCAAGTGTTCAGCGAAACAGTCAGCCGATTCTACACTTGGTCTTGCCGATGTAAAGGAGGCAACATCTGGAACACAGAGGATGAGACACAAAAAGCAGGAGTAACTCAGCGGGACAGACAGCATCTCTGGAGAGAAGAAATAGGTGACGTTTTTGTGTATATCTTCGGTTCAAACCAGTATCTGCAGTTCCTTCCTACACACAGAAGATGAGGTTGGTCACGTGACTCAACTTCATCTCAACTGGAAGGATTGCTGGGGTCCTGGGTTGATGTGAGGGAAGAGCTATAGGGACAGGTGTTACATCTCCTCTGGTTACAAGGGAAGGTACCTGGGAAGTGGGTGATTTGGGTGGGAAGGGATGAGTGACCCAAGGAATAGAAGAGGGAGCTGCCTCTGTGGAAGGCAGAAAGGGGTGGAGATGGGAAGATGTAACTACTGATGGGATCACATTGGAGGTGGTGGAAATGTCAGAGAAATAAGTGTTGGATGTGTAAGCTGGTGGGATGAAAGGTGAGGACCAGGAAACTCTATTCTTGTTCAGTCTGGGGAGAAGGAGAGGGAAGAGCAAAACTACGGGGCACTGAGGAGGCACAGGTGAGGGATCTGTCTATGACAGCAGGGGGAATCCACATTTACTACAGAAAGAGGACATCTCGGATGTCCTAGGATGGAAAGCCTCCTCTTGGGAGCTGATTTAGAGAGAAATTGGCAGTAGGGGACAGTGTCTATATTACAATTGTACAAGATGTTGGTGTGGTCGCATTTGGAGAGTTGTGTTCAGTTTTTGTCAGCATAGGATCGATGTCGTTAAGGTGGAAAGAGTGCACAGAGGATTTACAAGGATGATGCCAGGACTTGGAGGCCTGAGCTATGGAGGGAAGTTAGGCTGGCTCGGATTTGATTCCTTGGAATGCAGGAGGCTGAGGGGTGATCTTATGGAGGTGTATAAGATCATGGGGGAAATAGAAGTGAATGCACAGAGTCTTTTCCCCAGAGTAGTGGAATCAAAAACCAGAGAACATCATTTTCAGATTAGAGGGCATTTAATATGAATCTGGAAGGCAACTTTTTCATACAGACGGAGGTATATAAATGGAGCGGAGTGCCAGAGGGGTAGTTGAGGCAGATACTGTAACAGCATTTGAACAAAATTTAGATAACTGGATAGGAAAGGTTTCGAGGGATATAGGCCAAACGTGAGCAAGTGAGACAAGTGCAGATAGGGCATCTGGGTCGTCATGGGGAAGTTGGGCTGAAGGGCCAGTTTCCGTGCTGTACGACTCTACGGCTCCATGACTTGAACTGTCCCAAGATCTATGAGAAACATTGTTGAACTAGTTTCATTCTACTGTGTGATTCAGAGATGTTTCTATACATCAGCAGTACTACATACAGTGGCTTGCAAAAGTATTCATACCCCTTGAACTTTTCCACATTTTGTCACGTTACAACCACAAACGTAAATGTATTTTATTGGGATTTTATGTGATAGACCAACACAAAGTGGCGCATAATTGTGAAGTGGAAGGAAAATGATACATGGTTTTCAAATTTTTTTACAAATAAAAAACTGAAAAGTGTCGCGTGCAAAAGTATTCAGCCCCCTTTACTCTGATACCCCTAAATAAAATCCAGTGCAACCAATTGCCTTCAGAAGTCACCTAATTAGTAAATAGTCTACTTGTGTGTAATCTAATCTCAGTATAAATACAGCTGTTCTGTGAAGGCCTCAGAAGTTTGTTAGAGAACATTAGTGAACAAACAGCATCATGAAGCCCAAGGAACACACCAGACAGGTCAGGGATAAAGTTGTGGAGAAGTTTAAAGCAGGATTAGGTTATTAAAAAATATCCCAAGCTTTGAACATCTCACGGAGCACTGTTCAATCCATCATCCGAAAATGGAAAGAGTATGGCACAACTGCAAACCTACCAAGACATGGCCGTCCACCTAAACTGACAGGCCGGGCAAGGAGAGCATTGATCAGAGAAGCAGCCAAGAGGCCCATGGTAACTCTGGAGGAGCTGCAGAGATCCACAGCTCAGGTGGGAGAATCTGTCCACAGGACAACTATTAGTCGTGCATCCCACATATCGGGCCTTTATGGAAGAGTGGCAAGAAGAAAGACATTGTTGAAAAAAAGCCATAAGAAGTCCCGTTTGCAGTTTGCCACAAGCCATGTGGGGGACACAGCAAACATGTGGAGGAAGGTGCTCTGGTCAGATGAGACCAAAATTGAAGTTTTTGGCCTAAATGCAAAACGCTATGTGTGGCGGAAACCTACCACTGCACGTCACCCTGAACACACCATCCCCACTGTGAAACATGGTGTTGGCAGCATCATGCTGTGGGGATGCTTTTCTTCAGCAGGGACAGGGAAGCTGGTCAGAGTTGATGGGAAGATGGATGGAGCCAAATACAGGGCAATCTTGGAAGAAAACCTGTTAGAGTCTGCAAAAGACTTGAGACCGGGGCGGAGGTTCACCTTCCAGCAGGACAACGACCCTAAACATGCAGCCAGAGCTACAATGGAATGGTTTAGATCAAAGCATATTCATGTGTTAGAATGGCCCAGTCAAAGTCCAGACCTAAATCCAATTGAGAATCTCTGGCAAGACTTGAAAATTGCTGTTCACAGACGCTCTCCATCCAATCTGATTGAGCTTGAGCTATTTTGCAAAGAAGAATGGGCAAAAATTTCAGTCTCTAGATGTGCAAAGCTGGTAGAGACATACCCCAAAAGACTTGCAGCTGTAATTGCAGCGAAAGGTGGTTCTACAAAGTATTGACTCAGGGGGGCTGAATACTTTTGCACGCGACACTTTTCAGTTTTTTATTTGTAAAAAAATTTGAAAACCATGTATCATTTTCCTTCCACTTCACAATTATGCACCACTTTGTGTTGGTCTATCACATAAAATCCCAATAAAATACATTTACGTTTGTGGTTGTAACGTGACAAAATGCGGAAAAGTTCAAGGGGTATGAATACTTTTGCAAGCCACTGTATATGAAGATATGTGTTGTCCTTCTGCAACATGATGAATCATAAAAGGATCTGGTTCAGTACATCTTGTTATTTCCTTTTTTCTACATTCTCGAAGCGATCTGTAAGATTATACAGCAAGTAGCAAGTTTTATTTAGTGTATGGTTTGGTCCACCCAGGATGATAACATCACTTTCTCCGTCTCTCAAAATAGACCATAGATATAGAGCTGTCAGAGTAGAACTGTTGAAAACCACACGTGCGAACAAACCAACTCAGCGGTAGAGATAGAGAAGGCAAGTGAGAGAAAGTTGTCCTCGCCCATATTGTACTGAACTGTGCTCAGCAGCATGTGCCTGCTACAACCCAGCACAGTTATGAAAGGACATTGAGCTTCATAAATGCTGCCTCGCCACTTCCTCTGGCAGTTTGTTCCATATACCCAGCACCCTCTGTGTGAAAGCATTGTCCCTCAGTTTCCTATTAACTCTTTCCCATCCCTCCTTAAACCTAAGTTCTCTAGTTGTTAAATGCATGATGGGAAAAACACTGTGCAGGGGTAGCACAGTGGTGCAGCGTTAGAGCTGTTGCCTCACAGCGCCGGAATCCCAGGTTCAATCCTGACTACGAGTGCTGTCTCTGTGGAGTTTGTACGTTCTCCCTGTGACCGCGTGGGTGCTCCGGTTTCCAACCACATTCAAAAGACGTTCGTGATTGGCTTCTGTAAATTCCACCTAGTGTGTAGGATAACATAGGACTAGCGTAGGGATGATCGATGGTCGATGTGGACTCAGTGAGCTGAAGTGCCTGTTTCCATGCCGTTTCTCTAAACTCAACTAAACATTCACGCTATCTACTCCCCATGACTTTATACATCTCTGTAAGATCACCCATTAGCCTCCTGCGCTCCAAGGATTAAGGGTGCTAGCCTGCCCAACTCTCTCTGTAGCTCTAGAACTTGGGTCCCAACAACATCCTCATAAACCCACTTTGCTACCTTGCGTCAGCTTAATAAAATCTTTCTTAAACTGAAGACAATGCCCAAGTGCAAGTTCACCTTACTAAAATCCATGTAGACAACATCCACCACCCTACCCTTATCGACCACGTTTGTCACCTCCTCCTAGGTCAGGGCATTGGGTATAAGAGTCAGGAAACCATGGTACAGCTTCATAGGACTTTGGTGAGGCCACATTTGGAATATTGTGTGCATTTCTAGTCACCCTATTGCAGGAAGGATGTGGAGGCTTTGGAAAGGGGGCAGAGGAAGTTTACCAGATTGTTGCCAGGATTAGGAGCTACATGGAGAGGTCGGACAGACTTGGATTGTTTTCTCTGGAATGCCGAGGCTGCGGGAAAACCTGATGGATGTACAAAACATGATGAGAGGCATAGATAGGACAGGCAGTCAGAACCTTTTTCCCAGGATGAAAGAAATCAAATACTGGAGAGCATAGCTTTAAGGTGAAAGGGCAAAATTTAAATCAGATCCACTGGGGAAATTTTGTTTTACACAGAGGGTGGTTAGTGCCTGGATTGCACTGCCAGGGTCGGTGGTTGAGGCAGATACAATAGTGGCATTTATGAGGCTTTTGACTAGAGATATGGATATGGAGGGATATGGATTATGCGCAGATAGATAAGGGATAGTCTTGGCATCATGCTCAGCACAGACATTGTGGAACGAAGGGCCTGTCCTTGTGCTGCACTGATCTGTGTTTTATGAACACTTGGGAGCTTTGAAACTGAATGGACAGTTTGCATTACAGTCAAGGAAGGGCTAAACATCCTATGACGTATGAAGGTAGATAAATCTCCTGGTCCTAATCAGATATGTACAAGGATACAGTGGGATGCTGAAGATTAAATTGCAAGAGCCCTGGCTAAGATATATAAATCAACATTAGACAAGGGTGAGGTGCCAGAAGACTTGAAGGTGGCTAATGTTGTGCCACTATTTAAAAAGGGTTGCAAAGAAAAACCTTGGAACTATAAACTAATGAAGTTAACATCTGTGGTAAGTTACAGGAGAGGATTTTGAGGGATAAGATGCATTTGCAAAGGTGGGGGTTGTTTTTGATTTTTTTTTAATGAAGTAACCACGGTTGAGGGCAGAGTTGTATCAATAGTCTCTATGGACTTTAGCAGGGCCTCGTGTAAGGTTCTCCATCGTAGGCTTCACTGGAAGGTTCGATAACGTGGGATCCAGGGAGAGCCAGCTAACTGGATATAGAATGTGTAAGAGGGAACTGCAGATGCTGGTTTAAACCAAAGTTAAACACAAAAAGCTGGAGTAACTCAGCGGGTCAGACAGCATTTCTGGAGAAAAGGAATAGGTGACGTTTCAGGTGACGTTTCGGGTCGAGACCCTTTTTCACACTCGACCCGAAACGTCACCTATTCCTTTTCTCCAGAGATGCTGTTTGACCCGCGAAGTTACTCCAGCCTTTTGAGTGTAACTGGATATAGAATTGGTTTCATGGATGTGAGCAGGGAGTGTTCACAGATCGATGCTGGGCCCATTCTGTTTGTAGTTTATATTAACAATTTGTATGAAAATATGCAAGGCATGATTAGTAAGTTTGAAGATGCCATTAAAATAGGTGGTATCATATAGTAAATACGGTTGTCAATAATCATCTAGGTAAGTGGACCAAAGGAGTTTAATTAGGATGAACACATAGTCTTTTATCTAGAATAGGGGAATCAAGAACCAGATGACATAGGTTTAAGGTGAGAAGGGAAACATTTAATAGGAACCTGAGGGCAATTTTTTCCACACAGAGGATGGTGGGTATATGGAACAAGCTGCCAGAGTAGGTAGTTGAGGCAGGAAACCTAACTACATTAGTATGCCATTGTAGGGAAAGATTTAGAGGAGGGTTAAGTGGCAAAAATGAAGGCAAATTATTACCCAAATGGTGTCAAGTTCGGAAAAGGAAAGTATAACGGGATCTGGGGATCCTTGTTCATCAGTCACTGAAAGTAAGCATGCAGGTACAGCAGGCAGTGAAGAAAGCGAATGGCATGTTGGCCTTCATAACAAGAGGAGTTGAGTATAGGAGCAAAGAGGTCCTTCTGCAGTAGTACAGGCCCTAGTGAGACCACGCCTGGCGTATTGTGTGCAGGTTTGATCTCCAAATTTGAGGAAGGGTATTCTTGCTATTGAGGGAGTGCAGCGTAGGTTCACCAGGTTAATTTCCGGGATGGCGGGGCTGTCATATGTTGATAGAATGGAGCATCTGGGATTGTATACTCTGGTATTTAGAAGGATGAGAAGGGATCTTATTGAAACATATAAGATTATTCAGGGATTGGACACACTAGAGGCAGGAAACATGTTCCCGATGTTGGGGGCGTCCAGAACCAGGGGCCACAGTTTAAGAATAAGGGGTAAGACATTTAGAACGGAGATAAGGAAACACTTTTTCACACAGAGAGTTGTGAGTCTGTGGAATTCTCTGCCTCAGAGGGCGATGGAGGCCAGTTCTCTGGATACTTTCAAGAGAGCGCTAGATAGGGCCCTTGAAGATAGCGGAGTCAGGGGATATCGGGAGAAGGCAGGAACGGGGTATTGATTGTGGATGATCAGCCATGATCACACTGAATGGTGGTGCTGGCTCAAAGGGCCAAATGGCCTACTCCTGCACCTATTGTGTATTGTCTATTTTCTATTATCACTGGCTCATGGGATTAGTGCAGATGAGGCAAGTTGGTTGAGAAATGCTATTGGGCCGAAGGCCCTGTTTCCATGTTGTATGACTCTATAACTCCATGTTAGAGAGCTCTCTGGCATAGAAGAGAATTCAAAAAAGTATTCAACATAGGGAATCTCTTCAATCTACTGAGGAAGTAAAGACAATGATGAGTTTTCTTTGTGATGCATCAATACACTGGGCCCAGGACAGGCCTTCACAGATACACACATCCAGGAACCTGAAGCTGTTGACTCTTTGTGTAGGAAAGAACTGCAGATGCTGGTTTAAATCGAAGGTGGACACAAAATGCTGGAGTAACTCAGTGGGACAGGCAGCATCTCTGGCGAGAAGGAATGGGTGAAGTTTCAGATCGAGACCCTTCAGTCTGAACAAGGGTCTCGACCCCAAATGTCACCTATCCCTTCTCTCCAGAGATGCTGCCTGTCCCGCTGAGTTGCTCCAGCATTTTGTGTCTGCTGTTGACTATTTGTTCTGTTGCCTCATTAATGAAGACAGGTTCATGGATCCCTACCTTTCCTGAAGTTGACTGGTTGCGTTATGGACTGGTTTGGCAATTTGAACACCTAGGAAGGAAGGAGAACACAATAATGGTGAACACAGCCTGGTCCATCATGGGTACTGACCTCCCCACCATTGAAGTGATCTATAGGAGGCGTTGCCTCAAAGAGGCAGCCAGTATCATCAAGAACACACACCACCTGGCCACGCTCTCATTTCACTTCCCCCATTGGGAAAAGGTTTGGGAGTCTGAAACTATGACCTCAAACTGTTCAGGAACAGCTTCTTCCCAACAACCTTCAGGCATTTGAACACTACAAACTCCAACTAAACTACAAACTATAAACTGTCTTGATTGCACCAAGTAATTTCAGTTTTTGTTTTGCACTAATATTGTTTTTTTGTAATTTATTGAACTTTTGTTTATTGTATTACCTATGAGTTCTGTGTTTACACAGCTGTTATGGCTGCCATGTAAGAATTTCACAGTAGAAATAAGTGAGTAGAGCAGGGGACTGAGCTCACTGCCCTGAGGTGCCCTGTGTTGTTGGCCATCGAGGAGCAAGTGTTGTTGCAATCTGGACTGATTGCAGTCTGGTGATGAGGAAGTCGTTGATCAATATAAACGACAAACCTTATAGAATGTCATCCAGCACGGAAACAGACCAACGGAAGTCATAGTGAAAATAGTGAGTGCATTGATGCTGTCTCCAGAATTCAACATAATGGAGTTGCCACTTTGGAGGGAACCAAACAGAATCCATGCTACTTTAGAAAAGGAGCAAGGGAGACGATAGGAAACTACAGGCAGTTAGTCTAACTTGAGTGGTCAGTGAAATGTATCTTCGTACCAATGCATTATCCCTTATATCCCTTATCATTTATCCACACACTGCGAATGGCTCACAGTGTACAGATTCAATTGTAATCATGTATTGTCTTTCCGCTGGCTGGTTAACATGTAACAAAAGCTTTTCACTATACCTCGGTACACGTGACAATGAACTTAACTGAAACTGCAGTGTACAACCAACCAAGTGTCCTGGCCCAGTGCACTGATCCAGTGTAATGACCTAGTGTACCAACCCAATATACTGACTCAGCGCACAGGCCCAGTAAATCGACCCAGTGAACCAGCCAGTTTACCACCCTGTGCAGCCCAGCTCAGGCTCATTAATTCCTTGTTGTTCTCTTGCATCACTTCCAGACTCTTTGTGCCATCATCGCTGGATTCCTGCATTATTTCTTCCTGGCCTGTTTTTCCTGGATGCTCCTGGAAGGTGTGCAGCTTTACCTCATGCTGGTGAAAGTCTTCAATGCAAAGAGTCTGAGACCAACGTACATGTACTTGTTTGGCTACGGTTTCCCCCTGATTACTGTTGGCATCTCAGCAGCCGTGTTTTCCCAGGGATATGGAACAAAGGAGCAGTAAGTACGAAAACTGTAGATTTTTTTGCAGACATTGCACTCAGAGCACATTGAGTTTCCGTGACAGGAATAAACATGGTTGCCGGAGGAGGCCATTCGATCCCTTGCACCTATTCTAACATTCAGTTGGACCATGACCAACCTACAACCTCAGGACCATTTTTTTGCACTGACCCTATTTTCCCCATATCCTTGATATCCATCTCTGTCTGAAAACACTCAGCCACTGAGCCTGCAAAACCCACTTGGGGAGAGGATTGCAAAGGTTCTCCACCCACTAAGTGAAGATATTTCTTCCCATCTCCACATGCAGCATGGGAACAGGCCCTTCATCCCATGAGGTCAACCATCAAGCACCCTTTTATCCCAATCCTACACTGATCCCTATTTCTCTTCCCAAAATGTCCATCAACTGCTCCAGATCCCCAAGTCCCATTCCTGTATTGTACTGTTCCATGTTCTATGCTATCATTCATGGAATAATTTACAGCTACCTATCAACCTACACGTGTTTGGGATGTTGATGGAGACTGCAGCACCCACGGGGATTTGCGTGGATTTAGGTGGAACGTGCAAACTCCACATAGGCATCACCCAAAGTCAGGATCAAACCCAGGTCTCTAGAACTGAGGCAACAGTTTCATTAGCCACTCTAATTATGATCCCTGGTTGCCTGGGGAAATACTATCCTTGCATCTATTCTATCGCCATAGGAATTTCACATATTTTAATGGGATTGCATCCAACTCTTCTGAACTCTGGAGAGTAGAGGCCCAGTCTGCTGGTCTCGCTCCAGGCATTGAACTGGTGAACCTTCATTTCACTCAGTACGTCAGAGGTGTTCTCTTCCTTGGATAGGGAAACCCGGCTGATGCACCCACGTATATGTGTCTTAGAGTCAGAGATGTGCAGCACAGAAATGGGACCTTTGACCCACCATCAAAGGAAACATAAATCAGTCATGGTTCCTGAGGAATACGAAGAAATCTGGAAAATACTTGAACAAGAAATTAGGATGAGTAAAAGAAGCTTCGCAAATAGGGTCGAGGAGAGTTTCCAGGCATTTTGTATGTAAAGAGAAAGGGTTACTTGGTAAACGGTAGGTCCACTCCAGGACAAAGGTGGGAATTGATGCCTGAAGCCAGAGAAATGGACAAGGTCCTTAATGTGTACTTAACATTAGCATTCCCCAAGACGAAGGGCATGGATGATGTTGAGATTCAGGAGGGGTGCGTTGGTATTAGATTCAGAGGGTCATACAGCAAAGAAACAGGCCCTTCGGCCCACCTACCCCATGCCAACCCAGATGCCCCATCTGCACTAGTCCAACCTGTCCATGTTTGGCACATCTCTCCTGTCCATGTACCTGTCCAAATGTATTTTACATTTTATTACAGTACCTGTCTCAACTATCCACTCTTTCAGGCCGTTGTATGTAACCACCACCCTCTCTGTGAAAAGTCCCCTCAGGTTCCTATCTTTCCCCTCTCACCTTAAGCAAATGTTGCCTGGTTCTTGATTCGCATACTCTAGATAAACTCTAGATATGTTTTCACCTTACCTATTCCCCTCATGATGTCATACACCTCCACAAGATCACCCCTCTACCTATTGAGTTTCAAGGAATAAAGATCTAGCCTGCTCAACCATTCCCTACAGCTCAGGGCCTCGAGTGCCAACACCTCACCACACAGGTGAGGTGCCGCAAGTCTGAAGGGTGTGTCTCTATTTAAGAAGGGCTCGAAGGAAGAGAGTATTCTGAGGGATAGGATATATATGCATTAGACAGGAGCTAATCAGGGCTAGTCTGCATGGTTAGGTACACGGAAGAGTGTGACTTACCAATCTAATTAAATTTTGAAGTAATCAAAGAGGCTGAAAAGGGCAAAGCCACAGACATTGTCTACATTGGCTTCAGCAAGAGATTTGATGAGGTTCCGCATAGTAGGCTGCACTGGATCATTAGATCATATGTGATCCAGGGAGAGCCAACTGACTGGATAGAGAATTAGCTTTGTGAAAGGAAGCAGAGTGTGATGGTGGAAGGTTCTCATTCAGAATGGAGGTCTGTGACTAGTGACATGCCAGAGAATTGTGAAGGCATGATGAGTAAGTTTGTAGATTACACTAAACTGGGTGATATAATAGATAGCGAAGATGTTTATTAAAAAAAATGCAGTGGTACAAGACATTGGTACAAGACACTTAGAGTATTGTGTTCAGTTTTGGTCACCTGCTCCCACAAAAGATCTCCTTTATATTCAGCATGTGGTGGGTGCCTGGTACTTTATGCAGGGGAGGTGGTGGAAGCAGATGTGATAGCATGTTTAATGGGCATTGAAACAAATACACGAGAAGATAGGGAATGGTGGGATACAGACCATGCACAGACAGATGGGAATGTTTATGTTTTCATCATGATCGGAGCAGACATGGTGGGATGAAGGTCTCTTTCAGTGATGTACTGTTCTTTGTTCAATGTTTTATGTCTGTACCAACCTATGTATCCATCTACAATACAAGAATGCCATTTGCCTGCATTAGTGCTGTATCCATCTAGGCCCTGCCTATTTATTTACTACAAACAAAGGTCCCAGCACCTATCCCTATGGTGCAACACTTTATACACACTCAGTCAGAAACACCTCATTCACCATTACCCTCTGCATCCTCTCACCAAGCGCAATGTGGCTCCAGTTTATGCCCCAGACAGAGTCAGAGTCATAGGGTGATACAGTGTGGAATCAGGCCCTTCGGCCTAACTCCCCTACACCGGCCAACAATGTCCCAGCTACAATAGACCCACTTGCCTGCGACGTATGTACTGAAGTCTTCTGGATTCTATGTACCTTAATCTTCTGGATCAGCCCACCATGTGGGGCTTTGTCAAATGTCTTGCTGAAGTCCATATGGGCAACATCTTCTGTCCTCCTTCATCAATCTCTGTTGCCTCCTCGAAAAACCCCATCACAATTTCCCCACACAAATACATGCTGACCAAACCTAACCATTCCTGCCTTTCCAAACATTTTCTGTCCCTCAGAACTCCCTCCAATATGTTCCCAACCACTGACACAAGGTTCACTCGCCTGTACTTATCTGGCTTACCACTTCTGCCTTAAAACAAAATCTTCTTGCGGTCAAAGCAACATAGTTTGCCTTCCTGACTGCCCCCTGCACCAGTACATTAACTTCCAGTGGTTTGTCTAGAAACATAGAAAATAGGTGCAGGAGTAGGCCATTCGGCCCTTCGAGCCAGCACTGCCATTCAATATGAGCATAGCTGATCATCCAGAATCAGTACCCCATCCCTGCTTTCTCCCCATATACCTTCATTCCATTAGCTCTAAGACCTATATCCAACTCTCTCTTGAATACATCCAGTGAATTGGCCTCCACTGCCCTTTGAAGCAGAGAATGCCATGAATTCACAACTCTCTGGATGAAAAAGTCTTTCCTCATCTCAGTCCTAAATGGCCTACCTCCTTTTCTTAAACTGTGACCCCTGGTTCTGGAATCCCCAAACATCGGGAAATTTTTTCCTGGATTTAGCCTGTTCAATCCCTTAAGAATTTTATATAAGATCCCATCTCATCCTTCTAAATTCCAGTGAATATAAGCCCAGTCGATTCAATGTTTCATCATATGTCAGTCCTGCCAACCCAGGAATTAACCGGGTGAATCTACACTGCACTCCCTCTATAGAATGTCCTTCCTCAAATTAGGAGGCCAAAACTGTACACAATGTACAACTGCTGAAGAACCAACTTGCTCCTATACTCAAATCCGCTCGCTATGAAGGCCAACATGCCATTTGCTTTCTTCACGGCCTGCTGTACCTGCATGCTTACTTTCAGTGACTGATGTACAAGGACACCCAGGTCTCGTTGCACCTCCCCTTCTCCTAATCTGACACCATTCAGATAATCTGCCTTATTGTTTTTGCCAACAAAGTGGATAACCTCACATTTATCCACATTATACTGCATCTGCTATGCATCTGCCCACTCACCCAACCTATCCAAATCACCCTGCAGCCTCATAGCATCCCCCTCGCAGGTCACACTGCTACCGAGATTTGTGTCATCCGCAAACTTGGAGATGTTACATTTAATTCCTTTGTCTAAATCATTAATATATATTGTATATTGTAAATATTGTCTACCAGGGATGGAGCAAGATCTTTCACCAACAGCCCCAACTTGTTCTCAAGGAGGTCACATGTGGCCTCTCTCCAGCTCAGGGGGAGGTGGGTTGGGGTGGGATAGGGAGACTGAGAGGCAGATATGAGGGGTGCAGTGGAGATGGATGGGATAAGGTCACTGATCAATCATCAAGGGAAAGAATATAGCTAAAAATGATAAAGCCCTTCCCAGCCACTACTCCCTGCAGCACAAAGACCAGAAGGCTCGAGGCCACCGACGGCAGGAGAACAAAGAAGGGAAGAGATTGAACTTGTTTTTGCCTTCCATCACAGTGAGGAATGTGGAGGAGTCACTGTGGTGGATGTTTATGTTAAAATGTATTTTGTGTGTCTCGGTATGACTGTATGACTGTATGGCAAATCAAATTTCTCGTATATTGCAAAACATACTTGGCTAATAAAGTATGATAATGATTATGAAGACCAACAGTGCCAAGCTGGGTCCACACAGAATTGAGTGAGGTAGCAATGTACCCATGACGGGAATAGTCGATCCCTGCCAAGCCTCACACATGGCAGGGTGGCTGTCTGAGCAGCAATGTTACTGGTGTGGGAACATTCCTGTACGTGTGTGTGTGTGTGTGTGCAAAGTGTAAACATTTTACAGTGTCATTTTGAAATAACATTTTTTTACTCTTTCCCCAGTTGTTGGTTGGATCTAAACTCGGGATTTATCTCGGCTTTCCTGGCTCCGGTCTGTGTGATTATTCTGGTAAGTTTGGAAAAATATGAAACAGAGAATGTCTGTTGAATTCAGAATGTGAGCTGATGGGTTTTGGAACCACTAATGATGATAGGACATCAACCATGAATGGCAGGTCGGAGGAACAGAGGGGCCTTGGAGCATTAACCTGTGCTGTAATCTTGGGTATTAATATTTAGCAGTATCGGATTGGATGAAAGTTCTCCAAAGAGCAATGGTAAAGATTATGTCTATCACTGGTTTTCGTGATAAATCTTTAGACAGTCCATAAATATTTGTAGATTCACAATGCATATGAAAAGATTTGAAGTAATCCACTCAGGGCTGATGGAACACTACGGTAATATCTACATCACTGTCTTTTTGCCCACCTACTGACTTGCAGCGGAGAGGCATGCACTGCGGACGATCTCCGCGGAGGCACAGATGTGGCACAGGCTGTGGCAAAGCGATGGCAGAACGTCGTCTGACACACGAGTGGACAAACTGTCTTTTAAAAAATGATTGTTGAGGATCAATGTAGAGGCAAACATGCCCAAATGGAACTATTTATGCACTGCTAGATGTTTCTATGAAAATGGAAATGAATTAAAGATAACATCTGCTGCAGTTGTATAGTGCCCTAGTGAGACCACACCTGGAGTATTGGGTGCAGTTTTGGTCCCCTAATTTGAGGAAGGACATTCTTGCTATTGAGGGAGTGCAGCGTAGGTTCAAAAGGTTAATTCCTGGGATAGTGGGACTGTCATGTGCTGAGAGAATGGAGCGGCTGGGGTTGTATAATCTGGAGTTTAGAAGGATGAGAGGGTATCTTATTGAAACATATAAGATTATTAAGGGTTTGAACACGCTAGAGGCAGGAAACATGTTCCCGATGTTGGGGGAGTCCAGAACCAGGGGCCACAGTTTCAGAATAAGGGGTAAACCATTTAGAACGGAGACGAGGAAACACTTTTTCTCACAGAGAGTTGTGAGTCTGTGGATTCTCTGCCTCAGAGGGCGGTGGAGGCCGGTTCTCTGGATACTTTCAAGAGAGGGCTAGATAGGGCTCTTAAAGATAGCGGAGTCAGGGGATATGGGGAGAAGGCAGGAACGGGGTTCTGATTGGGGATGATCAGCCATGATCACATTAAATGGCGGTGCTGGCTCGAAGGGCCGAATGGCCTACTCCAGCACCTATTGTCTATTGTCTATTGATTTTCCAATACTCCTCTATGTACCTGAAACCAGCTGTTATGGCCTTGCCTCTTCCCATTCATGCTAAGTTCAAAGCACAAGCTCCCCAGTGAGGCAAAAGTAAAGTATTAAATACAAAAATATGAGTGTCAGCACCCACCTTCGCAGCCTCTGTTGTCTGTGAAGTTACGTTGTTTGCTCGGGTGGAAATATCCTGCCTTACAGATACAGTAGTAGTTTCCCACTGTGTTGTGACTGTCAAGAGAGAGCTAGATAGGGCTGTTAAAGATAGCGGAGTCAGGGGATATGGGGAGAAGGCAGGAACGGGGTACTGATTGGGGATGATCAGCCATGATCACATTGAATGGCGGTGCTGGCTCGAAGGGCCGAATGGCCTATTCCTACACCTATTGTCTATTATCAAGAAAATATTATTTCAATAAATCACTGTCTTAATCGGAATAATGTGGCTTTTTCTTTTCTTGGAAGGTCAATGGAGGATTTTTTATTATCACTGTGTTGAAACTGGCTGAAAAGTTTTCAAGTATCAATCCTGATATGGGCCAGTTGAAGAAAATCAGGTGAGAACAACTGGTCTGGCTGCTGGTACCTTCCTTGGTTGATACGGTATACAGGTCATGCAAATGGCCAGCAGTTGTCCTGTTCCCATCCTTTTCCCATTATTCACATGAAGCTGCTGGTGCTGACAGGTCCTAGAGTCATACTGCATGGAAACAGGCCCTTTGGCCCAACTCGTCCATGCTGACCAAGATGTCCCATCTAAGCCATTCCCATTTGCTGTTCTGATTTGGGATTCACGCACTGATAGCTGGGCCCTTTCCAAACTTACCAAAAGGGGAAATAACATCAGGCAGATAGAGTGGACCAGATAGAGAACAGTCGGCTCCAGGGTCATAGGTTATGTACCACACGTGGAAGGTCAAGCATGTGAATCACTCAGTTGTCATTCCTGTCCTGTTATCTGTCGAGGTTTCTGAATGTGCTTAGGGGATGGGCATTCTCTAGTTACACCTCAGTGTGAGAAGGAATCAGCTTTGCATTATTCTGTTTGAAACAAACATTTCTCAGCAGAGGTCAACAATCATTTTTTCTTTTCCAATAAATCCTTTGATGTTTGGTGTGCCACAAGTCATGGCTCACTTATTGTATCAGCTGACTGGCTGATATCTCTATCGCTGCAGTCTGTGCATTGAAGTCAAAACAAATAATTGAAAGAGAGGATCTAGAAGCAGCAGGAAGTTTATATTGCACCTTAAAGTATGCACTGTAGTGGGTGACACAAAGTAAAGTATTGTCGCATTCAGCTTCTCGTGCCTCTTGTTTTAGGGTCTTTACCTTCACTGCTGTCGCTCAGCTCTGCCTCCTGGGATGTACTTGGATATTTGGCATGTTGCACTTCCGGACGGAAACAATTGTCATGGCCTACATCTTCACTGTGATCAACAGCATGCAAGGAATGTTCATCTTCATCCTGCACTGCCTCCTTAACAAGCAGGTAAGTCCCCTTGAATTTGTTCAGCAACGTTCACTCAAACAGTATGTAGATGGCCAACCAGAGAGAGGGCAACACTGGACGTTCCATTGGGGAATGAGGCTGGGCAAGTGACTGGCCTGTGTGGGCGAGCACATTGTGACCAGTCACCAGAATTATGGACTCAAGTCAACGGTATAGCCATGGGCATTCACATAGGCCCCAGCTATGCCTGCCTTTATTGAAATTGGCAGCTGCAGGATTAATAAGGTTATCATAGAAGGGGATTTTAACTTTCCAAATATTAACTGGGAATATCATAGTGCAAAAGGTTTAGACAGTGTAGAATTGGTCAAATATATTCAGGAACATTTCCTCCGGCAATATAAAGAGAGCCCTTCTCCAGAGAAGGCAATGCTTGATCCCGTCTTCGGAAATTGGAATGGACAAGTGGATGAAGTGTTCATGGATGAGCCTTTTGGGACCAGCGGCCATTGTCTATTAGGTTGAGATTAGTTAAGGGTAGAGACCAGGTGGGCCCACGAATTAAAATCCTAAATTGGGGCAAGGCCAACATTGAAGGTATTAGACAGAAACTTGCTCATGTTGGTTTGAGAAGGTTGTTTGAAGGAAAAGGACCATCCAGAAATGGGATGTTTGTAAACATCTGCTGACAAGAAGCCATGACCTTCATGTTCCTGTTAGAGCGAACGGTAACGCAGGCAAACATAAGGCAGCTTGGATTATGTGAGAAATTGAGGCTCAGGTCAAGTGTAAGGAGGCATGAGACAGGTATAGGCAGCTGGGATCAAGTGTATCCCTAGAGGAATTTTGGGAACTGAGGAGCAAGCTAAAAAAGGAAATCGGGAGGGCAAAAATGGTGTAGTAAAGACAAATAATATTAAGAATAATTGCAAGAGATTTTATAAGTACTTTATGGGGAAAAGGGTAGCGAGAATGGGAACCCTCAAGAATCAAAGTGGTCAATTCTGTGTGAAACTACAAGAGATGGGCAAGGTCTATAATATTTCTCCTCAGTTTTTAATAGTGGAGACAGACATTAGGACCGGGGAACTTGGGGCAGTCAATGGAAATGTCTTCAAGGTTTCAAGGTCAGTTTATTGTCACATGTACCAATTAAGGTACAATGATATTTGAGTTACCATACAGCCATACCAAGTGAAAAGCAACAAGACACACAGCCACATAAAAGTTAACATAAACATCCATCACAGTGGATTCCACATTCCTCACTGTGATGGAAGGCAATAAAGTTCAATCTTCTTCCTCTTTGTTCTCCCGCGGTCGGGGCAGACAAACCATCCGCAATCGGGGCGATCGCAGCGACGATCAAAGCCCCCATCAGGGTGACCGAAACTCCCACATCGGGGCGGTTGAAAGGCTTGAGGGCAGTATTATGGTCGAAGAGGTATGAAGGTAGACAAATATCCCGGGCCTGATCAGATTTATACAAGGACACTGTGAGAAACTAGAGAAGAAATTGCAGGTGCCCTGGCTGAGATTTACGGTTTGTAATTAAATACAGGGAAGGTGCCAAATGACAGGAGCATGGCAAATGTTGAGCCTCTTTTTAAGAAGGGCTGCAGAGAAAAGCCAGGGAACTACAGGCCAGTGTCTAACATGTGTGGTTGGCAAGTTACTAGAGAGTATTTCGAGGGATGATATACATGCATTGAGACGGGCAGGGGCTGATTAGGGATAAGCAGCATGATTTTGTACGTGGGAGATCATGTCTCACAAATCTGATTTTTGAAGATGTAACCAAAAAGTTTGATGAGGGCAGAGCTGTAAACATTGTATATATGGATTTCAGCCAGGCATTTGACAAGGTTCCGCATGGTAGACTGCTCTTGAAGGTTAGATCAACTTGGATCGAAGGAGAGCCAGCTGACTGAATAGAAAACTGGCTTCAGGGAAGGAAGCAGAGGGTGATGGTGGAAGGTTGCTTTTTGCACTGGAAGCCTGTGACCAGTGGTGTACCTCAGGGTTCAGTGCTGGGCCCATTGCTGTTTGTCATCTGTATCAATTATTTGGATGAGAACGTACAAGGCATGGTTAGTAAGTTTGCAGATGACACTAAAGAGGGTGATATTGTAGATAACGAGATGGTTGTCAAAACATGCAGCAGGATCTTGATTGGTTGGGCAGGTGGGCTGAGGATTCGTTAATGAAGTTTAATAAATGTAAGTGCGAGGTGTTGCAGGGGGGGAAGTAATCAGTGCAGGACCTACACAGTGAATGGCAGGACTCTGGGGAGTATTGTAGAGCAGAGGGATCTAGGGGTTCAGGTACATAGTTCCTCGAAAGTGACATCACAAATAGATAGGGTGGTCAAGAAGGCTTTCGACACATTGGCCTGAATGTAGACGTTGGGAGGTCTTGTTACAATTGTTCAAGACATTGGTGAGGCCACATTTAGACTATTGTGTTCAGTTTTGGTCACCCTGTCAGAGGAATCATGTTAAGCTGGAAAGGGTGCAGAAAATATTCACGAGGTTGTTGCCAGACTCGAGGACCTGAGCTAGAGGGAGAGGTTGATCAGGCTAGGACTTTATTCCTGTGAGCACAGGAGGATGAGGGATGATCTTAGAGAGGTGTATAAGATCATGAGAGGACTAAATAGGGTAAATGTAGTCTTTTACCCAGAGAAAGGGAATCGAAAACAAGAGGACATAGGTTTAAGGTGAGGGGGAAAAGATTTAATAGGATCCTGAGTGGCAAATCTTTTACACAAAGGGTGGTAGGTATATGGAACAAGCTGCCGGAGGAAGTAGTCGAACCATTTACTATTACAAGGTTTAAGAAACATCTAGACAGGTACATGGATAGAATAGGTGTAAAGGAATACGGGCTAAAAGCAGGCAGGTGGGAGTAGTGTAGATGGGGCGTGGGTAAGTTGGGCCAAAGGACCTGCTTATACGCTCTATGATTTTCTAACATTGAACATAGAACAGTGTAGCACAAGAACAGGCCCTTCGGCCCATAGTGTCCGTGCCTAACATGTTGCCAAGATCAACTCTGATCTGCCTTCATATAATCCATTTGTTTCAATTTCCTGCATATCCATGTGAATATATAAAAGACTCTTAAATGCCACCATTGTATCTGCCTGAACCACCAAACCCAGCAACTCATTCCAGACACTTAGCTTTTGTGTAAAAAAACCTGACTCGCACATCTCAGAGTCTTATAGCGCATAACAGGCCCTTCGGCCCAACTCATCCATGCTGAGCAGAATGTCTAGTCTAAGCTAGTCCCATTTACACGTTGGGCCTATATCCTTCTATACATAGAAACATAGAAAATAGGTGCAGGAGGAGGCCATTTGGCCCTTCGAGCCAACACCGCCATTCATTGTGATCATGGCTGATCGTCCCCAATCAATAACCCATGCCTGCCTTCTCCACATATCCCTCGTTTCCACTGGCCACTTGAGCTCCATCCATCTCTCTCTTAAATCCACCCAGTGACTTGGCCTCCACTGCCCTCTGTGGCAGGGAATTCCACAAATTCACAACTCTCTGGGTGAAAACGTTTTTTCTCACCCAAGTCCAAAATGGCTTCCCCTTTATTCCAAGACTGTGGCCCCTGGTTCTGGACTCACCCAACATTGGGAACATTTTTCCTGCATTTAGCTTGTCCAGTCCTTTTATAATTTTATATACTAAAGTTATTTATAGTATATAGTTTTAAACTAAATAAGGGGGGGGGGGTGGTGGTGTCAAATGGGATAGTCAAGGATGGAGTTAAAGGGAAAGCGAGCAAAGGGATAGTTAATGACCCCAGAATTAATGGGAAAGAAAGCTCACAAAGGGATAGGAGAGTATGGCCAAGTGTAATAGGGATCGATGTGAAAGGTGAGATGCGTAAGGAATTAAAAGTATTGTATTTGAATGCGCAAAGTATAAGGAGTAAAGTAGATGAGCTTGAGGCTCAGTTAGAGGTTGGTAGATATGACATTGTAGGGATTACTGAGATGTGGCTGCAGGAGGATCGGGCCTGGGAACTTAATATTCAGGGTTATACATCCTATAGAAAGGACAGGCAGGTGGGCAGAGGGGGGTAGCTTTGCTGGCGAGGGATGGAATTCAGTCCTTTGCGAGGGAAGACATAGGGACTGACGAGGTAGAGTCACTGTGGATTGAGTTGAGGAAATGCAGACTCAAGAAGACACTAATTGGTGTTATCTACAGACCCCCAAATAGTAGCCCGGATGTAGGGTGTAAGTTGCAGCAGGAGTTAAAACTGGCATGTAACAATTGTAATGCCACAGTGGTGATGGGGGATTTCAATATGCAGGTAGTCTAGGAAAATCAGGTTGGTTCAGGACCCCAAGAAAGAGAGTTTGTAGAGTGCCTCCGAGATGGATTCTTAGAGCAGCTTGTAATGGAGCCGACCAGAGAAAAGGCAATTCTGGATTTAGTGTTGTCCAATGAACCAGATTTGATAAGAGAACTCAAGGTAAAGGAACCGCTTAGGGTAGTGATCATAATAGGATTAGTTTTAATCTGCAATTTGAGAAGGAGAAGGTTAAATTGGAAGTGTCAGTGATGCAATTGAACAAAGGGGACTATGAAGGCATGAGAGAGGAGCTGGTTAAGGTAGACTGGAAAGGGGTGCTAGTAGGAATGATGGTGGAACACCAAAGGCAGAATTATCTGGGCATAATCTGGAAGCCACAGGATCATTTCATTCCAAAAAGGAAGAAAGATTCTACAGGGAGTAGGAGACAACTGTGGTTGACAAGAGAAGTTAGGGATAGAATAAAATTAAAAAGAAAAGATGTATAACACAGCAAAGAGTAGTCGGAAGCCAAAGGATTGGGAAACTTTCATTGGACACCAGAAGGAAACAAAATGGGCAATACAGTCTGAACAGATGAAGTATGAAGGGAAGGTGGCCAGGAATATAAAGAAGGACAGTAAAAGCTTCTTTAGATATGTTAAGGGAAAAAGAGTAGCAAAATCAGATGTGGGTTCCTTGAAGGCAGACACAGGGGAAATTATTATGGGGAACAAGGAAATGGCAGAGGAGTTGAACAGGTACTTTGGATCCGTCTTCACTGAGGAAGACACTAACAATCTCCCTGAAGTACTGGAGGACAGAGGATCAAAGGGGGTAGAGGAACTGAAAGAAATTATCATTAGGCGAGAAATAGTATTGGGTAGGATAATGGGACTGAAGGATGATAAATCCCCCTGGGCCTGATGGTCTGCATGCCATGGTCCTCAGGAAGGTGGCTCTAGAAATAGTGGACGCACTGATGATCATTTTCCAATGTTCAATAGATTCAGGATCAGTTCCTGTGCATTGGAGGATAGTTAATGTTATCCCACTTTTCAAGAAAGGAGCGAGAGAGAGAAAACAGAGAATTACAGACCAGTTAGCCTGACTTTGGTGGTGGGAAAGATGCTAGAGTCAATCATTAAAGAGGTAATAATGGGGCATTTGGATAGCAGTAAAAGGATTACTCCAAGTCAACATGGATTTATGAAAGGAAAATCATGCTTGACTAATCTTCTGGAATTTTTTGAGGATGTGACAAGCAAAATGGATATAGTTTATCTAGACTTTCAGAAAGCCTTTGATAAGGTCCCGCATGGGAGATGGTGACTAAAATTAGAGTACATGGTATTGTAAGGTGTTGACATGGATAGAAAATTGGTTGGCAGACAGGAAGCAAAGAGTAGGAGTGAACGGTACTTTTCAGAATGGCAGGCAGTGGCGAGTGGAGTGTCGCAAGGCTCGGTGTTGTGGTCGCAACTGTTTACCATATATATTAATGATTTGGAAGAGGGAATTAGGAGCAACACTAGCAAATTTGCGGATGACACAAAGCTGGGTTGCAATGTGAACTGTGAAGAGGATGTTAGGAGGTTGCTGGGTGACCTGGACAGGTTGAGTGTGTGGGCAGATGCATGGCAGATGCAGTATAATATAGATAAATGTGAGGTTATCCACTTTGGTTGTAAAAACAAGGGGGCAGATTATTATCTCAATGGGGTTAGGTTAGATAAGGGTGAGGTACGGCGAGACCTGGGTATCCTTGTACACCGGTCACTGAAAGTTGGCGTGCAGGTACAGCAGGCAGTGAAGAAAGCTAATGTAATGTTGGCCTTCATAGCAAGAGGATTTCGGTATAGGACTAGAGAGGTTCTTCTGCAGTTGTATAGGGCTCTGGTAAGACCACATCAGGTGTATTGTGTACAGTTTTGGTCTCCTAATTTGAGGAAGTACATCCTTGTGATTGAGGAAGTACAGCGTAGGTTCACGAGATTGATCCCTGGGATGGCGGGACTGTCATATGAGGAAAGATTGAAAAGACTAGGCTTGTGTTCACTGGAGTTCAGAAGGATGAGTGGGGATCTTATAGAAACATATAAAATTATAAAAGGACTGGGCAAGCTAGATGCAGGAAAATTGTTCCCAATGTTGGGCGAGTCCAGAACCAGGGGCCACAGACTTAGAATAAAGTGGAGGCCATTTAAGACGGAGGTGAGAAAAAACTTTTTCACCCAGAGAGTTCTGAATTTGTGGAATTCTCTGCCACAGAGGGCAGTTGAGGCCAAATCACTGGATGCATTTCAGAGAGAGTTAGATAGAGCTCTTGGGGCTGGCAGAATCACGGGATATGGGGAGAAGGCAGGCACGGGTTATTGATTGGGGATGATCAGCCATGATCACAATGAATGCCGGTGCTGGCTCAAAGGGCCAAATGGCCTCCTCGTGCACCTATTTTCTATGTTTCTAAATGTTTCTATAAGATCCCCCTCATCCTTCTAAACTCCAGTGAACACAAGCCTAGTCTTTTCAATCTTTCCTCATATGACAGTCCCGCCATCCCAGGGATCAATCTCGTGAACCTACGCTGCACTGCCTCAATCACAAGGATGTCCTTCCTCAAATTAGGACACAATACTCCAGATGTGGTCTCACCAGAGCCCTATACAACTGCAGAAGAACCTATTTACTCCTTTACTGAAATCCTCTTGTTATGAAGGCCAACATTCTATTAGCTTTCTTCACTGCCTGCTGTACCTGCACGCCAACTTTCAGTGACCGGTGTACAAGGACGCCCAGGTATCGCTGCACCTCCCCCTTGCCTAACCTAACCCCATTGAGATAATAATCTGCCCCCTTGTTTTTGCTGCCAAAGTGGATAACCTCACATTTATCAATATTATACTGCATATGCCACGCATCTGCCCCATCACTCAACCTGTCCAGGTCACCCTGCAACCAAACATCATCTTCACAGTTCACACTGCCACCCAGCTTTGTGTCATCCGCAAACTTGCTAGCGTTGCTCTTAATTTCCTCTTCCAAATCATTAATATATATGGTAAACAGTTGCGGCCCCAACACTGAGCCTTGCGGCCTTATGCAGGTCCCTCTCCGTGCCTTCTAAATGCAGTTATAGTACTGCCTATTCTGACAGTTCATACAATATAACCACCACTTTCTGTGTGATAAAATTGCCCCTAAGGTTTGTATTAAATCTCGCATTAAATGTTTTCCTTTCTTGTTCTTGATATCCCTCCCCTGATAAAAGACTGTGAATTCACCCTATCTATTCCCCTCATCATTTTATACACCTCTAGAAGATCACCCTCGCCAGCCTGTGCTCCAAGGAATAAAGTCCTATCCTGACAACCTCTTGCTATATCTCACCCCACTCAAGTTCTAGCAATAACCTCGCAAATCTTCTCTGCACTCGTTCCAGCTGAGTGACCTCCTTCCTAGAGCAGGGTGACCAAAACTGAAAACAGTACAGTGTGGCCTCACCAACATGTTGTACAACTTTAACATAATGTTCCAACATCTATACTCAATACCCTGACTGTTGAAGGCCAATGTACCAAAGTCCTTGACCATCCTATCTCCTTTAAACTTTACCCTTCTCACCTTAAAGCTCTGCCCTCTAGTATTTGATTTTACCCTCCAGGAGAAAGTATCTGACGCTGTACTATATATGCCTCTCATTATTTTATCAGGTCTCCCCACAACCTCCAGCAAAAAAACAAGCAATGTCTGTCCTACCTCTCCCTGCAGCAAATACCTCCTAATCCAGGCATCTTTCATGTAAACCTCCTTTGCACACTTTACAAAGCCTCCACATCCTTTGTGTAATGGGGAGGCAAGAAAATGCACACAATACTCCAAACACTGCCTCACCAAAGTCTAATAAAGCTACCTGACCAAGTGTATCCAATGGCATTGTGGAAACCAAGGGAAAAACTGGTGCCCATTGGTTGGCATGGATATCGTGGGCCGAATGGCCTGTTTCCACATTTCTTAGAATCTATGACAATGATGGACAATATTATTAACCACAATATCTACACAACTGAATGTCACAGAGGAATCTGCAGATGGCACAGAGTTCCAGGGTCTGGCAGATGTTAACAACCACTGGGCCACCAATACTGAGTTCAGTTGTGGAACTGAGAACGGTGTCAGGTGTGGGGTGGAAATTGGAGCAGGAGCTTCCTGGGTGGTGTGGCTGACAAACCCACTCTGCAGATAAAGCTGGAGTGACCCTTTGTCCTGGTGCTGATCTCTTGCCTTGTGCTTTGGCAATGAGAGTGAGGCAGCCAGAAGCCAGCAGCTCAGGGCCTGGATTGTGAACTCCATGGACAGCCCTGGTGTAATGGCCACTGGCAATGGTGTGGACAGGATTGTAAACACTCCATGTCACCTTGTCTTTCAGGTGAGGGATGAGTACGCCAACTTCTTCCACCGTTTGTACCGATTGAAGAAAGACTCAAAATACTCTGAGTTTTCAACTTCATCGACGCAGGTATGGTTACGATTAGTCTGGTGCCGTGTCTGTCATGGGGGAGTGGTTGTACTCATGTACAGTGTGATGTGACTGAATAGCACACAACTACGTTTCTCACTACATCTCTGTACACGTGACTATAATAAGGACGTATCAGGACATGTACCCATTAAGTGGCCTGTTTTCACCTGTATCTCTTACTTAAATGGGCTTTTTTTTTTTAAGCAGTCCCGTTCGAGGGGACCTGAATCTTCCAGAATCAATCTTGATTCTGGAAGATTCAGAATTGAAAGATGCAGTAGGAAACAGGCCCTTCGGCCCACCGATTTCACACTGACCATCAGTCACCCGTTCATGCTATATTCTATGTTATCCCATTTGCGCATCCACTCCCTACGCACTAAGGGCAAATTTACAGTGGCCAATTAACCAACATGTCTTTGGGTAGGGGAGAAAAGACAATAGATCTGTGGATGATGCAGTCAACCTGGGCCTGCACTTCATCCTACAGCACCAAGATCCCCAGGGGACCTATGCGAGTATCCTGTTTGTTGATTTTAGTTCTGCATTCAACACCATTATGCCTGAGCTACTACACTCCAAACTTTCCGAGTTGACTGTGACCCCTTGGTCAGTGGATCACCAACTTCCTGACAGACAGGAGGCAGCATGTGAGGCTGGGAAAGCACATCTCGGACCCGCAAACGCTCAGCATAGGAGCACCGCAAGGCTGTGTACTCTCTCCTCTACTCTCTCTACACCAACGACTGCACCTCCACAGACACCTCTGTCAAGCTTCTCAAGTTTGCAGACGACACAACCCTAATTGGACTGATCCAGGTTGGGGAGGAATCTGCCGACAGACAGGAAGTGTCACAGCTCATGTCCTGGTGCCGTAGCAACAACCTAGAGCTCAATGCTCTCAAGACAGTGGAATTGATTGTAGACTTTAGGAGAGCTCCCCCTCCCCTCACCCCACTCACCATCAACAACATCACAGTCACATCTGTGGAGTCTTTTAAGTTCCTGGGAACCATCATCTCCAAGGACCCTAATGATCTTTCCCTCCATTGATGAACGGGAAAGATCATCTCTGACCCCTCTCACCCTGGCCACAAACTCTTTGAATCACTTCCCTCTGGAAGGCGACTCCGGATTGTCAAAGCTGCCAAAGCCAGACATAAAAACATTTTTTATCCACGAATAGTTGCTCTACTCAACAGCCAAAAATCTGTAGCCTCCCTTTGATCTGGTATTTTGTTGGTTCACATGCTTGATCAATGGTGTTTTATCATTATTGTTTTATTATTATTAATGTTTAGTGTTTTCTGAGTCATTCGTAACTGTCACTGTATGCCATGTTGTTACTTGTGGGCGGAGCACCAAGGCAAATTCCTTGTATGTGAATACTTGGCCAATAAACTTTCTTACTTACTTACTTAAGTGGAGCACCCAGAGGAAACCCATGCAGTCACAGGAAGAACATCCAAATTTCACACAGACAGCACCCGAGGTCAGGATCGAACCCGGGTCTCTGGCACTGAGGCAGCGGCTCTACCCGCTGCAGTGCTGTGCCTCCCTGGTCATTGTTTTTTCTTTTACCAGGGATCTGCAGCACGTTCTCTGACACCCACAATGTCACATTGTCCTGTGGCTGTTGGAGTAAGGGGATCACTCCATCCGCACACCACCCTACAATTGTACACAAGTCTGCACTCCCCTCCCAAATCTCAATGAACCTGACCAATGCTCCACTCATTGGCCTGGCCATGGCCCACACCGCCTAGATCAGGTTACACTGTCGTGCTACACAGCATCACCAGCCATTTTCCACACATTAGCCCATACACTGCCTCCCACACACCCACATACAAACCTGCATCATTGGCCATATATCCACCCACTCAGGGTCACAAATGCTGACACACACACTCCCCACGTTCATTCACACCCCCCCCCCCGCAAACTGTAAACATGTGTCCCCCAAATATTCATCCTCGAACTCGGCCACTCACTGCACCCACAAACCCGCACACCAAGACACTCGCTCTCCTCACCCTTTGCCCCCATCTATCCCCTCAGACAGCCCCAGGTGCAGTGATGGTCTGTGTTGGCTCTCGTGGTGTTGCCTGCTGTGCCATGGTGTGGGTTGGCAGGGCTGATGTGCTGGTGTCCTGCTCATGAGAACATTCGTTTTCTGCTGCCTCAGCCAAAGCCAGCAAGTGCCCTGGCCCCGACAAGCTGCCACGTGATTAGTTTATGATCTTGATGTCTTGTCTGTTTCCTTACAGGGCCTGAGAAGCGTTCATGAGACGGGAATGTGATTGAAAGCACGAGAGCCCTGCAGAGCTGGCTACAGCTGCTTCTAAAGCGAGAGAGCACAAGAGCAACAGCGCACTGACTCTCTTTGCTTGGGACTGTAACTCGCCTCTCCACTGGGACTGCCCCATTGCTGCTGCCACCCTCTCCCCATTCTTACCTCCAGCGCTCTGCTTCAATTTGCTACAAACTTCGGAAGAAAGAGGCAAGAAGTTGCAGCTGAGAGTTGAGCTGCTTCAGCTCTCTCCTTCTATTGAGCATGTACATAGCAGGAGTTCATAGCTTCTACAATGTTGAACAGACTGTCCAATAATAAGCATGGTAGCATCTAGCCTGGATTCTGGGGAACGGAAGAGTTGCCTTTCACTTCAAGCACCTCCCTGGGCAGATGGGATGATGTCCGTCTGGCTTTAAGGTTGCTTGATATGGTGATCCTCTAATTGTTGGCTATTGGACAGTGGTTGGCAAGGTGACAAACCAGGATTCAGCCATCGGAAGGTGAGCACGGGCAGCACAGGTCAATGAGTGCTCGTGAGTTTGGAAGGAGTTTGCTTGGGGTCCAACATGGGCTGGGTGGATGTCTAGCAGGTTTAGAGTTGAGTTAGTGTTCAATGCATCCAATGACTGCCCTGTCCTTGGCTAGATGTGGCCCTGGAGCTCAGCTAGCGTTCGTAAGCTGGCAGAGGGTGCAAGTCCCAGACTGGCTTTTGCCTGCTGTTGGGTTGGTGACACAATATGATGACAAGAGTGCATGTGAGCTGCAAAGCCATTCCCCATCGCCACCCATCATTATTTGGAGCTTTTCAAGAGCCAACAAAAAGCAGGTTGTAAATGCCACTGACAACCACATCTCCTGATTGGTTCGGGACATGTGAGACACAGATGAGCTTCTCTCTCTAGGCAGTGTCGAGGGTGAAAGGCCGAAGGGTAAGAAAGCTTGAACAGGATACACCTGTCACCAGGTGAGATGCCAGAGTCTGGCCCAGGCCGCTGCTCAGCCCCGAGTCAGGCCCAGTGCAAGTTCCTCAGTAGAGAATCACCACGAGGCAGCCTTCACACGAGACACCATCTCCTCCCGGTTCCCTCCAGCCCCTCGGCACCAGCTAATAGCCGTCACCATTGAGTGATACCCACCACCATCTCACCACCACATTATCTGGGTGGAGTGGTTCATGGATGGACCTCCCATTGTCACCCTCTCAAAGACAGTGTGGGACGGAACACTCAACCCTGCCTTTGCCTGAGGCTGATGAATGAAAATGCAGCCAGTGCTGAGCACGGCTGTGGTTCCCAGTGCCCCGGGTTTGCCCTGTAACTGCCGCAGGTGAGACAAAGGAGGTTTCACCGGCTCATACGGAGGAAGCAGGAAGGGCAAGCTGGTTACACCTTGTTACTGTACTGATACGTAGAAATGCAAACTTTTTTTAAATATGCCAGGCCTTTATTGAATAAAAGTTTCATCCTGATCTGTGGGTCTTGTTAATATGTTCACATTCCTCATATTAATAATTATTTCTCATAACTTGTAAGAAGGTGTGGTCTAGACATGAAATATTCAAAGAGTTACTGAGCGAGGGCGGTTTAGACCAAATGTGCCTTTGACATCCTTGGTTACGGGAAGGAAGGAGAATGGGGATGAAAGAGAAAAATTGATCAGTCATGATTGAATGACAGAGTAGAATTGATGGGCTGAATGGCCTAATTCTCCAATGTCTTATGGTCTTATGCCCTGGGGAACAAAAAGACATTCCTAAAACCCAGGACTGAGATTCCTTCCTGCACTTGGCCACATGCATCAATTGCTCAGAACTTGCGAGAACATTTGTGGTTGGTAAACACTGTCTACACCACCGTCTACAGAATGCTGACTGTCTACACCTGTCTACAGCTAGTGCCCGCTGCCTTGCTAATGAGGGAGTGCAGCGTAGGTTCACAAGGTTAATTCCCGGGATGGCGGGACTGTCATATGCTGAGATAATGAAGCGGCTGGGCTTGTACACTCTGGAGTTTAGAAGGATGAGAGGTTATCTTATTGAAACATATAAGATTGTTAAAGGTTTGGACACGCAAGAGGCAGGAAACGTGTTCCCGATGTTGGGGGAGTCCAGAACCAGGGGCCACAGTTTAAGAATAAGGGGTAAGCCAATTAGAACAGAGACGAGGAAACACTTTTTCTCACAAAGAGTTGTGAGTCTGTGGAATTCTCTGCCTCAGAGGGTGGTGGAGGCCGGTTCTCTTGATACTTTCAAGAGAGAGCTGGATAGGGCTCTTAAAGATAGCGGAGTCAGGGGATATGGGGAGAAGGCAAGAACGGGGTGCTGATTGGGGATGATCAGCCATGATCACATTGAATGGTGGTGCTGCCTCGAAGGGCCTACTCCTGCATCTATTGTCTATTGTCTTTTGCCTGTACTAAGTCCCTCTATGTTTAAAAAGTGCCCTGCAAATTTCTTTTAAACTTCCTCTCACATCTTAAACCTATGCCCTTCAGAATTTGACCGATCAACCCTGCGAAAAGGACTCTATCGACCCTATTTTTCTTCTGTACCTTTTTCACGTTGCCCCTCAGTCTGCAACCCACCAACGGAAACAGTCCAAGTTTGTCCAAGCTTTCATTAGAGCTAATAGCCTCCAATGCAAGCAACATACTGGTGAAATATTCTGCATCCTTTATAAAGCCTCCACATCCTACATAGAGTGTGTCAACCAGAATGCACAAAATACTCCAAATATGCACAAATACGGTAAATCCTGAATAGACACAAAATGCTAGAGTAACTCAGCGAGAGAGGCTGCATCTCTGCATCTCTGGAGAGAAGGAATGAATGATGTGTTGGGTCAAGACCCTTCTTCAGACCGAGTGAGGGGAGAGGGAGTCTAGAGATATGGAAGGGTAAGGTGTGAAAGTGACAGATCAAACAGACGATGATAAAGAAGTAGAATGTTCATTGTTAGCTGAGGGGAAGATAACATGGAGGCATACAATCAGTAAAATTAATCAGGAGGACAGTGAGACTAGTGGGAGAACTAGAGTGCGGGAGGGACGGAGAGAGAGGGAAAGCAAGGGTTGGAGAAATCAAGATTCATACTGCTGGTATCCGTTATTGCCGTATGTCCACTATAACCGAGCAAGGTATTATCATTGTATAAATAGGAGAAACAAACAAGTGCAGATGTTGGTTAATACACAATGGACAAAAATGCTGAAGTAACTCAGCAAGTCGGGCAGCTTCTCTGGGGAACATGGATAGGTGACGTTTCTGGTCGGCATCCTGCTTCAGACTCTTGGTCTGGAACAGGAGCTGGAATCCAGGTGAGTTGACGGCCCTGGCCTGTTGGCAGCCGGGGGTGAAGTGACGAGAAGCCAGAGCACAGATAAGGATTGGCCATGGAGGTGGTTTTGGTGCCAAGGGCAGTAGGCACGGCATGGGAACGATGGGTGTGGTGGGGGTGCTGATGGCTGCTGTGGTGGCAGGTGTGGCCAGGGTGCCGGTGGCGGCAAAGGCAGGGACGGCGTGCCCAGGGACTGCTAGCCATGGCGATGGTAGGTGTGGCCGGAGTGGTGGTGGTGGTAGCGTTGCAAGCAGCAGGAGAGGCAGCGGAAGCCAGGGGTGGCCGGCGCTGTGGACGGTGAGGAAGGCGTGGGTGGACAGCACTGCGGGCGGCCAGGGCGGCGACATGAGGTGGGGGCGGCTAACACTGCGAATGGCATGTGGTGTTTGGATGCATTATAGGGGTTGGACAGGCTAGATGCAGGAAGATTATTCCCGATGTTGGGGAAGTCCAGAACTAGGGGTCACAGTTTAAGGATAAGAGGGAAGACTTTTAGAACCGAGATGAGGAAATCATTTTTTACACAGAGAGTGGTGAATCTGTGGAATTCTCTGCCACAGAAGGTAGTTGAGGCCAGTTCATTGGCTATGTTTAAGAGGGAGTTAGATGTGGCCCTTGTGGCTAAAGGGATCAGGGGGTATGGAGAGAAGGCAGGGATGGGATACCGAGTTGAATGATCAGCCATGATCATATCAAATGGCGGTGCAGGCTCGAAGGGCTGAATGGCCTACTCCTGCACCTATTTTCTATGTTTCTATGTTTCTATTATCTTGCATTGAGCTTCTGGAATGTACCAACCACCCCACAATTGTCTGGATTAAACTCCATCTGGAATTTCTCAGCCCAAATTTCCAGCTGAACCATATCCTGCTGCTTCCATTAGCAACCTTCCTTACTCTCCACAATTCCAATTTTCATGTCATCTGTAAACTTATTATTCAGCTCCCTTACATTTTCAACAAAATCATTGGACAAAGCACTGCTACTTACAGATCAGCACAGCTCATAGACGTCCAGTCAGAGAAACACATCTCCAAGTCCCTCTGTCGTCTGTGACCCAGCCAATATGGATCAAATCGCCCAAATCTCCGTGGATCCCATGTGATTTAATCTTCTAAACCCACCTCTCATGAAGAACATTGTCAAATGATTTACTAACTACATCTATGTAGACTACATCCATTACCCAACACTCATCACTTAATGCCGTCACCTCGATAAACGCAATCAAATTTGTAAGATAGGACCTGCCCCACATAAAGCCACTCTGAATATTACTAATAAATCCATGATTTCACAAATGCAAATACCAAATCCTGTCCTTAAAAATCTTCAATCTTATATCCCTGGCATCTGGCGCCTGTCCTGCTGTTAGCAACGCTACCACCACCAGCCACACCTACCGTCGCCTGGATAGTAGCCCTTGGGCTGTTCCCACGTCCCTGCCTTTGCCGCCGCCGCCACCCTGGCCGCGCCTGCCACCACAGCAGGCGTCTTATTTGCCTAAAGTTTCCCAGATTATCCCGGTCAAGGCCTTGAGTATCTCCTCCCTTCCCTCTATTAGTATCCTTGGATAGATTCTATCAGGCCCAGGGCCTTGCCTTCCTTAATGTTCTCCAAAACACACAATAGCTGCTCTTCCTTAATATCGACATGCCCGAGAATATTAAACACTAATCTCACCATCACCGATGCCCTTCTCCTTGCTCAATTCCAATGCAAAGTATCTGTGTAGTACCTAACCCACTTCCTCCGAATCCATGAATAAACTCCCTCCTTTGTCCAAGAGTGGACCTACCTTTTCCTGCTCCCTACACATAATAGATTTTATTTTAAGGGCGCCTAATACCGAGGTGTCTAGGACACCTTACAATTTAAGAAACATATAAACATATAATCAGAGTAAAATAAGTTAAAAAGACATCACCAATACATAAATTAAAACCAGAAATTTGATCCAAAAAAGACAACAGAATTCAGAAAACACAACATGAAGGGAGAGCAGCGGCAGCCAAACCGCACCAGCGTCCACTCTCCCTCCGACCGCCATGTTGGACATAGACTAACACAGACACTTAACAGAGACACTTAACACTACACACAAAATCATCCCCCCACAATGGTTACCACTGTGGGGGAAGGCACAATGTCCAGTCCCCAACCCAGTTCTCCCCTTATGTATCAAATGCCTTGGAATAATTCCTAATCGTAGTTGCCAAGGGCATTTAATGGCTCTTTTTAGCAATTATTTTTTGTTAGAACATAGAACAGTGTAGAACAGTAACTAGACCTTCGGTCTTTAATGTTCACACCAAACAAAATACCATGAAAATTATCTTAGCTTTGATGTGATCCATATCCTTCCATTTCCTGCATATCCGTATGTTGATATACAATCCTCTTCAATGCCAATATCATATCTGCCTCCACTGGCAGCATGTTCAAGGCACACACCACTTTGTACCTTACACATCTCATTTAATCATTGCCACACTCTGTAATGGGGATAGCTTGGACCCGATAGCAGCACAGAATCAGGCAGGTATAGTTGGTACTGAACTTTATTTCGATACTGGAACACAGGAATGGGTACATCGTACTCACACAGAGGCTCAGGATTGAGCGAGGGTTCCGAAGAGGGGCTGGCAGGTTCGAATCCTTGTGGGCAGTCGGGAAATCGCTGGAGAGTCTTGCATGAATGCTGAGAACAATCTGGCACTGTGGGAACGGTGAGGAGAGTCTATATACCGGATTAATTGGTGATCAGAGACAACTGAGTGCCACAGGTGAGGAGAGTTGGGCTGATTAGAGGGGAGTGGCAGGCAGGCAGGAGAGGACAGAGTGACAGAACCCCCCCCCCCTCAAGGGACGGCTCCTGACGTCCCAAAACAAAAGGAAAATAAACCCAATCCCACGCAGAGTTGGGTGGGAGGAGGGGGACCGGAGGAGGGCTAATATTCGTCCGAGACATCCATGTCCGCATCCTCCTCCCTAGCATCAGAGGAAAGCTCCGGCTCTTCGTCACTGGGCGCCTCAGACGGAAGAGGGGACAGAGTCTCAGGGGCGGCGACCCCTCTAGGAGTGGCGGACTTGGACGGCTGGTCGGGATGACGCCGGTGAAACTCCCTGATGAGGGAGGCATCCAGGATGTGTCGAGCAGGAACCCAGGACCTCTCCTCTGGACCGTAACCCTCCCAATCGACCAGGTATTGGAGACCCCTTCCGCGACGGCGGGAGCGCAGGAGGCGGTGCACCGTAAAGGCGGGGCCTCCGTCGATGAGACGAGGAGGGACTGCAGGGGCCAGGGAACTCTCCCGGACTGGCTTTACTCTGGACACGTGGAACGTAGGATGGACCCGCATGGAACGAGGCAACTTGAGCCTCACAGCCACTGGGTTGATGACCTCCTGGATCTCAAAGGGACTGATGAACTTGGGTGCCAACTTCTTGGACTCCACCCTCAAGGGAAGGTCCCGGGTCGACAGCCACACCCTCTGGCCTGCAAGGTAGGTGGGGGCCTGGGTGCAGTGACGGTTGGCAGTCATGGCGTAACGGGCCCTGGAGCGGAAAAGAGCTGCGGCAGCGACGAATGAAGGCCTGGACGGACGGGCAGGAAACCTCTTTCTCCAGCGCCGGGAACAGTGGAGGCTGGAACCCGTAGGCACACTGGAAAGGGGAGAGCCCAGTAGCCGAGCTTGTCAGGGTGTTGTGGGCGTACTCCACCCACAACAACTGCTGGGACCAGGAGGAGGGATGCTTGGACACCATCCACCGCAGCGCCGTCTCCATCTCCTGATTCTTCCTTTCAGTTTGGCCGTTGGACTGGGGATGAAATCCAGACGTCAGACTCACGGTGGCCCCCACAAGCGTGCAGAACTCCATCGAGAACACAGCGGCAAACTGGGGTCCTCGGTCGGAGACCACATCGACGGGGAGACCATGGAGCCTGAAGACGTGGAGTAACATGAGCTCGGCAGTTTCCTTGGCTGACGGAAGCTTGGGCAGGGGCACGAAATGAGCCATCTTGCTAAATCTATCGACCACGGTCAGGATGGTGGTGTGACCCCTGGATGGGAGCAGGCCGGTAACGAAGTCCAGGGAGATGTGGGACCATGGTCGATGGGGTACAGGCAGTGGAAGCAGATGGTTGCAAACGGGACAGGCGTTGACAAACTCCCGAGTGTCCTCCTCCAGCGATGCCCACCAGAACCTCCGTAGCACCATCTCCTTGGTCCGCTGAATGCCGGGATGACAGGCGAGTCGAGAGCTGTGGGCCCACTGAAGGACGTCGGACCGCAGGGCAGAAACCACAAACAAGCGATCAGGAGGGCATGCGCTGGGTCCCGGCTGGTTCTCCAAGGCCGCCTTGACCCTCTCCTCCACCTCCCAGGTGAGGGAGGCAACGCTGTGCGAGGACGAGAGGATGGTCTTGGGGCCAGAGCCAGACTCCTCCTTCGCCTAGAACTGTCGAGAGAGGGCATCGGGCTTCACGTTGCGGGACCAAGGTCGGTAGGAGAGGGAGTCAAGGCGACCCCTAGGAGGAGCGGAACCAGGCAGGAGGTCTATGGCGCAGTCATAGGGCCGATGAGGAGGAAAGGAGGTGGCCCTAGACTTGCTAAAAACCTCCCCAAAGTCATGGTACTCGGCTGGGCCCCCCGTCAGATCCGGAGCAGCACTGGCGCAGGTGGCCGGTTGAGGAGCTGAGGCTTGCTTCAGGCACAGTAGGTGGCAGGAAGGGCTCCAACCCAAGACGACCCCCGTCCTCCAGTCGATGTTGGGGTTGTGTCGCCGAAGCCAGGGGTAACCCAGGATGAGGGGAAAACGGGGAGACTGCAGGATGTGGAACTGGATGGTCTCATGGTGATTACCAGACAGGAGCATGCGCACTGGGACCGTCCGGTGAGAAACAGTCCCCAGGCGATGGCCGTCGAGGGCGTCGGCGGGAACAGGTTCAGGCAGCGGAACACAACTGATGCATAGCTGGCGGGCTAGTTCCTTGTCCATAAGATTAATGTCACAACCAGAGTCTATGAAGGTGGCGAGGGTGTGAGGACCATCAGACAACAGCAGACGGGCATGACAAAGAGGGCGTCGGGCAGAGGAAAGTTCAGAGGTTCGACGTTCCCGTTCCTCGGGGGTGAAACTGGTGCGACCCACCTGCATGGGTTTGGGTTGCCTCGACAGTTGCCCCGACGAGGGTAGTCCAGTCTCCGGAGGAAAACGAGCTTGGGTGGATAGCTGGCGGTCCGCCGGTCCCTGTCGCCTCTCCCAACGTCTCGCCAGGATGCGTCGGTCCAGACGGGTCGTTAGCTCGATAAGCCCATCCAGAGAAAAAGGAAGGTCGTGGGACACCAACTCATCCTTGATATAGTAATTCAAGCCCAGCAAGAAAGCGTCACAGTGGGCCGGGGCGTTCCAAGCACTCTCCCGGGCCCTGGTGCGAAAGTCGATGGCGAAGTCAGCGACGCTCTGGTTCCCCTGGCTCAACCCCAGCAGACCTCCCGCAGTGTCCGGACCCATCGAAACCTTACCGAACACCTTGCGAAGCTCCGCGGTGAAGGCCTGGAAAGAGGAGCAAGCCGGCGTGCGTCGCTCCCATTCAGCCATTCCCCACAGCCGAGCTCTGCCAGTCAGGTGATTAATGGTAAACGCCACTCTCGCCGCTTCCTGGTCGAAGGTGTAGGGCTGTACGGCGAAGAGAATGGAACAGTTCGTGATGAATGGGTTGCAGCCCTCCGGGTCTCCAGCGTAACGCTTTGGGGTTCCCACCTGGGGCTCAGGTGATGTTCCTGGCAGACCGGGAGCTGGTGCTGTCGGAGCCGGAGGCGAAGCATGGGGTGTAGCCTGGGCGAGGGTGGTCGTCAGCTGTTGGACCTGGGTGACTAGTGCAATCAATGCTTGTTCTTGGTTTGACACAACCTGTCGAATCTCGGAGTTGGAGGCAGTGAGCATAGCTTCGTGCTGCAGGAGCGTGTGGTCAATCCTCCCGAAGCGGTTTGCCGGAGACGTAGTGTGCGCCGGGTACATTGTTGGCCAGATTGTACTGTAACGGGGATAGCTTGGACCCGATAGCAGCACAGAATCAGGCAGGTATAGTTGGTACTGAACTTTATTCCGATACTGTAACACAGGAATGGGTACATCGTACTCACACAGAGGCTCGGGATTCAGCGAGGGTTCCGAAGAGGGGCAGGCAGGTTCGAATCCGTGTAGGCAGTCGGGAAATCGCTGGAGAGTCTTGCATGAATGCTGAGAACAATCTGGCACTGTGGGAACGGTGAGGAGAGTCTATATACCGGATTAATTGGTGATCAGAGGCAACTGAGTGCCACAGGTGAGGAGAGTTGGGCTGATGAGAGGGGAGTGGCAGGCAGGCAGGAGAGGACAGACTGTGACACTCTCACCTTAAGCTATGCCCTCTAGTCTTTGACATTTCCAGCCACGGATCAAAAAGGTTCTGGCTGTCTATGCTCTCTGTCTCTCATAATTATATAAACCACTATCAGGTCTCCTTTCAGCCTCTGATGTTCCAGACAACCCAAGTTTCTCCAACCTTTCCTTTTAGCTAATAACTTCTAATCCAGATAGTCTCCTGATAAACCTCCTCTGCACCTTTTCCAAAGCTTTCATAAACTTCCTGTCATGGGGCATCCAGAACTGCTCAAATGCAACCTAATCAAAGTCTTCGAGCGCTGCAACATACCTTCCTGTCTCTTATGCCCAATGGCCTGGACCGATGAAGCCAAGCGTATCTAGGTGTTCTTTACCACTCTATCTTCGCATGGTGCCACTTTCAGGGAGCCCTGGACATGGACCCCAAGATCCGTCTTGCCATTAACCCATTAATTGTTGACAGTTTTTCCTGCTTGCTTTATATTTTTCAAGAGTTTTGTCTGATTTCAGCTGCATAAACCTTACATGTGCTTCCTTTATATTTTTAATTCAACTTTTAACATCTCTCATCCTCAAAACTGCTTGATTCTTCCCCATCTTCATCACCCTGATGTGAGGGCCTCGGATCGCCAGCTGCGGGAGCTTTGATGGCCCCGACAACAGATGGTTTGACAGCCCCGACCATGAAGAAGAGGGAGAGATTGGACTTTATTATCTTCCATCACAGTGAGGAATGTGGGGAGCCGCTGTGGTGGATGTTTATGTTACATTTTATTTTATGTGGTTTTGTGTCTTACTGCTTTTCACTTGGTGTGGCCGTGTGGTAACTCGAATAAGCGAGTTCGGTATTCCGACTGCGCATTCCGACTGGTCCACACTCCCCCCCCCCCCCGTCTACCACTCGAATCTGCCCCTCTATCTGCCCCCTGACAAATACAAACTTGAAAAAAGAAAAAAAATCAGACCCAAACTCGTTCACTCTACAGCGGTTCATTTGATTTTTATTTGTAGTGTTTCACCTTTGACAAATCCCATGATTCCTTGCATTTTTCGGAATACCGAACTGGCTTATTTCACTGTACATTAATTGGTACATGTGACAATAAACCCATCTTGAATCTTAAATCTAAAATCTAAGCCCCTGGCACTAGGGCAGTCCTAGTCAATAGTAGGTAAGTTAAAACCACCACTACAACAATCCTGCTTTCCATACTGTGTATGGATGTTCCCCAGTTGACTTTTGGGAGACCTACAGTATAACCACTTTATTATTCCCGAGCTCTAACTGTGTGGCCTCGCGGAATGAGCCCTCCATCTCGGAGGTTTACCGCAAGGTACATTGGCTACTGTAAATTAACCGTGAGTGTACGTGATCAACTGCAATCATGAGTCGTAGAGTCATAGAGCATGGAAACTGACCCTTCAGCCAACCTCTTCCATGTCGACCAAGATGCGCCATCTGCACTGGTCCATTTGCCTGCAATTGGCCTATATCGCTCTAAACCTTTCCTATCGATGTATCTGTCCAAATGTCTGTTAAATATTGTTATAGCACTTTCCTCAACTACCTCCTCTGGCAGCTTATTCCATATACTAACCACACTGTGTGAAAAAGATGCCCCTCTGGTTCCTATTATATCTTTCCACTCTTGACTTAAACCTATCCTCTAGTTCTTCATTCCCCTTCTCTGGGTAAATGACTGTGCATTCACCCCACCTATTCCCCTCATCATTTTATAAACAAGGTATTAGAGATGATTCTTTTTTTTAAATAATATTTTTATTAGAAGCAAGCACATATCATAATTAAAAACATTTCATGTATATCAGTCATACATTATAAATATCAGTTATGAATTGGTTCTGCTTCTAGTATTTTTTTTATAGAGAGTAAGTAAGGAAGGGAAAAAAAGAAAGCAAATGGCATAATAAAAAAGAATGGAATAATTTACCAATAATACATCATTGGAGATAGGTTCGTAGATTATAAAATATAACTTTTCATCTAATCCTAAGTTTTAGAGATGATTCTGAGGGAAAAGATATGTATGCATCTGCATAGATAGGGTTGAAAAGGGATAGCATGGTTTTGTAAATGGGAATTGTGTCCTATAAATCTGGTTCCTCTCCCTCTGCACTAAACATAGACAGGTACATGGCTGGGAAGGGATTAGAGCGACATCAGCATGGGCTGGTTGGGCCAAAGGGCCTGTTTCCGTTCTGTACGACGCTATGACTTTAAGTAAGATTGGGATTTGTTCCCAGGACAGAGGAACTTTCAAGGTGAATTGCCAGCGGTTTCCATCCCCAGAGGTCAGCCATTGCCGATGAGGTGAAGGAAAAGCAGGGCAATGTTGGAGGGGGGATGAGACTGGTATGTGGGTGACTTCACCCACAGGAACACAGATGCAAGCACTGGACAATTTGTTCACCAGCTGTGGGAGTAAAAGGCCTGTCTCACGAGTCTGCGGTCTATGGCGGCGAAACGGGAAGAATCTGCTGCCATAGACCGCGCACTCGTGAGAAAGTACAATTCCCGGGCCGAGCGGCGGTGTTCCCAACACCGCGCGGTGCTAAAATAAAATCGACAATGTCCAAAACTAAATACTCACCGCACAACCTCCACCAGTGATGCACGAGTGCGGCACAGCCGCTTGCACGGGCTGCCGCCAGTATGGCTCGAGCGCCGTGCGTCAAACCTCCACTGCCACAGCCTCCGCCAGTGATGCACGTGCCGCCGCCAGTGAGGCACGTGTGCTGCACGGCCGCAGGCACAGCCACCGCTACAGCGCCGCGATCAGGATGGCCGCCGCCACTGGTGAGTCACGTGCGGCGGGCCGACGTCATCGCAGTCGGCCCGATCTTTTATTTACTTACCGCAAGCACGTGGGACCCGCCATGTTTGAATTAACTCGGCCCCCGCGCAGCATCCGTGCGGCGCTCCGGTGGATAGGCTCGATGGTCTTGCCGTTGCCGCGCGGTCCTCGCTACCGGCGACGCCGCGCTTCACCGCCGATGACCGTAAACAGGTAAGGCAGAGCCTTAAATAGAATCCTCCTTTGATGTTCCATCAGTGCAGTGAGCATGAAGGATAATCCCAATAGATTTTATAAGCACACTAGACTGGGTCTGTTCCCCCAACGTGTGGTGGAGGGGGGCGGCATGCGGTGTCACACACACTGACTACCCCCCCGCACACACATTAACTACCCCCCTTGATATTATATTAATATTATTAATTTGCTCCTTTTACACCATAACCGCCCTATCCACTGATGACTAGCCCCCAACTCGCAGGTGCGTCTAGAGAGGATGGGGGGGGGGGGTAGAGAGTGAGAGCAGAGAGAGAATGAGGAGAGACAGAGAGAAAGGGGCAGAGACAGAAAGGCAAGAGACAGAGGGAGAGGGGGTGGAGGGGAGGAGGAGAGGGATGGTGGGTGAGGGGGAGGGTGGGGGAGGAGGGGTGAGAGAGAGGGGAGGAGAGAGAGAGGGGAGGAGAGAGAGGGGGCTGAGAGGGGGGAAGGGAAGGGGAAGAGGGGGGAAGGGAGGGGAGAGGTGGGGGGAAGGGAGAGGGAGAGGTGGGGGGGGAAGGGAGAGGGGGAGGGACGCGATGGGATGGTGGGAAGGGGGTAAGGGAGGAGGGAGGGAAGGGGGTATGGGAGGAGGGAGGGAAGGGGGTATGGGAGGAGGGAGGGCAGGAGGGAGATGGGGGAGGGGAGAGAGGGGAAGAGTGTGGAGGGAGGAGAGGGGTACGTGGGAGAGAGGGGGAAGAGTGGGGATGGAGAGGGAGAGGGGTAGGGGAGAGGGGAAGAGTGGGGAGGGAGGGAGAGGGGGAGGGAGAGGGGTGGGGGCAGTCCATCTATTCCCCACTCCCTATCACCCCTACTCCTCTCCCGCTAATCCCACACTCTCCCTACTCACCTCCCCCATTCCCCTCTCTCCCTCCCTACTCCCTCAATCCCCCTCTTCACCTCCCCAGGATCTCGCCTGTCCTCCGGATCTGCAGAACTTGCTCGTTCACAGAGAGGAACACAGACAGGGAGGAGTCAGAGAGCCAAATGCCTGCGGGGTCGGGGTGTTGACGTAACTCGGCCTCGCGACGCCCACAGCCGTTGATTACTGCCATCTGACAACAGCCCTTTAAAGCCGCTCAGGCAAGACGCGTTCACCCAGGAGCGAGCGAGCGATCACAGCAAAGAAGCACCGGCTTCTGACTCTCCCACAGCTGGAATGAGCGCGCAGGGGATGGGAGGGGGCGCAGACGGGCGGGGCTTCACGAGCTGCACCAGCTGTGAGGAGAAAGTTCAGCGGTCGCGGAACGGAGCTGCAGAACTTGTGAGGAGAAATTCAGCGCGTGAGGAGTCGCTGCCCCGAGATCTGTAGAACAAAGAAGCTACAGCGGGAACGCAGCTGTAGAATCTTTGTTCTGCAGAACTTTGTTGATATTTCTGTGCCTTTAATCCTCAGCGGCTGGGGTGGGGTGGGATAAGGACGCAGGCGGGCCTGGATTTGGTGGGCATGTGGGCATTGTGACGTCAGCAGCTGGTGAGCGGCTTTTATATTAAAAAAAAGTGAGTTTTGTGAACAATTTTATTCAAAATCTGGGAAAATAATTGACCACGGAGTGGATTTCTGAACTCATGTTAAATCCCTACCGCAATTGTAAAAATCTCCGCGTTTTTGCGTCTGGTTTTCGAGGAGATACGTTTCAAAGGCAAAGTGCCGTACACCCCCCCCCCCCCCCAAACACACACACGCACACACACACACTGAGTTTTAAAAGTATATAGATGAAGGGGAAAAGGGTAACCAGAGAGAGAGTGGGGCCCTCAGGAATCAAAGCAGTCAACTCTGTGGAGCCACAGGAGATGGGCAAGATCCTCAATGAGCATTTCTCCTCTGTTTTTACCATGGAGTAAGACATGGGGACCGAGGAACTTATAAAGGTTTCAAAGGTATTTTACTATCACGTGGACCAATTAAGGTCCAGTGATATGCGAATTACCATACAGCCATATGAAAAAATAAGCAACAAGACACAAATACATAAAAGTTAACATAAACATCCACCACAGCGGATTCCCCACATTCCTCACTGTGATCTACTTACTTCTTAAGCTGTTTGCTCCTCTGGGGAGCATGGGCCATTCACAAATATCCTCCACCTCATTTGGTTGTTGGCAGTTCTTCCCCAGTTGAGCCCACTCTCAAACATTTCTGCCTGGACACCTCTTCTCCAGCTGTTCATGGTGACCTATTTTCCATTTTCCTTGGGGGTTCCATTTCGGGGATTCCATTTCAGGGCTTGCTGGTGATGTTTCAGTCAAGCCCAGGACTAAGAGATTGTAGCGCACCATTTAGTTGGCAATTGTGGCAGCCTTGCCAGCCCTGGAACATGGTTTGAATGTTCCATGTCCCCACAAGGATGGATTTCTTTGGCGTCAGAGGTGAGTCAGCTTCCCAGGGCCGTTACGGGTTTGGCTGGGAAGCATCATGTTCCCCATCGCTGGGGCATCTTCTTCAACCAAGTGTGTAATTTGGTTTTCATTCGTCAATGTTTCTGTAACTCACACTTTTTTCCAGGTGGGGTAGTTATCCCCACGCCCAACCCCCAACTTGGAGGACCAGGGACTGTTTCATCTGCCTCCTCACCCGAGACCCGTCCGGTTTGGTTGAACGTGCCAGGGATATGAATCTCTCTGGGCCCAACTAAGGGATGGGATAATCACCCCCACAGTCGATGGTCTTGAATCTCCGGGTACACCTGGGGAAGGCCCCTCTGCCACTGGTCCCAGGGTTGGGACTGAGGTGGAGGAGAGACCAGTGGGTGGGGCAGAGGCAACCGCTGCACAGGGTGAGGCGGGTGTTTTGAGCACTGAAGGTGTGTCCGGAGTTGGGGTTGGTGACTCCAGTCTGCAGTGAGCAGGTGGAAGGGGACTCCTCGGGCAATGAGTCAATGGGATGTTCTCGCTCCCCGACGCCAATCCACTCATGCCAGTGGAGGAGATCCGCGAGTTCATCACGGCCACCGAAGGAGCCCAACATTGGCCCAGACTGGCCTCCCTTCGGTGGCCGAACTTAAAAGGGCTCACTAGCTCGCTGAAACTCATCCTCAAAAAGAGGGGGAGGGGCAAGGGGTCGAAGGGGGTTAAGGGAATGACCGGCGTCAGCTCAGATCCTTTTCGGACGACCTGCAAAGGGATGCCAAGGCCGAGAGCAGTGTCGTTCCTGCTGAGGGTAGACGGAGCAGTATAGCGTCCCTTGTAGCAAAGATCCGGAAGGTAAGAACCACCGCCAATCCACCTAGGGTCCGTAGGGGGAGGACCAGCTCTGCTGTCAGCGACCGGGAGACTGGTGAGGGGATCTAGTGTACTCGTGACATGGCGATCACCGTAGCCAGTTACAACATAACTGGCAGCAGGAGGCCTCTCCGCAGGTTTAACCATCTCTCAACCCTGATGCGGAGAGCTTCCTGCAGGAAAGCCACCAGGACAAGTCCACCTGGCTCCTGGAGTGGGGTGGCGAGGTCTTCATGATTCACCTCAGCTCCATTTCCAGTGGGGTGGCCATTTTGTTGGCCCCGAATTTCCGGCCTGAGATCCTAAAGATCCAGGAACTGGTGCCAGGCAGCTTGCTTCACTTGGCTGTGCGCCTGGATGGCGTGCCGTTGCATTTTGTCAACGCGTACGCCCCCAAGCTCGCCGTGTTGCAGACACACCTGTTCCAGGAGGTGTCTGCCCTGCTGAGCTCCATCGGCCCAGGTGACTGCGTGATCCTCGGGGGTGATTTCAACTGTACCCTTGAGGAAGGAGACTCTTCCGGTCTCCAGCGTCGTCAGGAGTCGGTGAAGAAGTCGAAGGAGCTCGTGGGCTCCTTTGACTTGGTAGACACCTGGAGGAACCTCCACCCGAACTCAAGGGCCTTCTCCAGGAGGTCAGAGGGAGGTGGGTCTCACATCGACCGCCTGTATATTTCTCGGGCGTACGTCTCCCGTGTCTCGGCGGCCTCCATGCTGCTGGTGCCGTGCTCGGACCACCACCTGGTGTGGGCGGAGTTTACCCCGCTGCTGCACGAGGGGAGGGTCCGCCTACTGGCATTTTAACAACCGGTTGCTGGAGGATCGCCGCTTCTGGGACTCGTTTGAGAGGTTCTGGAATACCTGCAAGGGGAAGCGGGGAGGATTTCACTCCCTGCGGCTATGGTGGGATGTGGGCAAGGCCCACATCCGGAGTTTCGGTCAGGAGTACACTAGAGGATCGACCAAGAGACGCGATTCCAAGATCAGACAGCACGGGAGTGAGCTGCTCGATTTGGATTCGCGTCTAAGTCAGACCGTCGGGAACATGATCCCCTGGAGGGAATACCAGGAGAAGGACACGCTGAAGGAGCTACAGTTAGAGCAATCTCGAGGCGCGTACGTGAGGTCGCGGATCCAATTGCTCCACGATTTGGACCGCGGTTCACCCTTCTACTCGCTGGAGAAGTGGCGGGGAGTCTGTCAGCAGTTAGTGGAGCTGCTCGCTGATGATGACTCCTCCGTCACTGAACCAGAAGACATCAACGCAGCGATTCGTTCCTTTTATGGGATCTTGTTCTCACCAGATAGTTTCGGCTGGGACGAGTGCAGTGATCTGTGGGGTCTAGCCATAGTCGACCCGGAGGGTGTCGAGCGTCTGGATGCCCCCCTGACACTGGATGAACTGACCGCAGCCCTCCAACAGATCCGAAGGGGCAAATCCCATGGCCTGGACGGGCAGACAGCAGAGTTCCTCCGCACTTTGTGGGGGATCCTGGGGGAGGACTACACCATGGTACTGAGGGAGAGCCTGGCGACCGGAGAGATGCCCCTCTCTTGGCGAAGGGCTGTCATGGTCCTTCTGCCCAAGAAGGGCGATCTCCGCCATCTAAAAAACTGGTGCCCAGTCTCCCTCCAAGGCAATGGCAAACCGCCTGGGCCCAGTGCTGGCCCAAGTGATCCACCCTGACCAGTCTTACACGGTCCCGGGCCGGTCCATCCAGGACAATATCCATCTGGTCCGGGACCTGGTCTACCTGGCTCAGGAGACCGGTGTACCCACTGCCTTTCTCTCCCTCGACCAGAAGGCTTTCGACAGGCTGGATCACGAGTATCTGTTGAGGACTCTGCGGGTGTTTGGGTTCGGACCGCACTTTGTGTCCCGGATCCGGCTTTTATACACCACCGCAGAGTGCCTCATGGAAGTGAACGGATCCTTGACGGCCCCCATTCCCTTCCACAGAGGAGTACGTCATGGCTGCCCCATGTCAGGCCGACTGTACGCCATCTGCGTGGAGCCATTCCTCAGTCTGCATCGGAGGAAGTTGACGGGCATGGTTCTACGTGAGCCGGACATGGAGGTGGTCCTCTCGGTCTATGCCGATGACGTGCTCCTCATGGTCACCAACCCCGTCGACCTGCAGAGTGCCAACGAGTCTTCTCAGCCGCCGCCTCTGCCAGAATCAACTGGGGGAAATGTTCTGGACTCTTGGTGGTTCCCAGGCAGGATGAGATGAAGTCTTTAATGTGGAGTACCACACACCTCCTCTACATGGGAGTCTACATGAGTCCCGTTGCGGATACCTGGCCGGCGAACTGGCAGGAGCTGGAGATGAAAGTCGTCACCCGGCTGGGGCGCTGGGCGGGTCTCCTCAGAGTGCTTTCCTACTGGGGCAGGGTGTTGGTCATTAACCAACTTGTGGCCTCCATGCTCTGGTACAGATCGACCACATTGGTCCCATCAGACACCTTTGCTGGGATCATCCCGAAGAAGTTGGTGGACTTCTTCTGGGGCAATGGAAAGCACTGGGTCTCTGCAGCGGTCCTGAGTCTCCCGATCGAGGAGGGCTGTCAGTCGCTGGTGTGCATTCGCACCAAGTTGGCGGCTCTCCACCTCAGGACCTTGCAGAGATACCTGTACTCAGGGCATCCTCCCAGGTGGCACATGCTGGCGACGCACTTTTTCCAACGGGGCCGCTGCCTTCAAGGAGGTACGCGGATCTCGATGGTGGGCGTCAGCCGTGCGGTCCTGATGCGGATGCCCGGCTTCTACAGGGACTTGTTGAGAGTCTGGAACCTGGTTGCTGTCGACCAGCCCCCCCTCCGCCGGCGGAAGGTGACGGCCCGGGCGTGTGAGCAGCCAAACCTTGTCCCGCCCCACCGGGTGTCGGGGGGGCTCAAACGTGTGGAGTACCTGTGGTTGAGCAAACACCCGCTCAGCCGCAAGTATTCATCGGACCCAGGCGCCGTAATCCTTCCCGGGAGCCGGTCCCACACAATTTAAGCCGCCTTTCCTCAACACCTTTCATCTCCCTCCAAGATGCAGGGAGGCGTGTCCTGTACGGGCTCCTCCTCCACACCCTGCACTTCCTCGCCCTGGTCCACCGTCCGGACACCAAGTGGCGGACGGTGTCGCGAGGGGGGCCACCGGTGGGGGTCCCACCACACAGGGATTCTCCCCCTCTACATTGGGGACCTGGGGTGGAGGGTATTGCACCGAGGTGTTCCCTGCAACCTCGCGCTTCACCTCTCTCGTGGTTCAGACTCGCCAGCCGCATGCCACTTTTGCGGGCTGGAAGAGTCTGTGTACCACGTGTACATGGAGTGAGTGAGGCTGCAGCCACTGTTTGAATACCTAAAGGGGCTGCTCCTTGCCTTCTGGCTGCATTTTGCATCCACCATCCCCATCTTTGGACACCCTGTGCCTAGGGGAGAGGGTAGGGCTGAAGATGTCCTGCTTGGGTTGCTCCTGGGCCTGGCCAAGCTGGCCATCCGTGAGTCAAGGCGCCAGGCGGTGGAGGGCTTTACCAGACCCGGCTGCCTGCCCCTGTTCCGGGGTTACGTCCGTGCCCGGGTGGGGTTAGAAAGGGAATACGCCAAGTCCACGGGCACCCTGAGGGAGTTCCGGGACCGCTGGGGTCTCCAGAGTGTTGAATGTATCCTCAATAAGGATTGTAACATAGTTGTATAGTAGTTTATTATGGATATATGTTTATATTGTATTATGGTGGTGGGTTCTGGCTTGATTTATTGTAGTGCAAATATTGTTTTTTAATAATTGAATAATTTTTTTGATTTTAAAAAAGGGATATGAATCCCCATCCGACAGCTCTCAGGATCACTGGAGTACACAAGTCTCTCCTCCATGTCAAGGTTGCAGTCCAGGAGAGGTCCTCACTGTAATGGAAGGTAAAATGTTAGGCCGCAATGCAGACCGAGATATGATACAGAAAGATATCGCATCTCTGTCGAGGTAAGAGATTAGAAAAAGTTTCCTCCAACCGCCCCACGCCCCCAGCCCCCATCCCCTGCACCCCTCCAACCCCCCACATAAAACAAGCTAAAGATCACTAAAGACATACATATAACACATACTAGACTAAGTGGGACCCGTTGGGTCCCAGCATCACACGGGAGGGCTGGTCACCCAAGCATTATTCCACCTCTCCACCAATTCCAATATTGCTGGCCGTTGGGGGGGGGGGTTCTGTTGCACTAGTATGGGTGTTGTGGGCCGAAGGGACTGGTTTCCAGAGGGATAGTATGGACATTGTGGGCCAAATGGATTCTTGGGCTGACAGCTCAGTCACTGAGGCCTGGCAGTACAGTCACTCGTACCTGGCAGGCTGGCAGCTGAGAAACTGCCAGAAATTCTGCCCAAAACAGGTGACAGACTCTGAGAGAGAATGGGGAGAGGATGGACTGAATGGAATATTGGGCTGGCAGTTCAGTCACTTACGGATGGTGGGCTGGCAGTTCACTTAATCACGGCGGGTGGGCTGGCAGTGCAGTCACTCACGGCTGGTGGGCTGGCAGTTCAGTCACTTACAGCTGGTGGGCTGGCAGTCCACTTACTCATGTCTGGTGGGCTTGCAGTGCAGTCACTCACAGCTGGTGGGCTGGCAGTTCAGTCACTGACAGCTGGTGGGCTGGCAGTTCACTTACTCACGGCAGGTAGGCTGGCAGTGCAGTCACACACGGCTGGTGGCGTGGCATTTCAGTCACTCACAGCTGGTGGGCTGGCAGTATCCTTAAAAAAAAAATCGCAAACCGTATGTGGGTTTTGAATTACATTTTACTCAGATGCCAAGGAATGGCATAATTGTTAGCTGTTAATTGGACATAATCAACCTCAGCAAATTGACACTATCCTATTGAAAGGGAGTGGGTGTTAAGCTGTCAGGACATTTTATTATTTGATAAAATATACATCTCAATAGCATAATGATAGAAAACTTTTCCACACACCACTCGTAAGTCGAGATTTTTTTAATGATAAATTTATCTTCAGAAGCGTTTTCTTTTTGCATGCAAAAATCCACTTCAGAACCATGGGCGGTTTAAAAATTTTACAGACAGATTTATCACTTCTGAAACTTTTTAGATATCAAAGGAATCAAGAAAAAACACAAATAATGCCTTACTGTTGATGAAATGCAGTGAGCAAACGCGATAATTCCCAATATTTTCAATCTCGATATCTGCACGGCCAATGTTCGCCAAGCACTTTAGCTGTTGTTGTCCCTTCAGCTCTCGCTTCTCTTTACCTTCATTTCTCTTCACTTTTGGAATTCTGAAGTAAGATAGATGTCTCTCATGGTTACCCCGACTTCCACAATTATTTACAGCGCAAAAAATCACAATTTTGGCGTTTTTTAACAGGTAGGAAAGTACGCGTTTCGTGTATTAACAACATATACCGGAAGCTGCGATGTCCTCCAGATGGATTGAGCGGTTCCTTTCGTCAAGCCCTTTCACCCGGAGACCTTACGTGCAACCCCCCTATACACACACACAACTCTCAGACACATACTCACACAGACTCACTCACACAGACACAGACACACACACACACACACAGACTCACTCACAGCCACACACACACAGACTCACACACACACACACACACAGACTCACTCACACACAACCAATACTAAAATGCCAAGTAACTTCAGAACGTGGTGAACATAGTGTGTAAACCGAATGATTCAAACGATTAAAGCCTCCTGAGTTTTCTGCTGAAGCAAAAACATGTTTTAAATAACGTCCAACAAACACACTCAACATACGACAGAGCAGTAAGCTCTCTTAAATTATTCAACGACGTCTTCACTCTGTGCCTTCTGCACTCAGCGCCATCTTGCCACGAACCGGAAATGACGCACTCGGAGCCATCTTTTTAAATATTTTTTTTAATTAAAATTTTTATTAGAGGTATCCGCATATCATAGTCCAAACCAATACAAACTTTGTTTAACGATTACATATTAAATATCCAGGGTTCCAGGGATCCAGTTACCAAAGTAGCTGGGGTCCTTTATCGGTTACATATTAACATTACCTCTAATTATTTATTTATGTTTATAGATAATAAAACTAAAGAAATAAAGAGAAGAAATTAGAAAAATAAGATAAACTATCAATAATACAATTTAGGAGATAGGTCCGTAGGTCAGAAAACATAACTATTCATCTAGTCCTGGGTTCAGGTTTCAGTCAGGCCTCTGCGCCGACCCAGTCTACCCCTTCAAATAATCTATAAATGGAGACCATATTTTAGTAAATAATTCTGGTTTGTCAATTAAGACATATCTATTTTTTTCCAAATGTAAGGTCTCCGACATCTCCATAATCCACATCTTAATTGTGGGGGTTGCAGGGTTTTTCCAAAATTTTCATATTAATTTTTTCCCAATTATTATACTGTAATCAAGGAAATGTCTTTGGTTTGTTGTAAGTTTTAGGTATTGTTCTGATATGCCCCAATATTATTAATTTAGGATCGGGATCCAGTTGAGTATTAACAACTGTAGAGATTATTTTAAAAATATCCATCCAGTAATTTTTAATTTTTATACAATTTACAAAAGTATGGGTTAAATTACCCGCCAAATATTGGCATTTATCACAGAAAGGAGAGATATTAGGAAAGATTATATTTAATTTTGTTTTAGAATAGTGCAGTCTATGTGGTACTTTAAATTCTATTAAAGAATGTCTGGTATTTAATGAGCATTGATGTATATGTTGTAGACTTTCATCCCAAATATCTTTTGTTATGGGTTGGGCTAATTCATTTTTCCATGCTAGTCTATATAATTCCGTCGACGGAATCTCACTGTCTAAAAGAGTATTATAAACGTAAGATATTAATTTAACTGTATTAGGGTGTTTATTCAAACGTTCATCTAGAATCTCTGGTTTTCTAGTTCTGTAATTCTTGTGTATGTGATTTAACATAATCTTTAAGTTGTAAGTATCTAAAAAAAATATTTGAATGTAATCCATAATTCTGTTGTAGCTCCTGAAACGAGAGAAAAATACCATTTCTATAAAGTTGTCCCATCTTTTTAATTCCATGATTTTTCCATTGTACAAAACCTTTATCCAACACAAAGGGTTTAAATGAAGGATTATTTGCAATGGGGAGAGAAAGTGATAAATTATCCAATTTTAATATCGTTTTTAGTTGTTTCCAAATTCGAATACCACTATATATTATAGGGTTTTCACTATAGATTTTTTAATTCAATTTTGTAGGAGCTAACAGAATCAGACCAATTTCAAAAGGCAAACAATCTTCCATTTCCATCTTTAACCAGTCTGGTTGTTGATCCATATATTCCAACCAAAAATTCATATTTTTTACATTAACTGCCCAAAAATAAAATAAAAAATTTGGTAAAACTAATCCTCCTTTGGTCTTGGGTTTGCATAGGTGCTTTTTGCTTATTCTGTGGTTCTTATAATCCCAAATAAAACGTGTCACTATAAAGTCAACTTTTAAAAATAAATTTTTTGGGAGATATATTGATTGAAAAAGGTATAGCAATTGCGGAAGGAAAATCATTTTTATAGCATTAACTCTACCGAGCATTGAAATGAGAAGTGTTTTCCAGTATTGGATATTCTTATGCAATTTATTAAGTAAAGGCATGAAATTTGATTTAAATAAAGAAGTATATTTCTTTGTCACATAAATTCCAAGGTATTTACATTTTTCATTGACTATTCTAAAAGGTGAGTGTTGCAATATATATGAATTAGGTTCCGTTATTGGCATAATCTCCCTTTTATTCCAATTAATTCTATATCCCGAAAATAAACCAAATTATAAGATTTAACAAGTGATTTCTGGATTTGTAATATATAATAATACATCGTCTGCATATAGAGACATTTTATTAACTGTATTTTTAGCATTATACCCATATATTTCTAGATGTGCTCTAACTCTTTCTGCTAGTGGTTCAATAGCAAGGGCAAATAATAACGGGGATAACGGGCATCCTTGTCTGCAATCTTTAGATAAATCAAATTTTGTTGATAACATTTGATTTGTCATTATTCTAGCTGTTGGGTTAGTGTATAAAAGCTTAACCCATGTGCAAAACTTCTCACGCAATTGAAATGTTTCCATCACCGAAAATAAATAGTGCCGTTCCACTTGAACGAATGCTTTCTCAGCGTCTAACGAGATGACTGCTAGATCTACATTAGCTATTCTATTTCAGTATATAATATTAAATAATTGTCTCAGAATATAATATGAGTAGCGTTTTGGAATAAAGCCTGTTTGGTCAGGGTGTATTAATTTATGAATCACTAAACTTAATATATGGGCTAAAATTTTGGATAATATTTTCTGATCGGTGTTTAAGAGAGCAATTGCTCTATATGAACCTGGGTCTTCAGGGTCCTTATTATTTTGGGTATAAGTATTATTGTTGATTCATTTAAAGTTTCTGGTAGTTTCTGTTGCATGATGACATGAGTATATAGTGTCTGTAGGCGTGGAGAGATCAGATCATGGAATTTTTAAATATAATCTGCTATTTAAACCATCGGCACCATCTTGCCGCTAACCGGAAATGACGTCATCAGCGCCATCTTGCCACTAAGTGGAAGTCACGGACTGAGCGCCAATTAAACACAATCCTGATCTAATAAAATGTTTATTCACGCTTTATCCATCCGAAAACTGCTGCAAGCTCCTTAAAATCCAAGCCAATTTGGCAAACACTTTGCAGCCAACACATTTTCTGAAAACTCTTTAAAAGCCAAGACAATTTGGCAAACACTTTGCAACCAACACATTTTCTGAAAACTCTTTAAAAGCCAAGACAATTTGGCAAACACCTTACAACCACATCGAGGGGACTCACCGTGGAGTAGACGTGCGTTCAGTGTTATTCGCAGCTCATAGAGCCATGACCCTCTCGCTTCCTCCATCTCGCAGAGACTGAGTGAGGCACGACACTTCCGGGTTTTATAGTCCCTCCCTCCTGCCGTCAGCGGGGGCAGTAGAGAGGGTGACATTTTAAAAAACATTAATAATTCTCTGATTTTTCATCGATGGGAAAAATCCTCAGGTCCAATCCGGCGGAGGCGGCCTCTGAGCGAGGTGGCCAAAAATGACGGCGGTAAGTGGCAGCGTTCTTTTCGGAAATCACGAAACAGAAAGTCAAAATGCGGTCAAGATTTTAGTTTTAGTAATATAGATTATTAAAACACAAAGAAGGAAAGGACAGACTGTTGGCGAGGCAGCCGCTGCTGGCGCCACCCGGTGGTCTCTACAGGACCCGAAACATCACCCACTGGCTTCTCTCCTGAGTTACTCCAGCATTTTGTGTCTACTGGAGTGATGTGTAACTGGATGATATTATAGGGAGGATTTGATCAGACCAAAGTTCCGCTGGATGCTGACCTCTGCAGCCGTCTAATCGCTGCACGAACAGCAGTTTCTAGTTTATCGTGGTCATCTATTGACATTCCGGACTGCAGCCGCCACCACTTGCACAAAGCACCCTAGGGGGAAATCCTGTGGGGACGGGGGACCTGCCCCCCCCCCCCCATGTTTTGAGAGGTGGGGAACAATTCCCCACCCCCCCATGTTTTGTGAAACGTGTTGCAGTAAAACCGTAGCCTCCAGAGTCGGGTCGCAGCCGCAACGCCACCACAGCCTCCGAAGTCATCCAGGTCCGTGATGGTAAATCCACAGTCTCTGGGACAGGAGCCCTCAAGGTCGATTCCAGTTGCAGGCCGCCAGCATCTAGAATCTAGCAGCCTGGGACTGGCTGTAGTGCCCAGGTCAGCTTGCTTTCCCCAGGTCTGGCTGCAGTGCCCAGGTCGCCTGCGTGCCCCGGGACTGGCTGCAGTTCCCAGGTTGCCAATTGAAAAAATATACGCCTGCGGGCCAGATGATTTTCGGTTACGATTTTCGACCCCTGTCCTAGATATCAGGTCTCATTGTGACCCCTCCCCCCCCCCCATGTTTTAAAAGCAAATTAATTCACTCGAACGTTTGTTTTTCTTTTGCATTGCCGACAATCCAAGAACGATTGAGAAAACCAATAAAAACTCATGGTTTGGGAGGTGCGACATATTCTCGCTTGAGGAGCTGCCTTATAAATTGGCACCGAGCAAGATATCGATGCAATCATTAGTGATCAACCGATTACCCGCGGGCTGGCGAGGCCACTGTTTGGTGTTTAAATGTTTATTGTACCATTGCTTCACGTTGAGGATTGGGAGACCCGTTCACAGTCACTCGCAGCTTCACCGTTATCGCTACCCTGGACAATGTCCCAGACCGCTGTCCTTCAGATACGGAGCATCCTGCCCACCCGTGTCCCAGAGCTGGAGCTCCGGTCGCCAACACACCCTATCACCCAGATACCTGCCCTACAGATCAGTAGCGATCCTCAACCTCCCCCGAGCGCTCCCGATCGCCTCTCCCCTCTATCCCAGACTGGGATCCACGATGCCGGCCACACTCTCGTGCCAGACACCTGCCCACAGCTCCAGACACCGTGCTGGCACCAGATCCCCTTGCCGGCCAGGTGAGACGTTTGGCGACCGCCGCGGGGCGGCGAAGGCTGGAATCTGGATACACACTTGTTGGCTGCGAATACGTACATGGGATGCTGGGTGAGGAAGGGGCATCCCCCCGCCACACACACACATATATACACACACACACATACACATTCATACACGAGGACGGTGATCAGTGATCGCTCAGCCCCCCCACTTTCAAAAACACTCCTCAGCCCCTGAGTGTAGTCCTCGTGTCTTGTCAAACCTGGCAAATGAATATGATCTTGGCTAATCTGCCCCAGGCCTCAACTTCTATCCTGTGCCTGCTACACGTAGCGCTCAGTTCCCCAATCTTTCAAAAATGTGTTTAAAAACCTGGTCTCCCATCTATGGGAAGGACATCATTAAGCTGGAAAGCTGCAGATAAGATTTACAAGGATGTTGCCAGGTTTCGGGGGGTGGGGGGCTGAGCTATATGGAGAGGTTGGAAGGCTAGGACTTTATTCCCTGGAGTGCAGGAGGCTGAGGGCTGATCCTATAGAGGTGTTTAAAATCACAAGAGGAATAGATGGGATGAATGCAGCGAGTCGTGATCCCTGGGTAGGTGAATCAAAAACAAGAGATCATAGGCTACCAGTGATGGGTGTAACATTTAAGCTTTTTCATCCTTCAAAATCGAGCAGACTGAACAGTGAAGAATCTACTTTAAAAAATCAGAAGGAAAATACAGCAAAAGAACCATTTTTATCAGGAGAATTAAAACAGCAGTCTTCTGATTGGCTAAGGGACAGTTCAACCAATAAAAGGAAAGGAAGGTTTAGCGGAGCGACCTGGGTGTGCTTTTTACATCAGTCATGGAAACTAAGCATGCAGGTACAGCAGGCAGTGAAGAAAGCCAATGGCATGTTGGCCTTCATTGTGAGAGGATTTGAGTTTAGAAGCAAGGAGGTCCTACTGCAATTGTACAGGCCCTGGTGAGACCGTACCTGGAGTATTGTGTGCAATTTTGGTCTCCTAATTTGAGGAAGGACATTATTGCTATTGAGGGAGTGCAGCGTAGGTTCACTAGGTTAATTCCTGGGATGGCGGGATTGACGTATGATGAAAGAATGGGTCGACTGGGCTTGTATTTGCTGGAATTTAGGATGAGAGGGGATCTTATAGAAACATAAAACCTTTAGAGGATAGGACAGGGTAGATGCAGGGGAAATATTCCTGATGTTGGGAGAGTCCAGAACCAGGGGTCACAGTTTAAGAATAAGGGGTAGGCCATTTAGGAAAAACGTTGTCACCAGAGAGTTGTGAATCTGTGGAATTCTCTGTCACCGAAGGCAGTGGAGGCCAATTCACTGGATGTTTTCAAGAGAGAGTTAGATTTAGCATTGAGGGCTAAGGGAATCAAGTGATATGGGGAAAAACTGGAACGGGGTACTGATTTTGGATGATTAGCCATAATCATATTGTATGGTGGTGCCGGCTCGAAGGGCCGAATGGCCTGCTCCTGCACTTATTTTCTATATTTCTATGCAGCGACCATATTGAGGCCAAGTGTAGAACTCAGGCTTTGCCTCAAGAGACTTCAGCGAGAAGAGCTGAGGAAAGGAGTGTTGAGGTAGCGGGCGAGTCAGGTTCAAGCCTGGAGGAGGAACAGCAGCAGTGGGGAGTTTAAAAAGCTGTTGGGAATAAAGTAGGGATACACGGTCACATGATGTGCTTTAGCTGCATAATGTGGGAGCTGGTGGACCCCATTGTGGTTCTTTGTGACCACATCTGCAGCAAGTATTGGTTGTTCGAGGAATTCTGGCTCATCTTGATGACCTGGAATCTGAGGTACAAACACTACGACCCATCAGGGACGGGGAGAATTTCCAGGAAACTCTATACCTGGAGGCAGTCATACCCATTAGGTTACGTACTTCGAATTTGGTCCGTGTTCAGGAGAAAGAAGGGTGACTGCAAATGGGGCAGGTCGGGGGGACCGAAGAGGCAGTGTTAGAGAAGCCTCAGCCCTTCAGCTTGTCTAACAGGTCTGAGAGTCGTGGCCCTTGTGGATGAGAGTGGGATCTTGGGAAGGATGAGCAACCGGAACATGGATCAAGGAGCCATTCAAGAAGGGAGACGGAAGATATACATTGTTGTAATTGGGGATAGTATGGCATGGGGATTTTGATTGCCAAAGGCTGTGTTGCCTGCCTGGTGCCCGGGTTTGGGACATCTCTGACCTTCAGAGGAATTTAGGGGAAGTTCCATTTGTCACGGTCCATGTTGGTACCAACGACATAGGTGAAACAAGAAAAGAGGTTCTGCTGATGGAAATTGATGAGCTAGGAACTAAATTATAAAAGCAGAACCAAAAAAGTAGTTATCTCAGAACTGCTGCATGAGACACGAGCAAATTATTCCTGGAGGAGTCGATGAGATTAGGAAGTTAAACATGTGGCTCACAGATTGGTGTGGGAGAAGTAGGTTTGAGTTTGTGGGACATTGGCATCAGTATTAGGAGGGAGCTGTTTCAATGGGATGGACTCCACCTGAATCCTGCTGGGACCAAGGTCTTGATGAATTGCATAACTAGGGCCATAGGTAGGGCTTTAAACTAAGTGTGAAGATGGGACACAAAATGCTGGAATAACTCAGCAGGACATGCAGCATTGTGGAGAGAAGGAATGGGTGATGGTTTGGGCGAGACCCTTCTTCAGACAGAGTCAGGGGACAGGGATTTCAGCGGTATGGAAGGCTAAGGTGTGAAAACGACAGATCAAACCAGCGGATACAGTGGATGAGTTTGGAGGAGGTGCAAGTGAACCTCTGCCTCAGTTGAAAGGACTGTTGGGGTCCTTGGACGGTCGAGGGAGGAAGTATAGGTACAGGTATTGCATCTCCTGCGGTTGCAAGCGAAAGTACCTGGGGAGGAGGTGGTTTGGGTGGGGAGTGATGAGATAACCAGAATTTTACGAAGGGAACGGTCTCTGAGGAAGCCGGAAAAGGGTGCAGATGAGAAGATGTTGCTAGTGGTGGGATCCCGTTGGAGGTGGTAAAAATGTCGAACGATTGTGTGCCATATGCGCCGGCTGATGGGGTGAAAGGTGACGACTCGTGGACGTCTATCCCTGTTGCGGGGGGATGAGGAGCAAGAGCAGTTGCAGGATACTGAGGAGACCCTTGTGAGGGCCTCATCTATGATGAAGGAGGGGAACCCTCGTGGATGGAGGAATTGGGAGGAATTTTCAAAGATGAGGCCCTCACTTGGGTCTCCACGGTATCCTGCAGCTCCGCTCTTGCCGCCCTTCCCCATAGCCGCAACAGGGACAGAGACCCCTTGTCCTCACCTTTCACCCCATCAGCACATATTTAGTTTAGTTTAGCGATACATCATGGAAACAGGCCCTTCGGACCACCGCATCTGCACTGGCCACCGACCCCCGCACACTAACACTATTCTAAACACACCAGGGACAATTTACATTTATACCAAGCCAATTAACCTACAAACCTGCACGTCTTTGGCGTGTGGGGGGAAACCGAAGATCTCGGAGAAAGCCCATGCCGTTTCATGGGGAGATCGTACAAACTCCGTACAGATAACCATATAACCATATAACAAATACAGCACGGAAACATAGCACGCATAGTCAGGATCAAACCCGTGTCTTTGGCACTGTGAGGCAGTAGTTCTACCACTCGCCACCATGCTGCCGATATTCCTCCAACATTTTTGCCACCTCCAACGGGATCCCACCACGAGTCATATCTCCCGGTCTCCACCCATTTCCACTTTCCGCAACACCTTGGATACTCATCACTTCGCACCCAAACCACCCCCTCCCCAGGTACTTTCCCCTGCAACCGCAGGAGATGCAGCACCAGTCCCTATACCTCCTCCCTCGACTCCATCCTTTCAGGTGAGGCATAGGTTCACTTGCACCTCCTCCAACCTCATCTACTGCACCTGTTGTTCCTGATGTGCACCCCTATTTATTGGCGACACCAAGTGCAGGCTTGGCAATAGTTTTAGTGAGCACCTCCACTCGGTCTACTCCACATAGGCCTACAGGATCTCCTGGTTACTAAACACTTTCACTCCCATTACCATTCCTATATTGCTTTCTCTCCTGGGCCTCCTGCACTGTCAAAGTGAGGCCCAATGCAAATTGAAGGGACAGCACCTCATATTTCACTTGGGCAGCTTACAACCAAGCGATATGAATATTGATTTCTCTAACTTCAAGTGACCCTTGCTTTCCCTCTCTGTCAACCCCTCCCCACCCTAGTTGTCCGACTAGTTTCACTGTCCTTCTGATTCATTTTACTGACTGTATGCCTCCTTGACACCTTCCCCTCGGCTAACAATGGACCATTCTACATTTCCTTAATCAGCATTTGCTGTGATCTGTCGTTTTCACACTTTGCCATTCCAAATCTCTCAACTCCTACTCCCCTGACACAATCTGAAGAAGGGTCTCGACCCGAAACATCACCCATTCCTTCTCTCCAGAGATCCTGCCTGTCCTGCAGAGTTACTCCAGCATTTTGTGTATATCTTCACTTGAAACTAAGTAGTGAAGGGAGGTCAACAGATTGGAAAAGTATGGATGAAGTTAAAGGGAAGGAGAGAGCAGGCGAGGTTAACAAAGTCTCCAGAATAAGAAATAGGACAAGAAGTTTAGAAAGGGAAAAGAGTCGACTGTCAAGCAACGTGGGGACCATTTGAAGAATGGGTGGTAAAAACAACTGAAGGTGTTCTATCTAAATGCACGCTGTATACGAAGCATACTGGATGAGCTTATAGCACAGTTAGAAATTGGTAGGTATGACGTTGTGGGCATCAGTAATGGATGAAAGAGGATCTTAGCTGGAGCTGTCTTCCACCACTTCCACTGGAAGCTCATTCCACACAGCTACCACTGAGTAAAGAAGTTCCCTCTCATGTTGCCCCTAAACTTTTGTCACTTTATTCTCAAATCATGTCCTCTTGTTTGAATCTTCCCTATTCTCAATGGAAAAAGCTTATCCACGTCAACTCTGTCTATCCCTCTCATAATTTTAAAGACCTCTATCAAGTCCCCCCTTAACCTTCTGCGCTCCAAAGAATAAAGATCTATCTTGTTCAACCTTTCTCTGTAACTTGGGGGCTGAAACCCAGGCAACATTCTAGTAAATCTCCTCTGTACTCTCTCTATTTTGTTGACATCATTCCTATAATTTGGCGACCAAAATTGTACACCATATTCCAGAACTGGCCTCACCAATGCCTTGTACAATTTTAACATTACATCCCAACTTCTATACTCAATGTTCTGATTTATAAAGGCCAGCACACCAAAAGCTTTCTTTTCCACCCTATATACATGAGATTCCACCTTCAGGGAACTATGCACAGTTATTCCTAGATCCCTCTGATCAACTGCATTCCTCAATTCGCTACCATTTACCATATATGTCCTATTTTGATTTATCCTGCCAAGATGTAGCACCTCACACTTATCAGCATTAAACTCCATCTGCCATCTTTCAGCCCACTCTTCCAAATGGCCTAAATCTCTCTGTATATCTTTCCTATAACATGGTGTTAAAACTGAACACAATACTCAATGTGACCTCACCAATATCTTGTATAACTATAACATGACCTCCCAACTTCTGTATTCAATACTGTGACTGATGAAGGCCAATGAGCCAAAATCCTTTTTGACCACGCTATCTACCGATGACACCACATTCAAGGAGCTATGTACATACACTCCTCGATCCCTCTGCTCCACAACACTCCCCAAAGCCTTGTAGGTCCTGCCCTTTTTAGACTTCCCAAAGTGTAAAGGGCCTGTCCCACTTGGCCGTCATTTGCGCCTCATTTACGCAACATATGTAAAATAGGTCGATGCGTCGTGATGTGCGATGTCACTTACATATCACGCGTGAGCACAGACGTCTGGTGCGCGTGACGTCATTAGAAAACCCTGCGGCGCGCGGCAGGACGTGGACGCAAGGACGTAAAGACATTGACACATGGTGACGTAACCATGCGTCACCACGCGATACACATGAGACGTCGGGATGCCAGCGTACCTAATGCGTCAGCGTGCGTACGTGATACGTCACACAAGTGGCGAGCGAGGATTTTGTTCCTGTACTAAATCCTGGAGCGCCACGCGATACCGCACACCACCGCATATGATTCCACGCTTCACCATGCGCAACGCATGCGCACCCCACGCGTCACGACGCATCGACCTAATTTACATATAACGCGTAAATGAGACGCAAATGACGGCCAAGTGGCACAGGCCCTTAACACCTCATATTTTTCTTATTAACCATTCCTTAGCACACCTCCCAGAAGGGTGTCGACATCACCTATTCTTTTCTCCAGAGATGCCGCCTCACCCTCTGAGTTACTCCAGCATTTTGTGTCTATCTTACAACTAATCAAGATCCTGCTGCAATTTCTGACAACCATCTTCACTATCTACAATAACATCCACTTTAGTGTCATCTCCTGAAATCTACAGATTGTCCACAGCTCTGCCATCAGGAATGTCTTTGGTCATATTTTCAAAAAACTCAAGCTGATTCGTTGGACATAACCTCCCATGTTCAAAACAGTGCTGACTATCCCTAATCAGCTCTTGTCCATGTAAATGCATGTATATCGTATCTCAGATTACACTTAGTAACTTTCAAACCACAGATTTTAAGCTCACTGGCCTGTAGTTCCCAGGCTTATCCTTGCAGCCCTCCTTGGATAGAGGCACAACATTTGCCACCCTCCAGTCTTCCGGCACCTCACTTGTATTTAATGAAGACTTGTAATTCTCAGCATGTAAGAACAAAATGTTGCAGTCATCTGCAGGATTTCAATATGCAAGTGGACTGGGAAAAATCAGGTTAATGTTGGATGCTAAGAGAAGGAATTTGTAGAATGCCCACGAGGTGGCTTCTTAGAGCAGCTTGTAGTCGAGCCCACTATGGATAAGGCTTTCTGGATATGGTGTGTAATGAACCAGATTTGATACGGCAAATGAACCTCTAGGTGGCAGTGATCATAATTTGATAGAATTCAACCTGCTGTGTGAAAGGTAGAAGCTGAATTTGGATCTATCGATATTACTGTTGAGTAAAGTTAACTGCAGATGCATGAGGCAGGATCTGGCTAAAGTTGATTGGAAAGGAACCCAAGCAGGACTGATGGTGAAGCAGTTTCTGGCAATAACTGGGAAGACACAGAATCTTTTCATCCCAAAGAGGAAGAAACGTATAAAGGGGGAAATGTGGCCACCGTGGCGGACAAAGGAAGTCTAAGATCACATAAAGCTAAAAAGAAGGCATAAACCATGGCCAAGATTAGAGTGAAGCTGGGAAGGTTAAAAACCAACAGAAGGCAATTAAAAAAGCAATAAGGGAGATAAAATGAAATATGAGGATAGTTTAGTTTGGTTTAGAGATATAATGCGGAAACAGGCCCCTTGGCCCACCGAGGCCGCGCTGGCCAGCGATCCCCGCACATTAACACTATCCTACACGCACTAGGGACAATTTACATTTATTCCAAGCCAATTAACCTGCAAACCTGTACATATTTGGAGTGTGGGAAGAAACCGATCTCAAAGAAAACCCAACCAGGTCATGGGGAGAACAAATTCCATACAGACAGCACCCGTAGTCAGGATCAAACCTGGATCTCTGGCACAGTAAGACAGCAACTCTAGCTCTGCCTCACCATGCCGTCACAATAGACTAGCCAACAATATACAACAGGCAAACAGAAGATTTTTGAGATATATAAAGTGTAAAAGGGAGTCAACAGTGGATATTGGACCATTGGAAAATGATGCTGCAGAAGGGGTAATAGTGGATAAAATAGTGGATGAAGTGAATAGGTTTTTTGTGACAGTCTTCACAGTAGAAGACAGCAGCAATGTGCCAAAAATCAAGAGAGTAAGGGAGCTGTTGAGTGCAATCGCTATTACGTGCGACACTGAAAGGTCTGAAGATGGATAACTCACCTGAATTAGATGGACTACATCCCAGGGTAGAGGTAGCTGTAGAGATTGTGGAGGCATTAGCAGTCATCTTTCAAGAATCACTAGAAAAGGACTGAAAAATTGCAAATGTAACTCCACTGTTTAAGGGAGAGGCAAAATAAATTAAATTACTGATTTCTGTGATTGGTAACATTTTAGAGTCCATTATTAAGCATGTCAAATCTGTTGTAATTTTTTGAGGAAGTAACAAGCAGGATAGACTAATGATAGTCAGTGGATGTTATTTACTTGGATTTTCAGAAGGCCTTTGATAAGGTGCCATAAGGCTGCTGAACAAGATGGTATTAGAGGGAAGATATTGGCATGGATTTAATAATTAATTGACTGGTAGAAGGCAAAGAGTGGGAATAAAGGGGACCATTTCTGGTTTGCTGCCGATGACTAGTGGTGTTCCGTAGGGTTCGGCATTGGGTCCACTACTTTTCATGTTATAAGTTAATGATATGGATGAGATAATTGATGGCTTTGTGCCCAAGTTTGAGGATGACACGAAGATAGGTGGAAGGGCAGGTAGTATAAAGGAAGCAGGGACTCTGCAGAAGGACTTCGACAGGTTGGAAGAGTGGGCAAATAAGTGGCAAATTATTCACACAAATTCCTGGCCAATAAACAAGTAAATAAATAAATAAATAGATAAATAGATAGATAAATAAATAAATAGATTGATAGATAGATAGATTGATTAAATAATTAATTAATTAATTAAGTGGTTAATTAATTTGTTCATTCATTCATATGGGATACAGTATAGAAAAGTGTACGGTCATGAACTTTAATAGAATAAATAAAGACATAGATTAAATTGGCAGAAGATTCCGATATCGGAGGTGCAAAGGGACTTGGGAGTGATGATGCAGGATTCCCAAAAGATTAATTTGCAGGTTGTGTCAGTTGGAAATGGGAGGCAAATGCAATGCTAGCATTCATTTTTAGGAGACTAGAACATAAAGCAAGGATATAATGCTGGGGCTTTATCAGGTGATGGAGAAGCCACATTTGGAATATTGTGAGCAATTTTGGGCCCGATATTTGAGGAGGGATGTGCTGGTGTTGGAGAGGACCAGAGGAGGTTTATGAGAATGATTGCGGGGAAGGATGTTTCCATTAATTGGAGAGTCCATGACCAGAGGGCACAGCCTCTGAAAAAAATAATGTCGTTTCAGAATGGAGATGAGGAGGAATTTCTTTAGCCAGAGGGTGGTGAATCTGTGGAACTCATTGCCACAGACGTAGCAATGAATTTCACAGACAGCTGTGGAGGCTACGACATAATGTATTTTTAAAACGGAGATTAATAGGTTCATGTATATCGTGTTGTTACTTGCGAGCAAGGGCAAATTCCTTGTATGTATACATACTTGGCTAATATAATAGCAAGATTAAACGAGAACTTACAAGTTTGAAGTTTGATCTTTATTTTAAGAGGAGTTACAATGAGCGATTACGTGAATAAGACGGCCGTCAGCCCGCATGCGCGTCAATCTTCAAAGCAGCGGTGTGAAATCAGATAACAGTTGTTGAACTAACATAGTAAGATTAGAGATGACTAGAACTACCAGATGATGTTTATGATACGAGGGTTGGGAACGGAGGGCACATAATAGCTCATCGTAACTCCTCATAAAATAAAGATCAAACTGCAAACTGGTAAGTTCTCGTTTAATCTTACTAATTTACTTCGGAGTCACGTGTGTGACTACGTGAAGATTTTGATGCTCTGTGATTTCATGCCGTGGATACGAGTCCATGCGTCACACACTGCATCAGTTGACCAGGATGAGTGAAAATAATTAATACATTCAGACATGACATAGACAAAAAATGCTGATGCTTTAATAATCAAAGAAAATTATAGTGACCCCTCTCACCCAGCAGGAAACTATAAAACAGAACTTAAAATAGAATTAGAAAAAGCCCCCGGTCTGGCGATAGGTTTGTTATAAAACCTTTGGTACGTCAGTTCATTAGACCATCCTGCAGCCGCTAGAATGTGGTCGAGAGGGATGTCCATATCCCTCGCTGCTGACGTAGATGCAGCCCTGGTGGAATGAGGCTTAAAAGTGTCAGTGTACCCTCCTGCACATGCCAGAACCTGTTTTATCCATCTTGAAATGGTCTGAACTGTAACCTTCCTATGAGGTTTTGTGTAGCTGATGAATAAAGATAATTCCGAGCCTCTTAGCCTCTCAGTGACCTTAATGTATTGTAGTATGTGTGTAACTACACACAACGATAGGTCTAAGGGGTATGCCATAAAAATTAATTTGAGCCCCGACACCCCTGGTCTGCTCTGCTTAATAAAATCATAAACAAAAAAGGTAATATTGTCAAAAGATGAAACCATGCTGTCCAGTCTTAGTTTATTTAACGTCTGGACCCGTTGCGCTGAAACAAGCGCCATGAGCATGACTACCTTAAGAGTGAGATGAGGCAGAGATAGAGATGAAGCTGGAGCCCACTAGCGAAGCAGCTTGAGAACCACGCTCACATCCCATATCTGTGAATATCGGGGCCTAGGTGGAGTGGAGTTAAAAATGCCCTTCATAAATCTTGTTATTAAGGGGTGAGATCTGACACTGTGGTTCCCTGACCCCAGCCATAAGTAAGATGATAAAGCGCTCCTAGCACTATTAATGGCACTATAACTGAGTTTCTGATCATAGAACAGTGTAGATAGGAACTCCAAAACATCCGTAATGGAAGCCGTGTCATATGAAATTTTCAAGAGAGAGCAGTACATCTCCCATTTCCTTATATGAGTGAAGTACTGTTTCTGGATACTCTTCCTCCAGGCCGCAGTGATCACATCTACCGTACGATCTGAAAGTCCGAGCCCCAGGACCGGTCTCATCAGAATCTGCAAACCAATAAATTGATTCGGTCATGTAGTGGATGGTTTTCCCCTGTCACAGGATGAACCAGCAGATTCCTGCTATTGGGGACAGTCATAAAAGGCTGTGTAATCATACCTAGGATGAGTGGGAACCAATGCTGAGTAGGCCAGTCTGGTACTACCAATATGCCAGAAGCAGAGTCTTGCTTGATCTTGGCCAAGCACCGACTGATGAGGCAAAATGGGGGGGAAGGCAGACTGGAACTTTCCACCCCGGTGTAGCGAGAAAGCATCTACTGCCACTGCCCCTGGGTCTGGTTCCCATGAAATGTAATTAGGTAACTGGTGATTTAGTGTAGATGCAAACAAGTCGATATCGAGATGCAAACAAGTACGCCATACCGAGCGACAATGTCGTTAAACACTTCATGGTTCAACATCCATTCTTTGTTGTCATTGAATTCCCGTGACCTGGTGTCCGCCACCGTGTTATATCTACCTGGTAAGTAGATAGCTGAAACCCAGATGTTTCTCGTAATACACCAGTGCCAAATAAGGTTAGACAATTTATCACAGAATACAGACTTAATTCCACCCATTTGATTAATGTATGCCACCGCTGTAGTGTTTTCAGTCTGAAGTTGAACATGCACATGTGGCATATTGCTACAATAAGCCCATTAGCCCATAGAGTGCTCCCAACAACTCTAAGTAGTTAATACCATCTGACTGAAGAATGAATGATTCCTGCATATTCCATCAGCCACCGCAGCTTGAGGCGGTGTTGGCAGCACCCCATCCTAGAGCACTAGCATCAGTTTATAGGATAACTGATGGTGTATCGACTAAAAGTGTACTGGAGCAATGCCGAATATTGGTCACCCACCATTGTAACTCAGCAATGGCTTCAGCTGGCAACCGCATAGGTCTACCGAAGTGACCTTTATGAAGTTTGAGTGCCTGCTCCTTTGCACGTTGTAAGTTTTGGTAGTGCAAAGGCCCGAACCGAGCAGCTGGGAAAGCAGCCACTAATTTGCCAATTATACTAGCCACATGTCTAATAGAAGGTTGGTCCTTAACAATGAGATTGTTTCAGGCTTCAATTAATTCTAATTGCTTGCCCCTAGGCAGAGTCACTGACATGTGAATAGAGTTAATGGTGAATCCCAAATAATCAATTACTCTAGATGGTACCAATTTGGATTTAACTGGATGGATGAGGAACCCCAATCTCTCAAACATGAGTTTGGTAGCTGACACAGATAATTCAGCTAATTTCATAGTTTTCCCTATAATAAGGATGTCATCCAAGTATGCCATGACAATATGATTCTGTGCCCTGAGAAGCCCCAGGACTGGTTTTAGCAATTTAGTGAATAATCTGGGGGCTGAGGTTAACCCATTAGGCAATGCTTTAAACTGCCACAGTTGCCCCATCCAGCTAAACTTCAAATATCTCCGGTGATCACCATGAATTGCCACCGAATAGTATGCATCTTTGAGGTCGATGCATGCCATATAACATCCCTTGGAAACCAGTTGTTTAGCAGTAACAAATTTTCCATTTTGAAGTGTTTATACTGCACAAATGTGTTAAGCTCAGTCAAGTCAAGGATGATTCGGCATCCTCCATCCTTCTTTTGCTTAGTAAATATATTGGACACAAATTGGTGAGACTCATGACACGACATCTCAATTACCCTTTTTGTGTGTAAAGATTCAATTTCAGCTTGCGCATCCGCACACTCCCGTTGTGAAAGAACAAATGTGTGGTTCGGTGTATGCTGTGTGGGTGGAGGCGAATTGAGAAGGAACTCAATTTGGAAACCTTGTATACTGTGCAGTATAAACGGATCTGAAGTTATCCAATGCCATTCATTCAAGAACAATCGTAATCTCCCACCAACTTGTAACTGATCCATAGACAATGTGTTCCGCAAACAACCAGACTCACTTACCTCAATGATTATCGGCAGTATGGTGTTTGTTTCTGCCCCCGAGGTTTGGGGGGTAGGACTGTTGGAGGGCGCCATCTGCGCATCTTGAACATGGCTGGCTTGGGCCTAGCCCTAAAAAAGGCCTCTGTGCCTGTTGTTCGGGCTTCCCACCATATTCGGCGGGCTGTCTGGTGTTGAGAGGAGCATAGGGGTGCTGCCGCCGGAAAGATGAGGTCTTGAAAGATGTTGGGACCTTCATAAGCCCGACTGCTTTAGCCTCATCATCCAGCTCCCTGACCTGCTTAGGCAGGTCTTCCCCGAACAGGAGGTTTGGTGGTTGGATGTTCCCGGCCTTGCACAATGCTGCAAATTTGGGGTTCAGAGCAGGATGGATGGCATTCTTTCGCAGGCAATTTAACTCAAAATGTGCATTGCACATTAATGCCATGGCGTCCTGCTGAACATCTGAGAGGGGCCTCCCATCCACCGATCTGGCAAAGGCCGTGAGGCCTGAGGCGAGCAATCTTAATATTTTTTGTAATTTTACCTCCTGGGCTCTGACTCCCCCTCCAATGTAACCCCAGATGGAGAGATTTACCGCCGGGACATTCAATGAGGCACAGTTTGCCGGGGTATGGTACTTTGTGGTGGTTTCTTCCATGGCCTGATCTTGGAGCTGGTGAGAGGTCAGGTAATTAATGCTCTTGGCAAGATCCTCTCCCAGCGGTTCCCCTGTTAGGGACGGTATAGCAAATTTGGATGCCATGGGGGGCACTTCTGAATCTTGCCCTTCATGCCTGGTAGCATGCTCCCCATCTGTGCCTCCGTACTCAAAGTCAGTGTAGAACTGACCTCGTATACTCCCCTCCTCAGAGAGGGAGACATTGTGCAGCCCTGAGACAGGTGCCGCTGCCACGGGCTCTCCAGAATACCAGGGCTCAGATAGCTCCCTCCTTTGGAGCATGTCACTTTGGAGCAACCTCTCCATTAGGTGCTCCATGTGGGTCAGTCACCCATAGACGCTTCCCATTGAAGGAGGTGAACCCTCCTGGCCCGACTCGTCCGAGTCCACGGGCCTGACAAACTTATTGGTGGCTTTCCTCCCCAACAGGGTAGCCAAGGTGCTTTCTATCGGCACCAAGTCTGTAGCCGCTGGCTCCACTGCCAGCGACCCGGAAGGCGAAATCGGCAGCCGCCCGCTACCCGCAGTCCCACAGTCTTCAGTAGCCGGTTTCCCCGCGGCCCGCCTTCTCACCTTAGCCATGGTCTCCGCAAAGTTCGAATACTTTCTGTAACAGAGTAAACGAACCAGGAGCAATGACCTCAGAGAGAGTATAAGCACTTACCTGAGGGTTTTAAACTTACTGCTGGAAGGAGCGACGCGCCCGCCAGTCAGTCGTTGCGCAATGCGTTAGACGTAAAATGACGCGCATGCGGGCTGACGGCCTTCTTCTTCACGTAGTCACTCACATGACTCCGAAGTAAAATTGAATCATTCAATTCAATGATTAGTAAGAGTGTCAAAGGGTACTTGGAGAAGGCAGTTGAATGAAGTTGAGATGGAAAAATATATCAGCCATGATTGAATTGCGGAGTAAACGACGGGCTGAATGGCCCAATTATGCTCCTCTGTCTTATGGAAGCTGAGGGGCAACTTTGTCACATAAGGCGGTGTGTATGTGGAGCGAGCTGCCAGAGGAGGTAGTTGAGGCAGGTGCTACAATAGCATTTAGACACTTGAACTACATCAATGATTTGGTTGAGAACATACAGGGCAAGATTAGCAAGTATGCTGATGATACAAAAGTGGGTGGCTTTGCAGATAGTGAAGATGGTTGCGAAACATTGCAGCAGGATCTTGATCAATTGGCCAGGTGGGCTGAGGAATAGTTGATGGAATTTAATGTGGAGAAATGTGAGGGGTTGCACATTGGGAAGTCTAAAATGGGCAGGACCTACACAGTGAATGGTAGGGCTCTGGGGAGTATGTGAAGCAGAGGGATCTTGGAGTGCAGGTGCATAGTTCCTTGAAGGTCGAGTCGCAGATTGATAAGGTGGTCAAAAAGGCTTATGTTACATTGGCATTCATCGGTCAAGAGTATTGAGTATAGAAGTTCGGAGGTCATGTTGCTGTTGTATAAGACGTTGGTGAGACAGCATTTAGAGTATTGTGTTCAGTTCTGTGCTCCATGCTATAGGAAAGATGTTGTCAAGCTGGAAAGGGAAGAGAAGATTTACACGGATATTGCCAGGACTAGAGGGTGTGAGCTATAGGGAGAGTTTGAGTAGACTGGGACTATTCCCTGTAGCGCAGGAGGATGAGGGGTGATCTTATAAAGGGGTATAAAATCATGAGAGGAATAGATCGGGTAGATGGATAGAGTTCGTTGCTGAGAGTAGGTGAATCAAGGATCAGAGTACGTAGGTTTAAGGTAAAGGGGAAAAGATTTAATAGGAATCTGAGGGGTAACATTTTCACACAAATGGTGGTGGATGTATGGAACAAGCTGCCAGAGGAGGTAGTTGATGCTGGTACTAACCAACGTTTAAGAAACAGTTAGACATGGACATGAATAGGACAGGTTTGGAGGGATATGGACCAAATGCAGGGAGGTGGGACTAGTGAAGCTGGGACATGTTGGTGGGTGTCGGCAAGTTTGGCCTGTTTCCACACTGTTGGACTCTATGACTAATAAAGTTGGCGTAGACGTAAGGTTTACACAGGATGGAATTGTCATATGTTAGAGAAAGTTACCTTAGGTAGTATGTAGAGTGCCCTACATGGTAGAAAGCAGCGCTTGATCTAGTCTTAGGAAATTGAGAGGGGCAAGCGGATGAAGTGTTTGTTGATGAGCATTTTGGGACCAGAGACAAGTGATCACTGCTCTATTAGCTTTAATATAGTTATGGATAAAGACTGGGCGGGTTGCAAATGAAAATTCTATTGTGTAGGAAAGAACTGCAGATGCTGGTTTACACTGAAGATAGACACAATATGCTGGAGTAACTCAGCGGGACAGGCAGCATCTCTGGAGAGAAGGAATGGGTGACGTTTCGGGTCGAGACCCTTTTTCAGACTGAGAGTCAGGGGAAAGGGTAACACGAGATATAGACGGTGATATAGAACAAAGAAATGAAAGATATGCACAAAAGTAACGATGATCAAGGAAGCAGTCCATTGTTAGATGTGGGCTAGGTGAAAACGAGTTATATAGACAATGAAGCTCACCAGTACACCAGTGAAACTAGTACAATGACGAGGGTGGGGGAGGGACGGAGAGAGGAGCTGCAAGGGTTACATGAATGTTAGAGAAATCAATATTCACACTGCTGGGTTGTAAGCTGCCCAAGCGAAATATGAGGTGCTTTAAGGGGAGTCAGAGTGTGTGGCAATCGGGGATCACTTAGGCCCAGGCGGACTGAGCGAAGGTGTGCAACAAAACGATCGCCCAGTCTACGTTTGGTCTCGACGATGTATAACACTCCACACCTCAATACAGTAGATGAGGTTAGAGGAGGTGCAAGTGAACCTATGCTTAACCTGAAAGGGCTGTCGGGGTCCCTGGACAGAGTCGAGGGGGGAGGTAGAGGGACAGGTGTTGCATCTCCTGCGGTTGGGTGGAAAGGATTGAGTTAACCGGGGAATTTTCGAGGGGAGGTCTCTGTGGAAGGCCGAAAGGAGTGGAGATGGGAAGATGTGAATAGTGGTGGGATCCCATTGGAGGAGGTGAAAATGTCGGTGGATTATATGTTGTATGCAATGGCTGATAGAGTGAAAGATAAGGACAAGGGGGACTCTGTCCCTTTTGCGACTGGAGTGAGGGGGAGTAGGAGCGGAGCTGCAGGGTACTGCGGAGACACGTGTGAGTGAGCGGGGTGCTGAGGAGACACGTATGATGAGAGACTACACTTCTTCCTCCTCTTGTACAAGTGTTGGAACATCATGTTACATCTGTATAGAGCATTGGTGAGATTGCATGGTGCGCCCATGCGACAGGATGGATTTGACTAAGCTAGAGAGGCTACAGAAGTTTCACAAGGATGGTCCGAGATATGAGGAGAGCCTGGATAGGTCAGTGTTGGGGGGGGTTTCGGAGTGAAGGAGGCTAAGGGGTGACCATACAGAGGTTTATTAAATCATGAGGGGCATAGATAAGATTTGTGATCACATTCATTTTACCAGGGTGGAGGAGTTTAATTGTTCAAAGTCTGCCTGAACTAGGTGGTATTAATAACAAGGATAGGTTGGACTGATTGGGATCGTTTTCTTTGGAGTACTGGAGGTTGAGTGGAGAACTGATAGAAATATGTAAAATTGGCATTGATAGGGTAGACGTTCTGAATCTTTTTCCCAGGGTGGCAATGTCAAAGACTTGGGGGCATAGCTTTAAGGTGAGAGGAGGAAAGTTTAAATGAGGCGTTGGACTAGATTTTACACAGAGGGTGGTGGGTGTCTGGAATGTGTTCCCAGGATTGATGGTGGAGTTAGATGCGATAGTGGTGTTTAAGAGTCTTTTAGATAGGCACAGGGATATGCTGGGAACGGAGGGATATGGACAACGAGCAGGCAGATGAGATTAGTTTGACTTGGCATCATGTTTGGTGCAGATATTGCAGGACTGTTTCTGAGCTGTACTGTTCTATCTTCCAACGTGAGCAGGGAAAGAGTTAAATGGGACCTTTCATACACAAAGTGTACTGGATTCATGGAACAAACAACCAGAGGAGGTGGTATATGGGAGTACAATTACGACAGTTAAATGTCGTTTGGACAGGTACGTGGATAGGAAAGGTGTAGAGGGATAAATGCCAGGCATGAGTGAATGAAACATGGACCACAGAGCCTGTTGGCATGCTGTATTTATGCGTACCGCAGCTAATGCCCCATTTAATGTCTGCCTGTTATAGTTCCAGAGCTCAGAGACCCGTGTCCAATGTGACGTGTTTGAGTCCAACAGCAATGATGGTGTGTTTCCATTTCCAGCCCTCATTCCACCACACAGCTCAATGCTGCCACATTGGATGATGCTGGAGTGGAGGATAAAGTCTGTCACTGAGATGTTGGGCTGAACGGCCTGTTCTTCCGTAGTAATTTCTAAATAAATCACTCTTGCTCCTGCAGACTTTACAGATTGAAATCGAAGTATTTCATGGATTAATTCTGCTGTAGTTTTTAACAGGAAGCACAAAGACTGAGAACAACGGCCTTTTTACATCAAGGAAACAAATGATATTTGGTGAAATGTTTCAGATGCAAATTAAGCAACCGAAGGAAACTAGAAACGCAAACTAGTAAACAAGGAAGGCTTGGTGAATGGGTGCGAGTTGGTGGGGAGAGCGACACAGTTTCCGTGGCAATTTAGTGTTCAAGTCATGGGGTCAGACATAAGTGCTGGAGAAACTCAGCGGGTGCAGCAGCATCTATAGAGCGAAGGAAATAGGCAATGTTTCGGGCCAAAACACTTCTTCAGACTGATGGAGGGTGGGGGGGGGGGGGGGGGGGGGGGGGCGGGGAGAAGAAAGGAAAAAGGAAGAGGAGGAGCCCGAGGGCTGACGGAGAGCTGAGAAGGGGAGGAGACAGCAAGGGCTACCAGAAATTGGAGAATTCAATGTTTATGCCGTTATGGGGTCATATAGCACTGATAAGTCATGGGGTCATATTGCACTGATAAAGGCCTGTACCTGTCCAAGTGCCTTTTAAATGTTGTTATAGTACCTGCCACAACTACCTCCTCTGGCAGTTCATTCATGTATCCACCACCTTCTGGGTGAAAATGTTGCCCCTCAGGGTTTGTGTAAAACCTTGTCTCTCCCAACTTAACCTTATGTCCTCTGGTTTTTGATTCCCCTAGGCTGAGTAAAAGACTACACATTGATAGTAAGATTAAACGAGAACTTACCAGTTTGAAGTTTGATCTTTATTTTATGAGGAGTTACGGTGAGCGATTACGTGAAGAAGACCTGTCAGTGCGCATGTGCGTCAATCTTCAAAGCAGCGGCGTGAAATCACAGTAATTACAGTCGAAGTAACATAGTAAGACTCAGAAGACTAGAACTACCAGATGATCTTTGCGATTATGAGGGCCATGAGCGGTGGGCACGTAATCGCTCACCGTAACTCCTCATAAAATAAAGATCAAACTTCAAACTGGTAAGTTCTCATTTAATCTTACTTTTTTACTTCGGAGTCACGTGAGTGATTCCGTGAAGATTTCAAAGCTCTGTGATTTCATGCCGTAGATACAGCCCATAACGACACACTGCTTCAGTTGTCACAGGATAAATAAATAATGCATTCAACATTGTTTTAGTTATGCTAGTTTGTGTTTTAATAACAAAAAGAAACAATAACGACCCCTCTCTCCCAAGGGGAAGATTACAAAACAGAACCCAAATAGTGCGCCCAAATCCTTCTGTCGTGAGAACAGGTTTGTTGTAAAACCTTTGAAAAGTCCCTTCACTGGACCATCCTGCGGCCCCGAGGATTTGATCTAAAGTGCCCTCGCTGCGGATGTTGATGCCGCCCTGGTGGAGTGAGATTTAAACACATCAGTGTCCACTCCAGCACAACCTAAAACATGTTTCAGCCACCTAGACATGGTCTGTTCCAACACCTTTTTATGAGGTTTTTTGTGACTGATGAGCATCGTTGTTTCAGAGCCTCTAAGGCACTTGGTGACCTCAATATACTGACGTAAGTGCGTAACTACACATAGTCGCAGGTCAATGGGGTATGCCATAAAACTCAGTTTGATCCCGGACGTCCCTGGCCTGCTTTGTTTGATTAAATCATAAACATAAAACATAATATTATTTACAGAAGAAACCATGCTGTCCAGTCGTAGCTTTTGCAATGTCTGGACCCATTGCGCTGAAACAAGCGCCATGAGCATGACCACTTTAAGTGTGAGTTTTTGGATAGACAGAGATGTAATTGGAGCCCATTGACGAAGTAGTGTGAGAACTATGCTCACATCCCATATTTCCGTGTATCTAGGTCTAGGAGGGTTCTTGTTAAAAATTCCTTTCATGAATCGGGACACCAACGGGTGAGATCCGACAGAATGTTGTCCCGACCCTTGCCATAAATAGGAGGACAATGCACTCCTTGCACTATTTATGGCACTATAACTCAATTGCTCGTCAAAGTGTAATGTGGCAGGGAACTCCAATACATCTGGTATGCTCGCAGTATGATAAGATATATTTGACTGTAGCAGTACATTTCCCATTTTTTAATATGAGATACATATTGTTTCTTAGTACTATCCCTCCAGGCCGCAGTAATCACATCCACCGTACAACCTGATAGTCCGAGCCCCTGGAACGGTCTCGTCAGAATCTGCAAATCAACTGACATTAATACGATCATGTAAAGGGTGACTCTCTCCTGTCACAGGGTGAACCAACAAGTTGCTGCATTTGGGGACAACCATAAACTGCTGTATTATTAGTCTCAGAACCAGTGGGAACCATGGTTGTGTGGGCCAGTCGGGGACTACCAAAACGCCTGAAGCGGAGTCCTGCTCAATTTTAGTGAGGCATCGACTGATGAGGCAGAATGGGGGAAAAGCGTAAAAGAACATACCACCCTAATGTAGCGAGAATGCATCCCCTGGATCCGGTTCCCATGAGACATATTTTGGTAACTGGTGATTTAGCCTTGATGCAAAGAGGTCATTGTCTGGCAATCCATACTGGGTGAACATTTTTTTTTTTAAACGTTTGGATTCAGAATCCATTCTCTGTTGTTGTTAAACTTACGTGACCTCCATGTTATCTCTACCTGGTAAGTAGATTGCTGTGACCCAGATGTTCCTTGCTATACACCAATGCCAGATGAGGTTAGACAGGTTATCACATGATAACAACTTAATTCCACCCATCTGATTAATATATGCAACTGCTGTGGTATTATCAATCTGGAGCTGAACATGCAAATCATGCATTGTTGAGCAGTACGCTTTTAGGCCATATAATGCTCCCAACAATTCTAAATAGTTAATCCCATGCATCTGGAGGATTAATGCCTCTTGCTCATCCCATCTGCCGCCGCAGATAGAATTGGTATCAGTGGTTCCCCATCCCGAAGCACTAACATCAGTTTGCAAAACAACTGAAGGTTGATTCCTCAGAATGTCATTAGAGCAACGCGAAACATTTGTTATCCACCACTGCAACTCAGTGATAGCTTCAACTGGCAACTGCATAGGTCTGTCAAAATGACCTGCACGTTTTTTGAGCGCCTGTTCCTTGGCTCGTTGCAAAATTTGATAACGTAAAGGGCCAAATTGCACTCCAGGGAAAGCTGCCACCAATTTGCCAATTTGCCAATTTGCCAATAACACTAGCCACTCGTCGGATGGAGGGTTGCTGCTCATCAATCAGATTTCTGCAAGATTCCATTAATTATAATCCTTTGGCTTTAGGCAGAGTCACTAACATTTTAGTTGAATCTATGGTGAACCCCAAATAATCAATGATTCTTGATGGCTTCAATTTAGATTTAGTTGGATGGATGAGGAACCCCAACCTCTCAAACATGTTTGGTAACTGAAACAGAAAATTCAGCTGCTTCCTGAGTGTTGCCTACGATCAGAACATCATCCAAATATACCATCACAATATGATTCTGGACTTCCGGTGGCGCCATGTTGGATTAACAGTCGTGCACCTAGCTCCTCTCCCGAAAAATTTCACGATTTATCGTGTAAAATGGGTCCAGAAATTGGGATTGGATTTAAAAACCTTACCGGAGCTTCTGGTCGCCGCGCTGATGACGTCATCATTAAGCGCGATGTTTTAAACGGTGGTTTAAAGCCCTTTAAATGAATAAACTGTCTCCAGCTGTGAGCCCTCAGAGAACAGTGAAAAAGCTGCTGAGAGACCAGAAGAAGTCTGAAGCAGAAGTTACCTCTGAAGTCTCTGAAGTCTCTGAAGTGGCTGCAGAAATGGATACAAGAGCTAAGAAAGAGTTTGATGACTTGAAGAAATCAGTGAAAAATATGAAAGATGAGATTTTGGATGAAAATAAAATTGATGGAAAATATGAAGGAAAATATGGGAAATATGATGGAAAAAATGGAAAAGATGAAGGATTTAAATGCTGGTAATCAGAAGGCTATGGATGCTAGCAATCAGAAGATGATTGATTCACTGGACATTATGAATAAACGAATTGAGGATGTGAAAGATGGACTATCTGGGAGAATGGACAAGATGGATGAAACTACTACGGACAGGTTCAAGGCTGTGCTTGAAACAGTAGCTGCAAGTATGCGCACAATTACGGAATTGGAGAAAAACACGGCTCGAGTGGTTGAAGACATGGCGAAAATGAGGCAAGAACATGAGCAAATGAGGCAAGAAAATGAACAAACTTCACTACAGATGGTGATTCAACTTGGTAAAGTCTCAGAAAAATGCCTGGACCTGGAAGCTCGCTCTAGACGTCAGAATTTGAGAATTCTTGGAGTCTCAGAGGGAGCCGAGGGGGAGGATGTGCGTGAGTTTGACATGGGCTTGCTTAAACAACTGCTTAATCTTTCCAAAGAACCGAAAGTCGAAGTGGCTCATCGTGTCCCACGATTTAAACAAAGATCTGGTGCGGGAAAAACGTATCCACGACATATTATGGTGAAATTTCGGGATATTTTAGAACTGGAAGATGTTATGAGCAAAATCAAACACGGTGTGCAACTGCGGCTGGACAATGACACTATCAAGATATTCAGGGACTACCGGTATGAAATTGTGCAAAAAAGAAACAAATTCGAGAAGGTTAAGGATCTTTTAAGAGGGAGAGAAAGGATCAGATATGGAGTTTTTTATCCAGCGAAAATGCGTATTTCCGTCAAGGGTTCTGAAAAGTCATTTGTCAAGCCTGAAGATGCGTTCAAATATGCCCAAACTATCGTTGAAAAATATAAATCAAATGGGGGTTTGGCAGATCTGAACCATTCTAAGCAATGCTTTGTCTGGGGATAGCTAGACTGTTATCTTTGGAATGTTGAATCAAGGACACTTTCTGTTCAAAACGAGTAAACAGCTGAACAGACGGGAATGGTATATACCAGAAGCATTTAATTGTTCATTAGATTATAATATTAAAACCAATTGTAAGAACTTATCCTATTAACAACTTAATAAGTTATTCATGTTAGATTAGAATACTAACAAAAATAAAAATAAAAAATAACGAACTAACATACTAATATGAATTTTTAATAAATTGAAACCTTATCTATAAGTGGGAGGAGGGGATGAGAAACGAGCACCTGGCTTAGGCCCAGGGGCACGTCTCGTTAACCCCTTCAACCAACAGTTGATTCTTATTGAAGTCAAAAGTATCGGTTTAATAACTAGTAGTTAAAATTCCGATATATATATATGTTATAATGAAATATACAGGGTAAAATTGTATTATATATCTGAATGTGAGGCCCCGTTTTAATATTTTAATATGTTATGATTAACCAAGAGAGCGGAGCTATTTGTGTAACAACGCAATGGAAGTCAAAACAAGGTTTTTTCCCACCTACAGGTGGGGCACTCGCTACAGTGCCGACTATATTAGACACTGTATTTTCACTTTTATTTTTTATTTTTTATTACCACATAAACTCACATGTTTGTGTTTTGTGTTTAGTGATAAGCGTAAAATGGTATACCAACAAAACTTAAAAATTCAAAAGTTCCCCCAATACCAAAAGACCTGGGATATGGATGCACCACAAGATTTAAAGGTACTATAATTATTCAAAATGCATGACACTAAACAAAAGAACCTAGGAGGAATCTCATTTTGTAGTTGGAATATAAGAGGTATTAACGAACCTATTAAAAGGGGTAAGATACTAGCTCAGCTGAAACTGTACAATTCTGACATTATCTTCTTACAAGAAACACACTTAAAATCTCAGGATCAAGTTAGGTTGAGGGCAAAATGGATAGGTCAAACATACCATTCTTCATTCACTTCGAAATCTAGAGGCACGTCAATCATTATAAGAAAAGGTATACCATTTAAAGCAAAGAATATCATAACAGATATAGAAGGGAGATACTTAATAGTTAATGGAGAAATTCATGATACTCCACTTACCTTGGTAAATATATATGCCCCTAACTTTGACAACCCCCACTTTTTCAATAAAATTTTCAACATAATTGCAGAGTTTAACTATCAAAATGTTATAATAGGAGGAGACTTTAACTGTGTTTTAGATCCGTACTTAGATAAATCAAGCCAAAAACAGAGAGGGAATATGAAATCGAAAACTGGGGAACTTCACATTACTTATATAAACAATACTAATATAGCAGATGTTTGGAGAATTGTTAATCCAACTGGCAGGGAATACTCATTTTATTCAATGGTACATAAGACATACCCACGTATAGATTACTTCCTGCTGGATACAAAATTAATCCCTCAAACATTTAACCCAACATACCACACAAATTCGATTTCAGACCATTCTCCACTAACTTTCTTTTTAAAACTGGAAGGAATGTTTAAGAATAAATCGTTTTGGAGATTTAATTCTCAAATTCTAAAAGATCCACAAGCGAGTATATATTTAAAAGAACAAATCGATGCCTTTTTTTCAAATAAATGATACTCCAGATATATCGTCTACTGTATTATGGAAATCTTTTAAAGCATACATTAGGGGTATTATAATTTCATATCAAGCTTTTCAAAATAAAAAGAATAAGAATGAACAAAGACAGTTAGAAGAACATTAGACAAATGGATATAGATAATGCTAAAGATCCATCAATAGATAAACATAATAAAATAATAATTTTGAAATTTAAATTAAATAAATTATTATCTGCCAAACTTATAAGACTTTTTCAAATTACAAAACAAGAGCACTTTGAATTTGGGGATAAACCGCATAAACTTTTGGCTCGCCAGCTAAAAAAACGAGAAAAGGAACATACTATACTAAAGATTAAATCAGATAAAGGGGAATTATTAACAACACCGAAGGATATTAATAAAAGATTCGCGCAATTTTATGAGAATTTGTATACATCTAAAACGACAATTGATTCCAATAATATCACAGAGTTTTTGGATAATTGTAATCTTCCAAAGTTAGAGCTGAAGGAACAAGAGGAATTGGGTGCACAAATTTCAATTAAGGAATTAGAAGATACAATAAACTCACTAAAGAATGGAAAAACACTAGGCCCTGATGGATTTACTAATGAATTTTATAAAAGCTTTTATGATAAAATAATACCAAGATTACAAAAAATGTACCAATATGCTTTTAAAAAACAAATACTACCTGATACATTAGCGGAATCAACGATTCCGCTAATACTTAAGAAAGACAAAGATTTAGAAGAACCGGGTTCATATAGAGCTATAGCATTGTTAAACACAGATCAAAAAATATTAGCGAAAACATTAGCTAGAAGATTAAGTAAATACATTGGTAAATTAATAAACCCAGATCAGACGGGGTTTATCCCTAAGAGATACTCATCTAACAATATGAGATGTCTACTCAATATAAGCACTCACACAAATTTGAAGATCAAGAATTATCAATTATTTCGCTGGATGCTGAAAAAGCATTTGACCAAGTAGAATGGAATTATATGGATAAAGTATTACAAAAATTCCAACTGGGAGAGAATTTTATTCTATGGATCAAGTTACTATATAATAAACCTACAGCTAGAATACTAACTAATAACATATTATCCTCGAAATTCCAACTATCAAGGGGAAATAGACAAGGATGCTCATTATCACCACAGCTGTTTGCTCTCATTATTGAACCGCTAGCAGAAAAAATTAGAATACACCCTGATATCCATGGATATAATACTAAAGATTCATATAATAAAATATCTTTATACGCGGATGATATATTACTGTACATTACAAAACCTCAAATCACTATACCAAATATATTAAATTTAATTGAAGACTTTGGATCTTTTTCTGGATATAGAATAAATTGGAATAAAAGTGAAATTATGTCAATAAAACCGAAAGATTCAACCACATCTTTTAAAATTCCCTTTTAAAATAGCTACAGAAAAATTTAAATACTTGGGAATCGAAATTACTAGAACATATCAAGGTATGTTTAAGGCAAATTTTGATCCCCTACTTAATAAATTAAACACACTAATTAAATTCTGGAAAACGCTCCCGATGTCTTTAATAGGCCGAATAAATGCAATAAAAATGATTTTTCTACCACAAATTTTATACCTATTTCAATCGATTCCTATATACTTACCAAAGAAGTTTTTTTAAAAACTCGACTCAGATATCACTAATTTTATATGGGACTATAAATCACATAGAATACAAAAAACTCATCTGAATAAACCTAAAGTATTAGGGGGTTTAGCACTACCAAATTGTATGTATTATTATTGGTCAGTAAATATTAAAAATATGATTCAACTGATGGATAACTCCGCCCAGCAAGTGGACTGGATTGTAATGGAGAAAGAGGATTGCTCCTCTGGAAACATTGGAGCGATCCTCCTCTCTCCAATGAAACTGAATAATATAAATGATAATAAGAACCCAATTATTCATAGTACAATCCGAATTTGGAAACAAATAAAACAAAATTTAAAATTAAGAAATGTATCACTTTTATTACCCATAGTTAATAACCCTTCGTTTAATCCCTCTATTATAGATAAAGCTTTTACACATTGGGATAGACTAGGAATTAAAACGCTCGGTGACTTGTATGAAACTGGAAAATTACTTTCATTTCAACAATTACAAATAAAATATAAACTCGGAAATAATCAACATTTTAAATATTTTCAAATATGCGACTATTTGAAAAAAAATACAAAAGATCATTATAATAACCCAGCAGATGTATTGGATGAGGCAATGCCGATAAAAGCTGAATCAGCAAACTTAATATCATATTTGTATAATAGTATCTTAAATGTACAAATACCATCTACGGAGGGTGTCAGAAGAGACTGGGAAGAAGAGTTAGCTATTAAAATTTCAAAGGAAAGTTGGAATGAACACTTATTAAACGTGCATAAATGTTCGATTAATGTAAGACACACTTTAATACAATTTAAAATTTTACATAGATTATATTATTCCAAAACTAAAATTCATAAAATTTTCCCAAATGTATCATCTATTTGTGATAAATGTCAATCCCAAGAAGCTACTATAGCGCACTCATTCATTTTCTGTACAAAAATTCAAAAATTTTGGAATGAAATTTTCGAAATCTTTACAAAATTATTTAAAATAAGACTGATACCCAAAGCAGAATGGATTATCTTCGGAATAACGGAAGATGGTCCAGAACTAAATGTGTTTCAAAAGAAACTAATAGACTATGGGTTAATAACTGGAAAAAAGCTAATTCTAAAATTTTGGAAGAAGGCTCCAATACCAACTATAAACATGTGGATTTCAAATATGTTCGAAACATTACACCTAGAAGAGATAAGACTCCTCCTAGCAGGTAAACCAGATCAATTCCACCTGACGTGGTCTGCATTTATAGAATTATTACAAATATAGGGTGCAAAGGTGCCTTAAAAAAAATTGAGGTCAGGTAATGGGGGATGATAGTTGAAGAGTTGGTATGTCCCATTTGCGTAATGCTCACAAAAAAATATTTGTTTCTCTCTTTTTCCTCTTTCTCTTTCTCCTTCTTTTCTAGGGTCTATTTCTTAACTCTTTTTCTTTTGTTTTTAATTTTGTTCTTATAAGGTCTTCGTCCTTTTTAGTTGTCACATTTTCTACACTCTCACTTTTTCCTTCACTTTCTTCTTTCTTTCAATCTTATCCTTTCCTTTTACTAGTGTAAAAAACAAATGGAGTACATTAATTGTAAGAAGACATAAGTGACGAGGACTAATGTATGTGGTTGTAATGTAATGTACTTCTAATAAATTAAAAAAAAAACAAAAAAAAAAAACAATATGATTCTGAGCCCGAAGTAGCCCCAATATCGGTTTCAACAATTTTGTTAATAACCTAGGGGCTGAGGTTAACCCATTAGGTAAAGCTTTAAACTGTCACAGCTGTCTCATCCAACTAAATTTCAAATATCTACGGTATTTGTGATGAATTGGTACTGAATAATATGCATCTTTCAGATCTATACTTGCCATATAACATCCTTTCGAAACCAATTTGCTTAGCAGTACCGAATGTTTCCATTTTAAAATGTTTATACTGGACATAGGAATTCAGTCGGAATAGATCAAGAATGACTTTACACCCACCATCCTTCTTTTGCTTGGGAAATATATTAGACACAAACTGCTGAGGCTGATGAATCGTTTTTTCAATTACACCTTTTGTGAATAATGTTTCAATTTCATCATTTACCTGCAAAGTTTCTGGTTTTGAAAATACCAATTGCCGACTTGGTGTAAGTTGAGTGGGTGGGTGTAATTCAAAGATAAACTCAATTCGAAAACCCTGAATGCTGTCCAGTATAAATGGACCTGATGTTATGCAGCATCATTCATACTGAAACAATTGCAATCTACCCCCTACTGGTGACTGGTCTATAGAGGATATGTCCTGGACAAGCCCAGCTGCTCGTACCTCCATAGTTGCTGGGTTCTTTTGCCTCCGATATTTCGTGGGAATATACACTGGTGCTCGCCAATAGCGTAGTGATGGGGAACCCCGGCTTGGTCCTTGCCCTGCACCAGCGTCTGTGACCCGTCTGAAGGGGTATAGTCGATGAGGCGGCATCTTGTTAGTCGGATGTGCCTTAATAAGGCCAATCGTCTTTGCCTCATCGTCTAAATCCTTGACTTGTTTAGCCGGGTCTTCTCCAAACAGTAAGTTTAGTGGCTGTATGTTCGTTGGCCTGCACAATGCTGCAAACTTCGGATTTAGTGTTGGTTTAATGGCGTTCTTTCTCAGGCAGTTAATTTCGAAGTGGGCGTTACACAGCAGGGCCAACGTATCCTGCTGTGTGTCTGATAGTGGTGCCCCTTCGACTGATCGCCCAAATGCTATTATGCCTGATCCGAGAAGTTTTAAGACTTTCTGCAGTCTTATTTCATGCAATCGCATGGTTGCACCTATTTGCCCCCAGATAGCCTGATTCACAGTGGGCACTCTGAGTGATGCACAATTTACACGTGTTTCGTAACGTTTTGAAGTTTCCTCCATTTTGTATTCTTGGAGCCGGTGAGAGGCCATATAGTTGATATTTTGAGCCAGATTTTCCTCCATTTCCTCACCAGCTCCTGCCGGTATGGCGAATCTGCATGCCACGTCCGGCACACCTGGAGCTAAGCTCTTGTGCCTTGAGGTATGCTCCTCTGCTATACCTCCAACTTCAGGGTCAGTATCATACTGCCCTGGCTCTCCCTGCTCTTGCATAAGGGAGGTATCATGCAGCCCTTGACATGGCGCTGCAGTTATGGCCCCCCATATAGACCCGCAGATTAATGGTTCCTCATGTTGGTACTGATCCTCCCTGCCGGAGGTTGCTAACGTGGTTTGATGGGGTGACCCATGAGAATAGACTTCATGTTGCAACATGTTCTGCTGCTGCATCCTCTCTATGAGGTGCTCCATTTTGTCTAGGCGCCCCCAGACGTCTTTCATGGAAGGAGGTGAGTCTTCCTGGCCCGACTCATCAGAGCCACGGGCCTTACCGACTTCCTTTTAGCCTTCCTCCCTGTCGGAGTGGCTATGGTGCTCTGGGTTGGCACCAGAGTAGCTGCCCTGATTGATCTGCCGGCAGCTCTGGAGGTGAAGTGAGCGCCCGCCCGCTGACTGCACTCCCGCGGTCAACATCACTAATTTTCCCGGTGGCACTCCTCGTCCTCCCTCCAACAGATTTTTCCATGTTCCTGCTGGTCTTGTAACCAGCCTTACGGAATCAAGAAACATTCGCAGCTAAGTTAAAAAACTTACCTGAGAGTTTTTAACTTACCGCTGGTGGAGCTGCGCTCTCCAGCCCGTCGCCGCACCATGCGTCTGACGTAATGACGGACATGCGCACTGACGGGTCTTCTTCACGGAATCACTCATGTGACTCCGAAGTAAAATCCTAACTATTCCACTCATGATTATACACCTATCATAAGATCTGATGAAGGATCTTGACCCATTCCTTCTCTCCAGAGATGCTGCCTGTCCCGCTGAGTTACTCCAGCTTTGTGTGTCTATCGTTGATTTAAAACAGCATCTACAGTTCCTTCCTACACATATTATAAGATCACCTCTCAGCCACCTGCACTCCAAGGAATAAAGTCCTAGCCTGCCCAACTTTTCCCTATAGCTCAGCCCCTCAAGTCCTGGCAACATCATTGTAAATATTCTCTGCACTCTTTCCAGATTACCGATATCCTTTTTATAGCAGGGTGACCAAAACTGAACACAGTACTCCAAATGTAATAAAAAATAACTACAGATGCTGGTTTACCTGGCTTCCCGACGGGCCAAAGGCTTCCCGACGGGCCAGAAGTTTCCCGACGGGCCAGAAGCTTCCCGACGGGCAAGAGGCTTCCCGATGGTCCATGGCTGTGGGCTGGGATCGCTGCTGGAGGCGTTTATCGAGGCGCCGCTGTCTCGATGCCTCCCGGATTGCAGCGTAGAAGCCCAGGTCGGGGCCCGGCCGGAGCCTCGCGGCTGACGGAGCCCGCGGCTGGGGCCTGGGTCGGCACCACGGAAGCGTGAAGTGGGGCATCGACAGAGTGAAAGGCCTGTCTCACGAGTCTGCGGTCATTGGCGGCGAAACGGGAAGAATCTACCGCTCCTGGGCCGCCATAGACCGCGCACTCGGTCAAACGCACAATTCCGGGGCCGTGCGGCGTTGTTCCCAACACTGCACGGGGCTAAAATAAAACCAACACTGTTCAAAAATATGTCCCTACCGCACAGCCTCCGCCAGCGAGGCACGAGTGAGGCACGGCCGCCGCCACAGCCACCACTACAGCGCCGCGATCAGGACGGCCGCCGCCACAGCCCCACAGATCCAAAATGACGTCATCGCAGTCGGCCCGCCCTTATTTTTACTTACCGCAAGCACGTGGGACCAGCCGTACTTAAATCACTCGGCCCCCGCACAGCATCCGTGCGGCGCTCCCGTGGCATAGGCTCGGCGCTCTCACCGTTGCCGTGCGGTCCACTCTAGAGGCGAAGCCGCGCTTCACCGCCGATGAACGCAACACCATAAGACAGAGCCTTGAGGCCTCAGCGGCAGTGAAGCGGCAGCAGCGGTGAAGCCTCGCGACGATGGGGCCTCAGCGGCAGTGAAGCCTCGCAGCGTCAGCGACCCGCGGTCGACGGTTGATGAGAGCATGGAGGACCATTGCGAGGTGGCAGGGGAAGAACAATGGAGGACCCGGTGTAGGTGGACCACTGTGGAGGGGGGTAGGGGGAGAACAATGGACAATTGGGGAGGGTGGGGGAACAAAGAACAATTGGGACCCAGCGTGGGGGGACCACTGTGGAGGTGGGGGGAGGGGGTAGAACAAAAGGAGGAGCCGGCATGCTTTGTAACTTTGTCAGTGTTGTGGGTGGCTGCTATTTGTATACATTGGGTACGCAGCAAATAATTTCACTGTGCCTTGTCACATGTGACAATAAAGTATTCCATTCCATTATACCAAAGACTAAAAATGCTTGAGTAACTCAGTGGGTCAAGGCAGCATCTCTGGAGAAAATGAGCCAATATTACAAGTGCAGCCTCACCAATGTACAACTGTAACATAACTTCTCAACCTTCAGTATCCTGACTGATGAAGGTAAGTGTACCAAAAACCTTCTTGACCACCCTATCTACCTATGATGCCACTTATAGGGAACTATATTTAGGCAATTATCCAAGATCCCTGTGCTCTACAACACTCCCCAGGGCCCTACCAATCACTGCATTTCTGCCCTACATTGACTTCTCAAAGTGCAACAACTCACACCAATCTGCATTAAACTCCGAAGATAGACACAAAAGCTGGAGTAACACAGCGGGACAGGCAGCATCTCTGGTGAGAAGGAATGGATGACGTTTCGGGTCGAGATCTTTTGTCAGATTAGTTCGGGATAAGAGAAACAAGAGATATAGGTGATGATACGCTAGGCGGAGTAGAGTGTTAGTAGAGGGAAATTGGATGCTTCTGCGGTCGACGAAGAAATGGAGGGCTTTAAGGCCTTCCTGGTGGGAGATGGAGGCGTAGAGCGAATGAACGTCCATAGTAAACATGAGGCAGTCGGGGCTCGGAAAGCGGAAGTCATTAAAGAGACGAAGGGCATGTGAGGTATCTTGGACATAGGTCGGGAGTATTGGACCAAGTGGATAAGATGGAGTCAAGATACGTGCAAATCATTTCAGTGGGACAGCTGCAGGCTGAAACAACCGGTCTGCCACAGCCGTTGTGTTCCCACTCCCTCATCATATAGACATTCAGTCATTCTACACCTCCATCCCCCATCAGGAAGGCCTTAAAGCCCTCTGTTTCTTCCTCGATTGCAGAACCATCCTATTTGTCTCTACTAACACTCTACACCAACTATCGGAGCAGTTCCTCACCCTTAACAACTTCTCCTTCGACTCCTCCCACTTCCACCAAGTCGAAGGAGTAGCTAGTAAAGTAAAGTAAGTTTATTTATATAGCGCCTTTCAATCAGATTACTGAAACCAAAGCGCTTTACAGACAATTAACCATATAAATAAAAAATAAAAAGGTAGAATAAAAAAGACACGACACACCACTTAGAGATTCAACATGAACATCCCCCCACAGCAGAGTCGACACTCTCCACCGTGAGGGAAAGGCACCAAAGTGTCCAGTCCTCCTCCTAGTCCACCCGAGATCGGGGCCAGTCTGAGGGCTCCGCAGCCAGTCGCCGCAACGGCAGCCCGATGTTGTAGGCCCCACCCGCCGGGAAGGTGGAACACCGGCATCGGGTGGAAAGTCCTCAACGGCTTGGAAGTGTCTGGAGGGGCCGCTCCCTCCCCGGAGACTGCGACGCCCGTAGTCCTCAGGCCGCGCCGGTTGGAGCTTCGACTCTGACTCCGCGGTGTTTTCGACCCAGCGCCGCCCGCCCGCGGCAGGACGCCCTCAGACCGCAGACCGCTGCTTGATGTTGGTGGTCGGCGGTCACAGCACTCCGGAGCGGCGACCCGGCAAGGCATCGCCCGCTCCGTGTTGGTGTCCCAGCGCTGTGCCGCCGAAGCTGTGGTCCCGGCAGGAACGCCGCTCCAGCCCGATGGAAGGCCGCATTGGGGGAGCGAAGATGCGATTCGGAGGAAAACCGCATCTCCGACCAGGTAGGACTGGGGTTAAAACAGTTTCCCCACCCCCCACATAGAAAGAATAGACCTCCAAATAAAAATTATAGACAATAAAAAGGGTTAGAAGACGGACTGCAGGCAGGCAGCCCGCACAACCGGCGCCCACTCCTGCACATCCGCCATCTGGAGTTAGGGCCACCCCCATGGGCCCCAGTTATGCCTGCCTCTTTGTAGGGTAAATTGAACAATCCCTGTTCCAGGCGTACATGGACGCTATCCCCGAACTCTGTCTCCGTTATATTGACGACTGCATCAGTGCTACCTCCTGCACCCATGCAGAACTCATGGACTTCAGCAACTTCACCACCAATTTCCATCCTGCATTTAGAAGGATGAGGGGGGGTTCTTATAGAAACATATAAAATTATAAAAGGACTGGACAAGCTAGATGCAGGAAAAATGTTCCCAATGTTGGGCGAGTCCAGAACCAGGGCCCACAGTCTTAGAATAAAGGGGAGGTCATTTAAGACTGAGGTGAGAAAAAAACGTTTTCACCCGGAGAGTTGTGAATTTAGGGAATTCCCTGCCACAGAGGGCAGTGGAGGCCAAGTCACTGGATGCATTTATGAGAGAGTTAGATAGAGCCCTAGGGGCTAGTGGAGTCAAGGGATATGGGGAGAAGGCAGGCAAGGGTTATTGATAGGGGACGATCAGCCATGATCACAATGAATGGCGGTGCTGGTTCGAAGGGCCGAATGGTCTCCTCCTGTACCTAGTTTCTGTGTTTCTATGTTTCTAAATTCACTTGGACCATCACCGACACCTCCCTCCCCTTTCTTGATCTCATCATCATCACAGGAAATAGACTATCGACTGATGTCTATTAGAAACCCAATGACTCCCACAACTATCTCGACTACACTTCTTCCCACCCATTTTCCTGTAAAGACTCTATCCCCTACTCCAAATTCCTCCATCTACTCTGCATCTGTGCCCAAGATGAGGTCTTCAATACTGGGATATCTGAGATGTCCTCATTCTTTAGGGAATGGGAGTTCCTCCCTCCATTAGAGATGAGGCCTCCACTCGTGTCTCCATGGAACCCCGCAGCTCCGCCCTTGCTCCCCCTCCCCCTAGTCGCAACAGAGACAGAGTCCTCCTAGTCGTTACCTTTCACCCCATCAGCCGTCGCCCACAACACATAATCATTTTTGCCACCTCCAATGGGATCCTACACCAGTCACATATTCCCATCTCCACCCCTTTCCACCTTCCGCAGAGACCTTTCCCTCCCCAACTCCTTGGTTAACTCATCTCTTCTCACCCAAACCACCCCCTCCCCATGTACCTTCCCCTGCAACCGCAAAAGATGCAACACCTGTCCCTATATCTCCTCCCTTGACTCTGTCCAGGCACCCCGACAGTCCTTTCAGGTTACGCAGAGGTTCACTTGCACCTCCTCCAACCTCATCTACTGTATCCATTGTTCAAGATGTGAACTTTTATACATCGACGAGACCAAATGTAGACTGGGCGATCATTTCACTGAACCTACCTGAACTTCCGGTTGCTAAACATTTTAATTCCCCTTCCCATTCCCACACAGACCTTCAGATTCAGATTCAGATTCAGAAAACTTTATTGTCTGTCGTAACAGAAAATCTTCTTTGGCGTGGCTCAACATACAAACAGGACAATGTACGGATAAGCAGTCATACAACACAGATTTCTGCGAGCACACACCGTGTGTATAGATCTTAAAAGCAAGTCATCAATACATCGATCCACATTCCTCAGTAAATGTAATTGTGTTTTGACCATGTATTAATGACACCGTGTTCCTTTGAATAAAATTCATGGGGGGAATTTAATGAACTCACTGTCATTGCTCCGGACCGCGAGCACGGGCTTCTTCTGGTGTGGAGGTAGTCACGTTATTTTATTACTCCACGTTATTTTATTATTCTCTCACTCTCTCTCCCTCTCTCTCTCTCGCCCTCATCCTCTCTCGTTGTGCCTCTCTGTCTTTCGCTGGAGTAACTCAGCGGGTCAGGCAGCATCTCTGGAGAGAAGGAATAGGTGACGTTTTGGGTTGAGACCCTTCTTTGGACCCTCCATAGATCTGGTCTGACCTGCTGAGTTCCCCAGCACTTTATGTTTTGCTCTTAAAATAAATCCGTGGTCTGCTGAAGAAACAACACGTAGACCACTCTGGAAGTGCCAGTTTTGCTGTATACTTCATACTCTAAAACATATCATAATACTCCCAGAGTGATTTAATGGGGTTAGATTTTTTTAAATCTGTTGTCTAGAATTAATCGAAACCCACCCTATGAACCTTATATCAGAATAAATCGGAATTACGATTTTTTTGTTTTCGTATTTGTCAATTATTGTGCCCGATTATTTGGCGGCAAATCAACCACTGTCTCTAAGGGGGTTGCGTCCAATCACCGATGAGCTTCCCTTAAAACCTTCCCGTCCAATCAACAAATCGGCCTCCTCCCGTCCAATCAGCCACTGTCTCCAAGGGCATTACATTTTCTATTATCAGGCCCCAATAAGAAACTGCATTTTCAGATTAATTGTTTCAGTTACATTAGAATGGATGGGGAGAAAATTAAATAAGTAGTACCAATAGTTTTTCCAGCCTAAATCGGGAGTGGTGAATTTTATTGTGAGTGGTTTTATTTAGCAAAACAGGAGTGCAAGCGGTAATATTTTATTATATATCACCATCAAATTTTATTATATATCACTATCAAATATCTATAAATTTCAGATTTGTGTACCCCTGTGAAAATGAGCATACTGAGATACTTTAAAAGGCAGCGTCTTCAGATCGATGAAGAAATAAATGATAATGAAAACATTCAGCCAGAAAAGAAGGCAAAATTACTTGAAAATGATAATGGAACTAATCCAGCTGTTTCGCCTGATGCTGCAGGTGAAGACATTTCAAAGATATTGAAAAATGTGATCTTCCAGACTGTTGGACACAAGAAATGTACTTAAACAAAAAGAAAGAATATCCCTGGCTAATTGTTAAAAACAGAAAACTAGGATGTAGTGTATGTAGCAAGTGTGGTCATTTTGGACTTCAACGATCAAAAGGAATTCATTTGTCTCGTGAGTGGTGCAGTGTTAATGTAGTAGGAGTGAGTGATGACAAAGCAAAACAGTTAATGAGTTTAAGAAAAATGATTGTTAAGCACAAAAATAGTGAAGCTCATACCAGATGCTAAAAAATCAATGAAACAGCTGAAAAAAAAGCAAACGTAAATGTAGTGTATATGTCACTGAAAAAGGACGAAGCAAAAACAGGTCGAGTTTTTAGAATTGTTTTTAATATTGTACACAAAGGTAGGCCATACACAGATATGTCTTCTGATATTGAACTGCAAGAAAGAAACGGCTACACTCTCGTAAGTCATGTGCAGATGTTTCTCACCACATAGGGAACCAGATGCGAAAGACAGTGGTGGAAAATATAATTTCAAAACAATCTAAAATGTCTATTATGATTGATGAATTTACTACTATTAATGGGAAAACTGTTCTAGTAGTCTGCTTGAGAGCAGCAGTTGTTGAATCTTCCCAAACTATATCATTCTATTTTGACTTAGAACATATGAAATGGTGCAAATGCAAAATCTATATATGATGGGCTTCTAAGGTGCTTACAAAGAGGTGGCTTTTCAATACATTACGAAAAAGAAAATGTGATATCACTTGTAACTGATGGTGCATCAGTAATGTTAGGATTAAATGCAGAGGTTGCAAAACTATTTCTTGATTATTTCCCTAATGCAACTGTTAGGCACTGTGCCAGTCACAGGCTTGAACTCAGTGGAGGTGATGCTATTAGTGAAGTTGCAGGTTTGAATCATTTTCAGATATTTTGTGATAAATTGTATTCCTTATATCATAGGTCTCCTAAGAATCAGGATGAGTTAACTGCATGCGTCGAGGCTCTTCACCGTCTAATTAAACAAACTATCAAGGTCCTTGAATGTCAAATAGAGAAGCCAGGAAAATATTATACTCGTGGAGAAAACAATAAGCCAGATGATATTTAATGGAATAAATTTGAGAGCTGGTAAAATACCTACTATACATAGACAACAGTTTTTGAGGAGTTTGGTCAATAATATGAAATCCAGGCTGCTTGAATCTACAACAGCTTCCAATGATGAATGTAAAAAGTTAATTAACATAGAAACATAGAAAATGGGTGCAGGAGGAGGCCATTCGGCCATTCGAGCCAGCACCACCATTCATTGTGATCATAGCTGATCGTCCCTAGTCAATGACCCGTGCCTGTCTTCTCCCCATATCCCTTGATTCCACTACCCCTGGAGCTCTATCTAACTCTCTCTTAAATCCTTCCAATGATTTGGCCTCCACTGCACTCTGTGGCAGGGAATTCCACAAATTCACAACTCTCTGGGTGAAAAAGTTTTTTCTCACCTCAGTCTTAAATGGCCTCCCCTTTATTTTAAGACTGTGGCCCCTGGTTCTGGACTCGCCCAACATGGTGAAAATTTTTCCTGCATCTAGCTTGTCCAGACTTTTATAATGTTATATGTTTCTATAAGATCCCCCCTCATCCTACTTCTTCTTCTTCTTCTTTCATGTGGCGTGCACAGCCTAAAGTTGTTGGACAACTTGTTCTATTTGATCTTCCGTTTGTGCACGTCGAGTTGATTGCATTAGTCGAAACAGGGCGGACCACGTGAAGGTTGCAATCTACCACCCCCTCATCCTTCTAAACTCCAGTGAATACGCCTAGTCTTTTCAATCTTTCCTCATATGACAGTCCCGCCATCCCAGGGATCAATCGCGTGAACCTATGCTGCACTGCCTCAATCACAAGGATGTACTTCCTCAAATTAGGAGACAAAAACTGTACACAATACTCCAGATGTGGTCTTACCAGAGCCCTATACAACTGCAAAAGAACCTCTCTTCTCCTATACTGAAATCCTCTTGTTATGAAGGCCAACATTCCATTAGCTTTCTTCACTGCCTGCTGTACCTGCATGCCAACTTTCAGTGACCAATGTTCAAGGACACCCAGGTCTCGCTGTACCTCCCCTTATCTAACTGAACCCCCTTGAGATAATAATCTGCCCCCTTGTTTTTGCCACCAAAGTGGATAACCTCACATTTATTTATATTATACTGCATCTGCCATGCATCTGCCCACTCACTCAACCTGTCCAGGTCACCCTGCAACCTCCTAACATCCTCTTCACAGTTCACACTGCCACCCAGCCAAAAACAAGTCAAAATATTTGGATATTAACAATATTCCAGAAGATTCACTTTTTACCTTTGGGGATAATGATGTAGAAGAAATGGCAGAACAATTTGGCTTAAATGGTCGGCTTTGTATCAGAGCCTTCAGAGAATTCAAGGAATCTAAAGGGAAGGTAGTTTCTGCAGATTTTCAGCAGCTGCTAGCGGCTGTAAATACAATTCTTGTATCAACAGCAGAATGTGAAAGAAGCGTCAGAGGCATGAATTTCTGCATGTCACCACAACTTGCAAGACATCAAACTGATCATCTCTCAACTCCTCTCATTATTAAGTTGTTGGACCTCATCTGTCAAAATTCAACCCCGAAGAATATGTGAGGACATGGCTTCTAAGTGGCAGAAGGCGTGCTGAAGAAAGGGCATGCAGAAAGAGGAAGTGACAGAAAAAATGGAGATTATATACCATGATGGAACATTTTGTAATGTAAACAGAGAGAGAGAGATAGAGAGAGATGCAAGAAAGCAGCTATGACATATAATACACAATAAACTATATTATAAATACACAATAAACAGGTTATGCATTCTTGTACTCTTACATGGGTATGACCGCACATTAAAAAAATTCCCCTCCCTTCCTTCCCAACCTCAGCCTCACGGACCTTAGAGTACCCCTAGTTCCTAAAACCCATTTCCATCGCTGAGCATGTCATATTTCGCTTGGGCAGCTTACAACACAGTGGTATGATTTTTGATTGTTCTAGCTTCAAGTAACCCTGGCAATCCTTCTCTCTCTATCCTTCCCGCACCAAAGTCTGTCACAGAGATGTTGGGCTGAACGGCCTGTTCTTCCATAGTAATTTCTAAATAATTCACTCTTGCTCCTGCTGACTTTACAGATTGCAATCGAAGTATTTCATGGATTAATTCTGCTGTATTTTTAACAGGAAGCACAAAGACTGAGAACAAAGGCCTTTTCACATCAAGGAAACAAATGATATTTGGTGAAATGTTTCAGATGCAAATTAAGCAACCGATGGAAACTAGAACCGCAAACTAGTAAACAAGGAAGGCTTGGTGAATGGGAGCGAGTTGGTGGGGAGAGCGACACAGTTTCCATGGCCATTTAGTGTTCAAGTCATGGGGTCAAATAGCACTAAAAAAGGCCTGTACCTGTCCAAGTGCCTTTTAAATGTTGTTATAGTACCTGCCAAAACTACCTCCTCTGGCAGATCATTCATGTATCCACCACCTTCTGGGTGAAAATGTTGCCCCTCAGGGTTTGTGTAAAACCGCTGCCTGAGTTACTCCAGCTTTGCGTGTCTTTCTTTGATTTAAACCAGCATCTACAGTTCCTTCCTACACATATTATAAGATTACCTCTCAGCCACCTGCACTCCAAGGAATAAAGTCCTAGTCTGCCCAACCTTTCCCTATAGCTCAGCCCCTCAAGTCCTGGCAACATCATTGTAAATCTTCTCTGCACTCTTTCCAGATTACCGATATCCTTTTTATAGCAGGGTGACCAAAACTGAACACAGTACTCCAAATGTAATAAAAAGTAGTCTGGGATCGCTGCTGGAGGCGTTTATCGAGGCGCCGCTGTCTCGATGCCTCCCGGATCACCGCGTAGAAGCCCAGGTCGGGCCCACGGCTGGGGCCTGGGTCGGCGCCACGGAAGCGTGAAGTGGGGCATCGACAGCGGTGACGCCTCAGCGGCGGTGAAGCGGCAGCAGCGGTTAAGCCTCGCGACGATGGGGCCTCAGCGGCAGTGAAGCCTCGCAGCGGCGGCGACCCGCGGTCGACGGTTGATGAGAGCGTGGAGGACCACTGTGAGGGGGCAGGGGAAGAACAATGGAGGACCCGGCGTGGGGCAACCACTGTGGAGGGGGGTAGGAGGAGAACAATGGACAATTGGGGAGGGTGGGGGAACAAAGAACAATGGGGACCCAGCATGGGGGGACCACTGTGGAGTGGGGGGGAGAGAACATAAGGAGGAGCCGGCGTGCTTTGTAACTTTGTCAGTGCTGTGGGTGGCTGCTATTTGTATAGATTGGGTACGCAGCAAATAATTTCACTGTGCCTTGTCACATGTGACAATAATGTATTCCATTCCATAAAACCAAAGACTAAAAATGCTCGAGCGACTCAGTGGGTCAGACAGCATCTCTGGAGAAAATGAGACAATATTACAAGTGTAGCCTCACCAAAGTACAACTGTAACATAACTTCTCAACCTTCAGTATCCTGACTGATGAAGGTAAGTGTACCAAAAACCTTCTTGACCATCCTATCTACCTATGATGCCACTTATAGGGAACTATATTTAGGGAACTATCCAAGATCCCTGTGCTCTACAACACTCCCCAGGGCCCTACCAATCACTGTGGTTCTGCCCTACATTGACTTCTCAAAGTGGAACAACTCACACCAATCTGCATTAATCTCCAATGATAGACACAAAGGCTGGAGTAACACAGCGGGACAGGCAGCATCTCTGCAGAGAACGAATGGGTGACATTTCGGGTCAGATTAGTTCGGGATAAGAGAAACAAGAGATATAGATGATGATATGCTCGGCGGAGTAGGGTGTTAGTAGAGGGAAATTGGAAGCTTCTGCGGTCGAGGAAGAAACGGAGGGCTTTAAAGCCTTCCTGGTGGTGGATGGAGGAGTAGAGTGAATGAACGCCCATAGTAAAGATGAGGCAGTCGGGGCTCGGAAAGCGGAAGTCATTAAAGAGACGAAGGGCATGTGAGGTATCTTGGACATAGGTCGGGAGAGATTGGACCAAGGGGATAGGATGGAGTCGAGGTACGTGTAAATCATTTCAGTGGGACAGGTGCAGGCTGAAACAATGGGTATGCCAGAGTAGTTGTGTCCCCACTCCCTCATCATAATAGACATTCAGTCATTCTACACCTCCATCCCCCATCAGGAAGGCCTTAAAGCCCTCTGTTTCTTCCTCGACCGCAGAACCATCCAATTTCTCTCTGCTAACATTCTACTCCGACTATCGAAGCTGGTCCTCACCCTTAACAACTTCTCCTTCGACTCCTCCCACTTCCACCAAGTCCAAAGAGTAGCTAGGGCCACCCCCATGGGCCCCAGTTATGCCTGCCTCTTTGTAGGGTACATTGAACAATCCCTGTTCCAGGCGTACACGGGCGCTATCCCCGAACTCTGTCTCTGTTATATTGACGACTGCATCAGTGCTACCTCCTGCACCCATGCAGAACTCATGGACTTCAGCAACTTCACTACCAATTTCCATCCTGCATTTAGAAGAATGAGGGGGGATTTTATAGAAACATATAAAATTATAAAAGGAGTGGACAAGCTAGATGCAGGAAAAATGTTCCCAATGTTGGGCGAGTCCAGAACCAGGGGCCACAGTCTTAGAATAAAGGGGAGGTCACTTAAGACTGAGGTGAGAAAAAACGTTTTCACCCAGAGAGTTCTGAATTTATGGAATTCCCTGCCACAGAGGGCAGTGGAGGCTACGTCACTGGATGGATTTAAGAGAGAGTTAGATAGAGCTCTAGGGGCTAGTGTAGTCAAGGGATATGGGGAGAAGGCAGGCACGGGTTATTGATAGGGGACGATCAGCCATGATCACAATGAATGGCGGTGCTGGCTCGAAGGGCCGAATGGCCTCCTCTTGCACCTAGTTTCTATGTTTCTATGTTTCTAAATTAACTTGGACCATCACCGACACCTCCCTCCCCTTTCTTGATCTCATCATCTCCATCACAGGAAATAGACTATCGACTGATGTCTATTAGAAACCCACTGACTCCCACAACTATCTCAACTACACTTCTTCCCTCCCATTTTCCTGTAAAGACTCTATCCCCTACTCCCAATTCCTCCATCTACTCTGCATCTGTGCCCAAGATGAGGTCCTCCATTCTGGGATATCTGAGATGTCCTCATTCTTTAGGGAATGAAAGTTCCTCCCTCCATTATAGATGAGGCCTCCACTCATGTCTCCTTGGTACCCCACAGCTCCGCCCTTGCTCCGCCTCCCCCTAGTCGCAACAGAGTCCTCCTAGTCATTATCTTTCACCCCATCAGCTGTCGCCTACAACACATAATCCTTTGAAATTTTTGCCACCTCCAATGGGATCCTACACCAGTCACATATTCCCATCTCCACCCCTTTCCACCTTCCGCAGAGATCTTTCCCTCCGCAACTCCCTGGTTAACTCATCTCTTCTCACCCAAACCACCCCCTCCCCATGTACCTTCCCCGGCAACCGCTAAAGATGCAACACCTGTCCCTATACCTCCTCCCTTGACTCTGTCCAGGCACCCCGATAGTCCTTTCAGGTTACGCAGAGGTTCACGTGCATCTCCTCCAACCTCATCTACTGTATCCATTGTTCAAGATGTGAACTTTTATACATCGACGAGACCAAATGTAGACTGGGCGATCATTTCACTGAACCTACCTGAACTTCCTGTTGCTAAACATTTTAATTCCCCTTCCCATTCCCACACAGACCTTTCTGTCCGAGGTCTCCTGCGTTGCCAGAGTGAGGCTAAATGCAATTTCGAGGAACAGCATGTCCAGTGATGGAAATGGGGGGGGAGGGGGGGTACCCAGGGGGACGGCATTCCCCTACTTTTCAGTTTCTAGTTTATGTCTAATTTCTGTACAAGATGGGAGTCAGAGATGTTAAATACGTTTTTTTTAAATGACCATGGATAATCGTTACGAGTCTCCCTGCATCGGCCATGAGATTGAAACAATTTGTTAACTACCACTGTTAGAACTTGTAACAACCAGTAGTTAATGTGTAGTTATACAATGTGTCATCAATACATCCATCCACATTCCTCAGTAAATGTAATTTTGTTTTGACCATGTATTAATGACACCATGTTCCTTTGAATACAATTAATGGGGGGAATTTAATAAACTCACTGTCATTGCTCCGGACCACGAGCACGGGCTTCTTCTGGTGTGGAGGTAGTCACGTTATTTTATTATTCCACGCTATTTTATTATTCTCTCACTCTCTCTCCCTCTCTCGCCCTCAACCTCTCTCCCTCTTCCCCTCTCCCTCTAGGCCGTGTCTTACCTGTTTGCGGTCATCGGCGGTGAAGCGCGGTGTAGACGGTAGCTAGGACCGCGCGGCAACGGCGAGAGCGTCGAGGCTATCCACCGGAGCGCCGCACGGATGTTGCGCGGGGGCCGAGTTAATTCAAACACGGCGGGTCCCACGTGCTTGCGGTAAGTAAAAAAAGGGCGGGCCGACTGCGATGACGTTGGCCCCCCGCACGTGACTCACCAGCGGCGGCTGTGGCGGCGGCCATCCTGATCGTGGCGCTGTAGCGGTGGCTGTGCCTGCGGCCGCGCAGCACACGTGTCTCACTGGCGGCGGCACGTGCGTCACTGGCGGAGGCTGTGGCAGAGGAGGTTTGACGCACGGCGCTCGACCCACACTGGCGGCGGGCCGTGCGAGCGGCCGTGCGCACTCGTGCATCACTGGTGGAGGTTGTGCGGTGAGTATTTGGTTTTCGACATTGTCGATTTTATTTTTGCACCGCGCGGTGTTGGGAACACCGTCGCACGGCCCGGGAATTGTTCTTTCTCACGAGTGCGCGGTCTATGGCGGCAGATTCTTCCCGTTTCGCCGCCAATGACCGCAGATTCGTGAGACAGACCTTTCTCTCGCTGTGTCTCTCTGTCTTTCACTCTCTCCTTCACTCCATCTCTCGCTGTGTCTCTGTCATTCGCTCTCTCCTTCCCTCCCTCTCTCGCTGTCTCTGTATTTCACTCTCTCCTTCCCTCCCTCTCCTTCTCTCGCTGTATTTCTCTGTCGTTCACTCTCTCCCTTTCTCCCTCTCTCACTGTGTCTCTCTGTCTTTTGCTCTCTCCTTCCCTCCATTTCTTGCTGTGTCTCTCTGTCTTTCGCTCTCTCCTTCCCCCCCTCTCTCGCTGTGTCTCACTGTATTTCGCTGGAGTAACTCAGCGGGTCAGGCAGCATCTCTGGAGAGAAGGAATAGGTGACGTTTTGGGTTGAGACCCTTCCTAGGACCCTCCATAGATCCGGTCTGACCTGCTGAGTTCCCCAGCACTTTATGTTTTGCTCTTTAAAATAAATCCGTGGTCTGCTGAAGAAACAACACGTAGACCACTCTGGAAGTGCCAGTTTTGCTGTATACTTCATACTCTAGAACATATCATAATACTCCCAGAGTGATTTAATGGGGTTAGATTTTTTTTAAATCTGTTGTCTAGAATTAATCGAAACCCACGCTATGAACCTTATATCAGATTTAAATCGGAATTACGATTTTTTTGTTTTCCTTTTTGTCAATTTTTTTGCCCGATTAATGGTGGCCAATCAACCACTGTCTTTAAGGAGGTTGCGTCCAATCACCAATGAGCTTCCCTTAAAACCTTCCCGTCCAATCAACAAATTGTCCTCCTCCTGTCCAAACAGCCGCTGTCTCCAAGGGCATTACTTTTTCTATTATCAGGCCCCAATAAGAAACTGCATTTTGAGATTAATTGTTTCAGTTACATCAGAATGGATGGGGAGAAAATTAAACCAATAGTTTTTCCAGCCTAAATCGGGAGTGGTGAATTTTATTGTGAGTGGTTTTATTTAGCAAAACAGTAGTGCAAGCGGAAATATTTTATTATATATCACCATCAAATTCTATTATATATCACTATCAAATATCTATAAATTTCAGATTTGTGTACCCCTGTGAAAATGAGCATACTGAGATACTTTAAAAGGCAGCGTCTTCAGATCGATGAAGAAATAAATGATAATGAAGACATTCAGCCAGAAAAGAAGGCAAAATTACTTGAAAATGATAATGGAACTAATGCAGCTGTTTCGCCTGATGCTGCAGGTGAAGACATTTCAAAGATATTGAAAAATGTGATCTTCCAGACTGTTGGACACAAGAAATGTACTTAAACAAAAAGAAAGAATATCCCTGGATAATTGTTAAAAACAGAAAACTAGGATGTACTGTATGTAGCAAGTGTGGTCATCTTGGACTTGAACGATCATAAGGAATTCATTTGTCTCGTGAGTGGTGCAGTGTTAAAATAGTAGGAGTGAGTGATGACAAAGCAAAACAGTTAATGAGTTTAAGAAAAATGATTGTTAAGCACAAAAATAGTGAAGCTCATACCAGATGATAAAAAACAATGAAAGCTGAAAAAAAAGCAATCGTAAATGTAGTGTATATGTCACTGAAAAAGGACGAAGCAAAAACAGGTCGAGTTTTTAGAACTGTTTTTAATATTGTACACAAAGGTAGGCCATACACAGATATGTCTTCTGATATTGAACTGCAAGAAAGAAAATGGCTACACTCTCGTAAGTCATGTGCAGATGTTTCTCACCACATAGGGAACCAGATGCGAAAGACAGTGGTGGAAAATATAATTTCAAAACAATCTAAAATGTCTATTATGATTGATGAATTTACTACTATTAATGGGAAAACTGTTCTAGTAGCCTGCTTGAGAGCAGCAGTTGTTGAATCTTCCCAAACTATATCATTCTATTTTGACTTAGAACATATGAAACGGTGCAAATGCAAAATCTATATATGATGGGCTTCTAAGGTGCTTACAAAGAGGTGGTTTTTAAAAGAAAATGTGATATCACTTGTAACTGATGTTGCATCAGTAATGTTAGGACGAAATGCAGGGGTTACAAAACTATTTCTTGATGATTTCCCTAATGCAACTGTTTGGCACTGTGCCAGTCACAGGTTTGAACTCAGTGGAGGTGATGCTATAAGTGAAGTTGCAGGTTTGAATCATTTTCTGATACTTTGTGATAAATTGTATTCATAGAAACATAGAACATAGAAAATAGGTGCAGGAGGAGGCCATTCGGCCCTTCGAGCCAGCACCACCAACCATTGTGATCATGGCTGATCGTCCCCTGATATTCCTTATATCATAGGTCTCCTAAAAATCAGGATGAGTTAACTGCATGCGTTGAGGCTCTTCACTGTCAACTGTTGAAAATTGGTCGTGTTTTCAGTGTGAGATGGGTTGCTTCGTCTTACCAAACTGTAAAGGCAATGTGGCCATCTTATGAAGCTATTTGGAAGCATTTTGGAAAAGCAAGCTGTGCTACTTCAAGATCTAGTGCAGAGAGAGCAAAGTACGAGGGGCTGAAAAAAGTATTAGAATCATCAGTTTTCGTAAATAATTTGGGCTTGTTGATGAACAGTTTGCTAGAGTCGTCTGAACTGTCACTTGAACTGCAGAACCGAAATTGTACACTTAGTAAAGCACATGAGGAAATTAAACAAACTATCAAGGTCCTTGAATGTCAAATAGAGAAGACAGGAAAATATTATACTCAAGTGGAGAAAACAACAAGCCAGATGATATTTAACGGAATAAATTTGAGAGCTGGTAAAATACCTACTATACATAGACAACAGTTTTTGAGGAGTTTGGTCAATAATAGGAAATACAGGCTGCTTGAATCTACAAAAGCTTCCAATGATAAATGTAAAAAGTTAATTAACATAGAAACATAGAAAATAGGTGCAGGAGGAGGCCATTCGGCCATTCGAGCCAGCACCACCATTCATTGTGATCATAGCTGATCGTCCCTAATCAATAACCCGTGCCTGCCTTCTCCCCATATCCCTTGATTCCACCAGCCCCCCGAGAGCTCTATCTAACTCTCTCTTAAATCCATCCAGTGATTTGGCCTCCACTGCACTCTGTGGCAGGGAATTCCACAAATTCACAACTCTCTGGGTGAAAACATTTGTTCTCACCTCAGTCTTAAATGGCCTCCCCTTTATTCTAAGACTGTGGCCCCTGGTTCTGGACTCACCCAACATAGGGAACATTTTTCCTGCATCTAGCTTGTCCAGTCCTTTTATAATGTTATATGTTTCTATAAGATCCCTCCTCATCCTTCCAAACTCCAATGAGTACAAGCCTAGTCTATTCAATCTTTCCTCATATGAGAGTCCCGCCATCCCAGGGATCAATCTCGTGAACCTACGCTGCACTGCCTCAATCACAAGGATTAGGAGACCAAAACTGTACACAATACTCCAGATGTGGTCTTACAAGCGCCCTATAAAACTGCAGAAGAACCTCTCTACCCCACTTCCGGTGGCGCCATGTTGGACTAACAGACGTGCACCTAGCTCCTCTCCCGAAAAATTTCACGATTTATCGTGTAAAACGGGTCCAGAAATCGGGATTGTTTTTAAAAACCTTACCGGAGCTTCTGGTCGCCGCGCTGATGACGTCATCATTAAGCGCGATGTTTTAAACGGTGGTTTGATGCCCTTTAAATGAGTAAACTGTCACCAGCTGTGAGCCCTCAGAGAGCAGTGAAAAAGCTGCTGAGAGACCAGAAGAAGTCTGAAGCAGAAGTTACCTCTGAAGTCTCTGAAGTCTCTGAAGTGGCTGCAGAAATGGATACAAGATCTAAGAAAGAGTTTGATGACTTGAAGAAATCAGTGAAAAATATTAAAGATGAGATTTTGGACGAAAATAAAATTATGATGGAAAATATGAAGGAAAATATGAAGGAAGATAAGAAGGAAATGAAGGAAAATATGAAGGAAGATAAGAAGGAAATGAAGGAAAATATGGCAAAAATGATGGAAGGAATGGAGAAGATGATGAGGGAATTAAATGCTGGTAACCAGAAGAATATGATTGATTCACTGGACATTATGAATAAACGAATTGATGAGGTGAAAGATGGACTATCAGAGAGAATGGACAAGATGGATGAAACTACTACGGATAAGTTCACGGCAGTGCTTGAAACAGTAGCTGCAAGTATGCGCACAATTACGGAATTGGAGAAAAACACGGCTCGAATGGTTGAAGACATGGCGAAAATGAGGCAAGAACATGAGCAAATGAGGCGAGATAACGAACAAACTTCACTACAGATGGTGACTCAACTGGAGAAAGTCTCAGTCAAATGCCTGGACCTGGAAGCTCGCTCTAGACGCCAGAATTTGAGAATTCTTGGAGTTTCAGAGGGAGCCGAAGGGGAGGATGTATGTGAGTTTGCCATGGGCTTGTTTAAACAACTGCTGAATCTTTCCAAAGAACCGAAAATCGAAGTGGCTCATCGTGTCCCAAGATTTAAACAAAGATCTGGTGCGGAATAAAACTTATCCACGACATATTATTGTGAAATTTCGGGACATTTTAGAACTGGAAGATGTTATGAGTAAAATCAAATACGGTGTGCAACTGCGGCTGGAAAATGACACTATTAAGATATTCAGGGACTACCCGTATGAAATTGTGCAAAAAAGAAACAAATTTGAGAAGGTTAAAGATCTTTTAAGAGGGAGAGAAGGGATCAGATATGGGATTTTTTATCCCGCGAAAATGCGTATTTCCTTTAAGGGTCTTGAAAAGTCATTTGTTAAACCTGAAGATGCGTTTAAATATGCCCAAACTATCATTGAAAAATAGAAAGGAAAGGGAGGTTTGGCAGATCTGAACCATTTTAAGCAATGCTTTGTCTGGGGATAGTTACACTGTTATCTTTGGAATGTTGAATCAAGGACACTTTCTGTTCAAAACGAATAAACAACTGAACAGATGGGAATGGTATATACCAGAAAGCATATAATTGCTTATTAGATTATAATATTATAACCAATTGTAAGAACTTATCCTATTAACAACTTAATAAGTTATGCATGTTAGATTAGAATACTAACAAAAACAAAAATAAAAAATAACAAACTAACATACTAATATGAATTTTTAATAAACTGAAACCTTATCTATAAGTGGGAGGAGGGGATGAGAAACGAGCAACTGGCTTAGGTCCAGGGGCACGTCTCGTTAACCCCTTCAACCAACAGTTGATTCTTATTGAAGTCAAAAGTATCGGTTTAATAATTAGTAGTTAAAATTCCGATATATATATATGTTATAATGAAATATACAGGGTAAAATTGTATTATATATCTGAATGTGAGGCCCCGTTTTAATATTTTAATATGTTATGATTAACCAAGAGAGCGGAGCTATTTGTGTAACAACGCAATGGAAGTCAAAACAAGGTTTTTTCCCACCTACAGGTGGGACACTCGCTACAGTGCCGACTATGTCAGACACTGTATCTTCACTTTTTTAGTTTTTTTTTTATCACATAAAATCACTCGTTTGTGTTTTGTGTTTAGTGATAAGCGTAAAATGGACATACCAGCAAAACTTAAAAACTCAAAAGCTCCACCAATACCTAAAGACCTGGGATATGGATGCACCACACGATTTAAAGGTACTATAATTATTCAAAATGCATGACACCACACAAAAGAACCTAGGAGGAATCTCATTTTGTAGTTGGAATATAAGAGGTATTAACAAACCTATTAAAAGGGGTAAGATACTAGCTCAGCTGAAATTGTACAACTCCGACATTACCTTCCTACAAGAAACACACCTAAAATCTCAGGATCAAGTTAGGTTGAGGGCGAAATGGATAGGTCAAACATACCATTCTTCATTTACTTCAAAATCTAGAGGCACGTCAATCATCATAAGAAAAGGTATACCATTTAAAGCAAAGAATATCATAACAGATATAGAAGGGAGATACCTAATAGTTAATGGAGAAATCCATGACACTCCACTTACTTTGGTAAATATATATGCCCCTAACTTTGATAACCCCCACTTTTTCAATAAAATTTTCAACATAATTGCAGAGTCAAACTATCAAAATGTTATAATAGGAGGAGACTTTAACTGTGTTTTAGATCCGTACTTAGATAAATCAAGTCAAAAACAGAGAGGTAATATGAAATCGAAAACTGGGGAACTTCTCAATACCTATATAAACAACACTAATATAGCAGATGTTTGGAGAATTGTTAATCCAACTGGCAGGGAATACTCGTTTTACTCAATGGTACATAAGACATACTCACGTATAGACTACTTTCTGCTGGATACAAAATTAATCCCCCAAACATCTAATGCAATATACCACACAAACTCGATTTCAGACCATTCTCCACTAACTTTCTTTTTAAAACTGGAAGGATTGTCTAAGAATAAATCGTTTTGGAGATTTAATTCTCAAATTCAAAAAGATCCACAAGCGAGTATATATTTAAAAGAACAAATGGAGGTCTTTTTTCAAATAAATGATACTCCAGATATATCGCCTACTGTACTATGGGAATCTTTTAAAGCATACATTAGGGGTATTATAATTTCATATCAAGCTTTTCAAAATAAAAAGAATAAGAATGAACAAAGACAGTTAGAAGAACTTATTAGACAAATGGATATAGATAATGCTAAAGATCCATCAATAGATAAACATAATAAAATAATAATTTTGAAATTTAAATTAAATAAATTATTATCTGCCAAACTTATAAGACTTTTTCAAATTACAAAACAAGAGCACTTTGAATTTGGGGATAAACCGCATAAACTTTTGGCTCGCCAGCTAAAAAAACGAGAAAAGGAACATACTATACCAAAGATCAAATCAGATAAAGGGGAATTATTAACAACACCGAAGGATATTAATAATAGATTTGCGCAATTTTATGAGAATTTGTATACATCTAAAACGACAATTGATTCCAATAATATCACAAAGTTCTTGGATACCTGTAATCTTCCAAAGTTAGAGCTGAAGGAACAAGAGGAACTGGGTGCACAAATCTCAATTAAGGAATTAGAAGATACAATAAACTCACTAAAGAATGGAAAAACACCAGGCCCTGACGGATTTACTAATGAATTTTATAAAAGCTTTTATGATAAAATACCAAGATTACAAAAAATGTACCAATATGCTTTTAAAAAACGAATACTACCTGATACATTAGCGGAATCAACGATTACATTAATACCTAAGAAAAATAAAGACTTAGAAGAACCTGGTTCATATAGAGCTATAGCATTGTTAAACACAGATCAAAAAATATTAGCGAAAACATTAGCTAGAAGATTAAGTAAATACATTAGTAAATTAATAAACCCAGATCAGACGCGGTTTATCCCTAAGAGATACTCATCTAACAATATGAGACGTCTACTCAACATAATGCACTCACACAAATCTGAAGATCAAGAATTATCAATTATTTCGCTGGATGCTGAAAAAGCATTTGATCAAGTAGAATGGAATTATATGGACAAAGTATTACAAAAATTTCAACTGGGGGAGAATTTTATTCTATGGATCAAGATACTATATAACAAACCTACAGCTAGAATACTAACTAATAACATATTATCCTCGAAATTCCAACTATCAAGGATGCTCATTATCACCACAGCTGTTTGCTCTCATTATTGAACTGCTAGCAGAAAAAATTAGAATACACCCTGATATCCATGGATATAATACTAAAGATTCATATAATAAAATATCTTTATACGCGGATGATATATTACTGTACATTACAAAACCTCAAATCACTATACCAAATATATTAAATTTAATTGAAGACTTTGGATCTTTTTCTGGATATAGAATAAATTGGAATAAAAGTGAAATTATGTCAATAAAACCGAAAGAGTCAACACATCTTTTAAAATTCCCTTTTAAAATAGCTACAGAAAAATTTAAATATTTGGGAATCGAAATTACCAGACCATATCAAGGTATGTTTAGGGCAAATTTTGACCCCCTACTTAATAAATTAAACACACTAATTAAATTCTGGAAAACGCTCCCGATGTCTTTAATAGGCCGAATAAACGCAATAAAAATGATCTTTTTACCACAAATTTTATACCTATTTCAATCAATTCCTATATACTTACCAAAGAAGTTTAAAAAAAAACTCGACTCAGATATCACTAATTTTATATGGGACTATAAATCACATAGAATACAAAAAACTCATCTGAATAAACCTAAAGTATTAGGGGGTTTAGCACTACCTAATTTTATGTATTATTATTGGTCAGTAAATATTAAAAATATGATTCAACTGATGGATAACTCCGCCCAGCAAGTGGACTGGATTGTAATGGAGAAAGAGGATTGCTCCTCTAGAAACATTGGAGCGATCCTCCTTTCTCCAATGAAATTGAATAACATAAATTATAATAAGAACCCAATTATTCATAGTACAATCCGAATTTGGAAACAAATAAAACAAAATTTAAAATTACGAAATTTATCACTTTTATTACCCATAGTCAATAACCCTTCGTTTAATCCTTCTATTATAGATAATGCTTATACACAATGGGATAGACTAGGAATTAAAACGCTTGGTGACTTGTATGAAACTGGAAAATTACTTTCATTTCAACAATTACAAATAAAATATAAACTCGGAAATAATCAATATTTTAAATAATTTCATATATGCGGCTATTTGAAAAAATATACAAAAGATCATTATAATAACCCAGTAGATGTATTGGACGAGGCAATGCAGATAAAAGCGGAATCAGCAAACTTAATATCATATTTGTATAATATTATCTTAAATGTACAAATACCATCTACGGAGGGTATCAGAAGAGACTGGGAACAAGAGTTAGCTATTAAAATTTCAAAGGAAATTTGGAATGAATACTTATTAAACGTGCATAAATGCTCGATTAATGTAAGACACACTTTAATACAATTTAAAATTTTACATAGATTATATTATTCGAAAACTAAAATTCATAAAATTTTCCCAAATGTATCATCTATTTGTGATAAATGTCAATCCCAAGAAGCTACTATAGCGCACTCATTCGTTTTCTGTACAAAAATTCAAAAATTTTGGAATGAAATTTTTGAAATCTTTACAAAGTTATTTAAAACAAGACTGATACCCAAAGCAGAATGGATTATCTTCGGTATAACGGAAGATGGTCCAGAACTAAATGTGTTTCAAAAGAAACTAATGGACTATGGGTTAATAACTGGAAAAAAGCTAATTCTAAAATTTTGGAAGAAGGCTCCAATACCAACTATAAATATGTGGATTTCAAATATGTTTGAAACATTACACCTAGAAGAGATAAGACTCCTCCTAGCAGGTAAACCAGATCACTTCCACCTGACGTGGTCTGCATTTATAGAATTATTACAAACATAGGGTGCAAAAGTACTTTAAAAAATAAAATTGAGGTCAGGTAAAGGGGGATGATAGTTGAAGAGTTGGTATGTCCCATTTACGTAATGCTCATAAAAATATTTGTTTCTCTCTTTTTCCTCTTTCTCTTTCTCTCTTAGTGTCTATTTCTTAACTCTTTTTCTTTTGTTTTTAATTTTGCTCTTATAGGGTCTTCGTCCTTTTTTGTTGTCACATTTCCTACACTTTCACATTTTCCTTCACTTTCTTCTTTCTTTCAATCTTTTCCTTTTCTAGTGTAAAAAATAAATGGAGTACATTAATTGTAAGAAGATATAAATGACGAGTACTAATGTATGTGGTTGTAATGTAATGTACTTCTAATAAATAAAAATAAAAAAATAAATAAAAAAAAAGAACCTCTCTACCCCTTAACTGAAATCCTCTTGTTTTGAAGTCCAAAATTCCATTAGCTTTCTTCACTGCCTGCTGTACCTGCACGCCAACTTTCAGTGACCAGTGTACAAGGACACCCAGGTCTCGCTGTACCTCCCCCTTACCTAACCTAACCGCCTTGAGGTAATAATCTGCCCCTTGTTGTTGCCACCAAAGTGGATAACCTCACATTTATCTATATTATGCTGCATCTGTCACGCATCTGCCCACTCACTCAAACTGTCCAGGTCACCCTGCAACCTCCTAACATCCTCTTCACAGTTCACACTGCCACCCAGCCAAAAACAAGTCAAAATATTTAGATATTAACAATATTCCAGAAGATTCACTTTTAACCTTTGGGGATAATGATGTAGAAGAAATTGCAGAACAATTTGGCTTAAATGGTCTGCTTTGTATCAGGACCTTCAGAGAATTGAACAAAGAGAAGCAGGAGAAAGCACTGATTGGCTCTAGCCCGAGTGGGAGGAGAGTTAGAAGTGAGTCAGAGGGGGAAAACAGTTTAAAACTGTGGAATTTAGTTTGTAAATTGGTAAATTAGGCAATTTATCAGTCAATATAAGCAGGACGGCTCTTAGGGAGCAGCCTTGTGAATGAAGTGCCTTGTGAGGGAAGTGTCTTGTGAGGGAAGTGCGAGTCTTTGGCTCGAGAGTCTTCGGCGAGGAGGCTGAGGAGGCTACGCAAAACGCTGGAGAGGGAGAGACGAAAGAAGGAGATGTCAAGCAAACTGATTCAGTGTGATGCTTGCAGTATGTGGGAGGTCATGGACACTGCTGGTGCCTCTGGCTGCTACAAATGTGAGAAGTGCATCCAGGTACAGCTCCTGAAGGACCATGTTGGGGAACTGGAGAAGCAAGTGGATGACCTCGGGTTCGTCCGAGAAACTGAGTCGTTCCTCGACAAGCTTTCTTCACTGTCTGCTGTACCTGCATGCCAACTTTCAGTGACCAATGTTCAAGGACACCCAGGTCTCGCTGTACCTCCCCCTTACCTAACCTAACCGCCTTGAGATAATAATCTGCCCACTTGTTATTGCCACCAAAGTGGATAACCTCACATTTATCTATATTATACTGCATCTGCCCACTCACTCAAACTGTCCAGGTCACCCTGCAACCTCCTAACATCCTCTTCACAGTTCACACTGCCACCCAGCCAAAAACAAGTCAAATATTTAGATATTAACAATATTCCAGAAGATTCACTTTTAACCTTTGGGGATAATGATGTAGAAGAAATTGCAGAACAATGTAGTCTTCTGCTAGTCTGCCTAGCCCTGGTTATCTCAGTGGCAGTTCCACTGATTCTTCCCCATCCCTCTCCAACTATGGGACCACTTCTCTTCCACACCCACACCACTGCCCTCTCACCCCCCCACCCCCTGACCACCCACCACCCCCCCACCACACATCGCCTCGTCCCCATTACACCCACCTGCCTTCCTCCGGCCCCAACCCCCATCCCTGCCGGGTGTTCACCATCCCCCCCGACCTCCCCCTCTCCGACATCGAACGGTCTGTCCTCAGCAGAGGTCTTACCTTTGTCCCCCTCCGTCCCCATCTCAATGAGTTCCGTGCCCTCCATGACTTGGAACGCTTCTACCGTCGCCTCCGCCTCACAGCTCACTTCCATGGGAAGCAGTCCTCGCTCCCCACTGATGACCCCTTTTCCCGTCTCCAACGCACCCCATCCTCATGGAACCCCCCTCGCAGCCTTCCGGCTTTAGAACTCTTTATTAAAAACTGCCGCCGTGACATCCACCGCCTCAACTTCTCCACTCCCCTGTCTCACTCCAATCTCTCCCCCCTTGAACGCACTGCCATCGACTCACTCCGCAACAACCTAGATTGGGTTATCAAACCCGCCGACAAGGGAGGTGCCGTGGTAGTCTGGCGCGTCGACCTCTACAAAGCTGAGGCCACGCGCCAACTCTCGGACACCTCTTCCTACTTACCCCTGGACCATGACCCCACTGACGAGCACCAGGCCACCATCTCCAGCACCATCACCAACTTCATCCACTCCCACGCCCTGCCCGAACGAGCCTCCAACCTCATCGTTCCCCAGCCCCGCACAGCCCGCTTTTACCTTCTCCCCAAAATCCACAAACCTGACTGTCCCGGTAGACCCATTGTCTCTGCCTGTTCTTGCCCCACCGAACTCATCTCCACCTACCTCGACTCCATACTATCCCCCTTGGTTAAATCCCTCCCCACCTATGTTCAAGACACCTCAGACACTCTCCGTCATCTCCGCGCATTCCACTCTCTAGGCCCTCACCCCCTCATCTTCACCATGGACGTCCAGTCACTGTACACCTCCATCCCCCACCAGGATGGTCTCAAAGCCCTCCGTTTTTTCCTCGACCGGAGAAGCAATCTATACCCGGCCACTGACACCCTCCTCCGCCTAGCGGAGCTGGTACTTACACTTAATAACTTTTCATTCGACTCCTCCCATTTCCTCCAAATACAAGGCGTAGCTATGGGCACACGCATGGGCCCCAGCTACGCCTGCCTCTTTGTCGGGTACGTAGAACAATCCCTGTTCAATGCGTACCAGGGCCCCATCCCCGACCTCTACCTCCGCTACATCGATGATTGTTTTGGTGCCACATCCTGCACCCACACACAACTGACTGACTTCATCCGCTTCACCACCAACTTCCATCCGGCACTTAAATACACCTGGACCATTTCCGACACTTCCCTACCATTCCTTGACCTCACTATCTCCATCGCAGGTGATAGACTCCTTACCGACATCCACTACAAACCTACCGACTCCCATGGCTATCTGGACTACACTTCTTCCCACCCTGCTTCCTGTAAGGACTCCATCCCCCACTCCCAATTCCTCCGTCTACGCCGCATCTGCTCCCAGGATGAGGCGTTCCACACCAGGGCATCTGAAATGTCCTCATTCTTCAGGGAACGGGGGTTCCCCTCCTCCACCATAGATGAGGCTCGCACCAGGGTCTCTGCCATACCCCGCAACACTGCTCTCTCTCCCCATCCCCCCACTCACAACAAAGGCAGAGTCCCCCTAGTCCTCACCTTTCACCCCACCAGCCGTCACATACAACAAGTGATCCTCCGTCAGTTTCGCCACCTCCAACGTGACCCCACCACTCGCCACATCTTCCCATCTCCCCCTATGTCTGCCTTCCGCAAAGACCGCTCCCTCCGTAACTCCCTTGTCAATTCTTCCCTTCCCTCCCATACCACCCCCTCCCCTGGTACTTTCCCTTGCAACCGCAAGAGATGCAACACTTGTCCCTTCACTTCCCCCCTCCACTCCATTCCAGGACCCAAGCAGTCGTTCCAGGTGCGACAGAGGTTCACCTGCATCTCCTCCAACCTCATCTATTGCATTCGCTGCTCTAGATGCCAGCTGATCTACATCGGTGAGACCAAGCGGAGGCTTGGCGATCGTTTCGCCGAACACCTCCGGTCGGTCCGCAATAACCAACCTGAACTCCCGGTGGCTCAGCACTTCAACTCCCCCTCCCATTCCGTATCTGACCTCTCTGTCCTGGGTCTCCTCCATGGCCACAGCGAGCAACACCGTAAATTGGAGGAAATGCACCTCATATTCCGCTTGGGCAGTCTACACCCTGGTGGCCTGAACGTTGAATTCTCCCAAATCTGCTAGCCCTGGCTGTCCCCTCCCCTTCATCAGCCATCTGGTTGTCTCCTCCCCTCCCCCAACCCTCGGGCTCCTCCTCCTCCTTTTCCTTTTTTCCTTTCTTCTCCCCACCCCCTATCAGTCTGAAGAAGGGTTTCGGCCCGAAACGTTACCTATTTCCTTCGCTCCATAGATGCTGCTGCACCCGCTGAGTTTCTCCAGCATTTTTGTGTACCTTCAATGTATTCTTCTTCTTCTTCTTCGGAGTTTTACGGCAGCCGGCATCCGCAATGTTGCATTGCTGCCACCTTCTGGCTTCATTCCACCATACTCATGTCTTTACATTATATCTTTTTAGAAGCCCAGAGGCCCTCAAGAAATCAAACAACAACTTTATTCCTTTTCCTTTCCCTCCACACTCTAGAATGTTCTTTACTGATACTTCTGTCAATCCAATTTTCCTCCTTTCAATGATCATAAATCCTCTTTCTGTCTCATATCTCCTACATGCAATTAGGGCATGCTGAACTGCTTCTGGCTGATGGCATTCCCCACAGCCCAGTAGGGTGTTTTCCCAATATTTTTAATGTGCTGTTCAGGTGAGTGTGTCCTATCCTCAATCTTGTTAATACTACCTGTTCCCTCCTGTTCCCCCCTCTTCTTGCTGTAATGCCCACTCTGTTTTGTAGCGTATAGAGGTGTCTCCCCTTTGTCTCCTGTTCCCAGTATTGTTGCCATTCCTGATTTATTTTCTTCCACACAATGTGTTTTCCTTCAGATTTGGATAGTTGTAAGTTTACCTCTGTGTTTCTTTTTTTTACAGCCTCCTTTACCAATTTATCCACCTTTTCATTCCCTAGAACACCAATGTGTGCTGGGACCCACAACAACGTCACGTCACTGCCCCTCCTTGTCACTTGGCTTAATAGTAGCAGGATTTCGTACACTAAGTCAGGCCGCCTATGGGATGCACCAGACCCAATACTCTGGATTGCAGATAATGAGTCGCTACATATTAATACTTTACATGGTTGCATCTGTTCCATCCACCGAACTGCCATCAAAATAGCGTACAGTTCCACTGTATATACTGTCAAATAGTTATTTGTTCTTTTGTAAAGCTCAACATTCATCCCCTGGACTACCACAGCCGCCCCTGTTGTTTCAGCTACTGGGTCCTTTGATCCATCTGTGAAAATTAAGAGGTGTTCCCTGTATTTATTATCTATATGGTTATGATATTCTGTCTTTAGGTCTGAATTTCTGTTCCTCCTTTTTGCCTCCCATATCTCCAGATCAACTTTTGGGATGTTCAGTAACCATATTGGCACAGATGGCCACAATACTGCAGGGCAGAACTCTTTGTCCTCTACTTCCATGTCCCTTGCCACAACTCCTCCAACCCAGCCAAAGCTTCCACACGGAGCCACCCCTCTCCCAGCACTCCTTTACTACCTGTTTTGTTGGGTGGTTCTCTCCATGACCTTTAAGGCTTAGCCAGTAATTAGCCATTAGTTGTCTGCGGCGCAGTCTCAATGGCATCTCCCCAGTTTCCACCTGTAGTGCACATACAGGTGATGTCCGCACACCTCCTATACAGATTCTTAGAGCTTCCGCTTGGACTTTGTCCAACTCGGACAACACTGACTTAGATGCTGACCCATAAGCTATACTGCCATACTCTAGTCTAGATCTGACCAGTGATATATATATACGTTTAAGAGATAATACATCTGCTCCCCACTCTAAACCTGCCAAGCATCTCATTACATTGATGGCTTTTTTGCATTTTTCAATTATTTTTGTAATGTGGACCCTCCATATTAATCTGGAGTCAAAATGAACCCCCAGGAAACGGAAATCTTTTAATCTTTCCAAATTGTTGCCGTATAGTTTTAACTGGACATCCTATTTAATTTTTTTCCTTGTGAAAACCATTGTCTTTGTCTTCTCTATAGAGAATTTAAAACCCCATTTCCCTCCCCACTCTTCCACCTGGGCTATCCCTTGCTGTACTTTTTCCACGATAAAATCTATATTCCTCCCCCTTCTCCATGGGCTGCCATCATCTGCAAAAAGGGATCGCCCCATCTCTGGTTGAATGTTTGCAAATATATCATTGATCATGATTGAGAATAGGATCGGGCTTATCGCACTTCCCCGGGGAGTTCCATTCTCGACTACACATTTACTAGAGATGTCTGACCCTATTTTAACTTGGATACTTCTACCGTTGAGAAAATCCATTATCCAGTTAAAAATATTACATCCTACTCCCATTAAATGCAGCTTTATTAGAAGACCTTCTCTCCACAACATATCATAAGCCTACATCAAAAAATATGGTAACTGCAGATTCTTTTTTGACTTGTGCTTTCCTTATATCATCTTCCAAGCACAGAACTGGATCATTAGTACCTCTCCCTCTTCTAAAGCCACTCTGATAATTAGCCACAATACCTTTTTCTTCCATTAGATGCATTAATCTTTCATTTACCAATCTTTCCATCAGTTTACACATGTGTGCTGTTAAAGCTATAGGTCTATAATTTACTAGGTTACTTGCATCTTTCCCTGGTTTTCTAATAGGCACAATGATTGCTTCCTTCCACCTCTCTGGTATTCGCCCTTCTTCCCACACCTTGTTATATAGTGCAAGTATCTTTTGGAGTCCCTCCTCACTTAGATGTTTTATCATTATGTAAGAAATATCATCCTTCCCTGGGGCTGAGTTCTTACACTTGGCCAGAGCTCCCTTTAGCTCCCCCAAATTAAATGGAATATTGTACTTGTCCTCTGTGATACCTTTCCTTTGTAAGGCCTCAACATTTTCCTCTCTTGTTCTTTCCCTACCTCTTCTTCCTTCATCTGATAAGTTGTGGGAGCTGTGAACCCTACTAAAAGTGTTAACCATTAGTTCTGCTTTGTCTTTATTTGATACTACAGTTTGATCTCCATTTGATCTCCATTCAGAACTGCTGTAGATTTGGGAGCAACAGCAGCAGGAGATTAGCAAGAGATACGACTGATTGGCTCTAGCCCGAGTGGGAGGAGAGAAGTGAGTCAGAGGGGGGAAAAACAGTTGAAAAGTAGAAGCCAAGCACAGGCAGACTTTATTCAGAACTGCTGTAGATTTGGGAGCAACAGCAGCAGGAGATTAGCAAGAGATACGACTGATTGGCTCTCACCCGAGTGGGAGGAGAGAAGTGAGTCAGTGCCGGGAAAACAGTTGAAAACTGAGGAATTTTGTTTGTAAATTGGTGAATCAGGCAATTTATCCGTCAATTTAAGCAAGACGGCTCTTAGCGAGCGGCAGTGAGTGAGGGGCCTTGTGAGGGAAGTGCCCTGTGAGAAAAGTGTGAGTCTTTGGCTCGAGAGTCTTCGGAGAGGAGAGGACACCACGCAATACGCTTGAGAGGTAGAGACAAAAGAAGGAGATGTCAGGCAAGCTGATTCAGTGTGATGCTTGCAGTATGTGGGAGGTCAAGGACACCGCTGGTGCCTCTGGCTGCTACAAATGCGAGAAGTGCATCCAGGTACAGCTCCTGAAGGGCCGTGTTGGGGAACTGGAGAAGCAAGTGGATGACCTCCGGTTCGTCCGAGAAACGGAGTCGTTCCTCGACAAGTCCTACAGTACGATTGTTACACCTAAGGTACTGGAAGAGAGAAGGTGGGAGACGGTGAGAAAGGGAGGGAAGCATGGAATGCCAACGTCCCCGGGTGTTGTACCTCTTGTGAACAGGTTCACCCACTTAGAAGCTGTTGGGACAGAAGACGTGTTTACACTGAGCGGCGGACTGGCTTGCGATGCGAATAGGGCTGTTGAGCCAAAACCAAAAAGGCCTAAGGCAGGCAACGCCATTGTAGTGGGAGACTCCATTGTGAGAGGTACGGACAGGGGTTTCTGTGGCAACAGACGGGATGCGAGGATGGTGTGCTGCCTTCCTGGTGCCAGGATCCAGGATGTCACGGACAGAGTGCAGAAAATCCTCAAGGGCGAAGGTGAACATCCGGAAGTGGTAGTGCATGTCGGCACAAACGATGTTGGAAAGAAGGGGATGAATATTCTGCAGCGTGACTTTAGAGAGCTCGGAAAAATGCTGAAAAGCAGGACCTCCAGGGTTGTTATCTCCGGTTTGCTTCCAGTTCCTCGTGCTGGCGAGAGCAGGAACAGGGAGATACGGGACCTGAACGTGTGGCTCAGGAACTGGTGCACGGGGCAGGGATTTAGATTCTTAGATCACTGGGATCTGTTTTGGGGTAAGGGGGAACTGTACAAAAGGGACGGATTGCATCTTAACATGTGTGGGACCACCATTCTGGCAGGCAGGTTTGCCACTGCTACACGGGTGGTTTTAAACTGAATAAGGGGGGTGGGGTGTTGAATGGGATAGTGGAGGATGGAGTTAAAGGGAAAGGTTTCTTAAATGTGTGAGCGTAGAGACAGAGGAGTGTAAAATGAGGGTAGAAGCAATAGGTAGCAAGGTGAAAAGTAAAAGTGGAAGACAGACAAAACCAGGGCAAAAATCAAAAAGGGCCACTTTTCAACATAATTGTATAAGGGGTAAGAGTGTTGTAAAAACAAGCCTGAAGGCTTTGTGTCTCAATGCAAGGAGCATTCGTAATAAGGTGGATGAGTTGAATGTGCAGATAGCTATTAATGACTATGATATAGTTGGGATCACGGAGACATGGCTCCAGGGTGACCAAGGCTGGGAGCTGAACATCCAGGGATATTCAATATTCAGGAGGGATAGAGAGAAAGGAAAAGGAGGTGGGGTAGCGTTGCTGGTTAGAGAGGAGATTAACGCAATGGAAAGGAAGGACATTAGCTTGGAGGATGTGGAATCGGTATGGGTAGAGCTGCGAAACACTAAGGGGCAGAAAACGCTGGTGGGTGTTGTGTACAGGCCACCTAGCAGTAGTAGTGAAGTTGGGGATGGCATCAAACAGGAAATTAGAAATGCGTGCGACAAAGGCAAAACAGTTATAATGGGTGACTTCAATCTACATATAGATTGGGTGAATCAAATTGGCAGGGGTGCTGAGGAAGAGGATTTCTTGGAATGTATGCGGGATAGTTATCTAAATCAACATGTAGAGGAACCAACGAGAGAGCAGGCTATTTTAGACTGGGTATTGAGTAATGAGGAAGGGTTAGTTAGCAGTCTTGTTGTACGTGCCCCCTTGGGCAAGAGTGACCATAATATGGTTGAGTTCTTCATTAGGATGGAGAGTGACATTGTTAATTCAGAAACAATGGTTCTGAACTTAAAGAAAGGTAACTTTGAGGGTATGAGACATGAATTGGCCATGATTGACTGGCAATTAATTCTAAAAGGGTTGACGGTGGACATGCAATGGAAGACATTTAAAGACTGCATGGATGAACTACAAAAATTGTTCATCCCAGTTTGGCAAAAGAATAAATCAGGGAAGGTAGTGCATCCGTGGATAACAAGGGAAATCAGGGATGGTATCAAAGCGAAAGATGATGCGTACAAATTAGCCAGAAAAAGCAGCATACCAGAGGACTGGGAGAAATTCAGAGACCAGCAGAGGAGGACAAAGGGCTTAATTAGGAAAGGAAAAATAGATTATGAAAGAAAACTGGCAGGGAACATAAAAACTGACTGCAAAAGTTTTTATAAATATGTAAAAAGAAAGAGATTAGTTAAAACAAATGTAGGTCCCTTGCAGTCAGAAACAGGTGAGTTGATCATGGGGAACAAGGATATGGCGGACCAATTGAATAACTACTTTGGTTCCGTCTTCACTAAGGAAGACATAAATAATCTGCCGGAAATAGCAGAGGACCGCGGGTCAAAGGAGTTGGAGGAATTGAGTGAAATCCAGGTTAGTCGGGAAGTGGTTTTGGGTAAATTGAATGGATTAAAGGCCGATAAATCCCCAGGGCCAGATAGGCTGCATCCCAGAGTACTTAAGGAAGTAGCTCCAGAAATAGTGGATGCATTAGTAATAATCTTTCAAAATTCTTTAGATTCTGGAGTAGTTCCTGAGGATTGGCGGGTAGCAAACGTAACCCCACTTTTTAAGAAGGGAGGGAGAGAGAAAACGGGGAATTACAGACCAGTTAGTCTAACATCGGTAGTGGGGAAACTGCTAGAGTCAGTTATTAAAGATGGGATAGCAGCACATTTGGAAAGTGGTGAAATCATTGGACAAAGTCAGCATGGATTTACGAAAGGTAAATCATGTCTGACGAATCTTATAGAATTTTTCGAGGATGTAACTAGTAGCGTGGATAGGGGAGAACCAGTGGATGTGGTGTATCTGGACTTCCGGAAGGCTTTCGACAAGGTCCCACATAAGAGATTAGTATACAAACTTAAAGCACATGGCATTGGGGGTTCAGTATTGATGTGGATAGAGAACTGGCTGGCAAACAGGAAGCAAAGAGTAGGAGTAAACGGGTCCTTTTCACAATGGCAGGCAGTGACTAGTGGGGTACCGCAAGGCTCAGTGCTGGGACCCCAGCTATTTACAATATATATTAATGACCTGGATGAGGGAATTGAAGGCAATATCTCCAAGTTTGCGGATGACACTAAGCTGGGGGGCAGTGTTAGCTGTGAGGAGGATGCTAGGAGACTGCAAGGTGACTTGGATAGGCTGGGTGAGTGGGCAAATGTTTGGCAGATGCAGTATAATGTGGATAAATGTGAGGTTATCCATTTTGGTGGCAAAAACAGGAAAGCAGACTATTTTCTAAATGGTGGCCGACTAGGAAAAGGGGAGATGCAGCGAGACCTGGGTGTCATGGTACACCAGTCATTGAAAGTAGGCATGCAGGTGCAGCAGGCAGTGAAGAAAGCGAATGGTATGTTAGCTTTCATAGCAAAAGGATTTGAGTATAGGAGCAGGGAGGTTCTACTGCAGTTGTACAGGGTCTTGGTGAGACCACACCTGGAGTATTGCGTACAGTTTTGGTCTCCAAATCTGAGGAAGGACATTATTGCCATAGAGGGAGTGCAGAGAAGGTTCACCAGACTGATTCCTGGGATGTCAGGACTGTCTTATGAAGAAAGACTGGATAGACTTGGTTTATACTCTCTAGAATTTAGGAGATTGAGAGGGGATCTTATAGAAACTTACAAAATTCTTAAGGGGTTGGACAGGCTAGATGCAGGAAGATTGCTCCCGATGTTGGGGAAGTCCAGGACAAGGGGTCACAGCTTAAGGATAAGGGGGAAATCCTTTAAAACCGAGATGAGAAGAACTTTTTTCACACAGAGAGTGGTGAATCTCTGGAACTCTCTGCCACAGAGGGTAGTCGAGGCCAGTTCATTGGCTATATTTAAGAGGGAGCTAGATGTGGCCCTTGTGGCTAAAGGGATCAGAGGGTATGGAGAGAAGGCAGGTACGGGATACTGAGTTGGATGATCAGCCATGATCATATTGAATGGCGGTGCAGGCTCGAAGGGCCGAATGGCCTACTCCTGCACCTAATTTCTATGTTTCTATGTTTCTATGTTAGGATAGGATAACTCCACTCCCTTTTATCACCTTCCATTTTTTTAATCATCCCCATATCTCCCCTACCTGTGTTGTGCTTCCAATTGAATCACAATACTTCCTTCAATATGCTCTTTTTGTTTGTCTTATAGTCCTTCTTACAATTGCCTGAGCCTGTTTGTAATTAATCATGTGTTGGTAGTTATGAGTTCTTTTTAATAATCTGAATGCTCTGTTTCTAGTCACCACCACCTCTTTACACTTATTGTCCCACCACGGCACAGCTTTCCTTTTTGATCTTCCTTTACTTTTAGGTATGGAAACTAATGCTGCTCTTTTGATACCTTCTGACAATTTATTCTCAAAGCTTTCTATATCAGTCTCTTCTTGTATCGGTTTTAAATATCTATCACTTTCCTCCTTAAATTTCTCCCAATTAGCCTTTCCAAAAACCCATCGTCCACTTCTGTTTTCTTTACTCATAATTAAAGTAACATTTATTTTGCATAGCACAGGATGATGATCACTTCCTATGGTACCCTTTTCATATACTTCCCAGTCACATTTAGCAGCAATCCGATTAGAAACAAGTGTAAGGTCCAACACACTCCTTCCCTGTCCTAACATCTACCCTGGTCTTCTTTCCATCATTTAGACATACTTGATTACCATCATTTAATAATTCCTCAATTACCTGCCCATTATTATCTGACTTTCCACTGCCCCATAATGTATTATGTGCGTTAAAGGCCCCACACCAAATAACACTAGATTTGCTCTGACCTTCTACTTCCTGTAACTTACTGACCTCTAATCGCTTACATGGATTATAGTAATTTATTACCACTATTTTCCTCCTCTCAGACCATACTTCTATTACCACATATTTCTGTTCCTGCCCAATTCCTAATACCCTGTATGGTATCCCTTTTTTAATGAAAGTGGCGCAACCCCCTCCTCCCCCATTTCCCCTATCACATCTCACTGCAACATAATCATACAGAACAAAATCTAAACTTGGTTTCAACCAGGTTTCCTGGATACATACGACATCTGGTTTTTCCTTCCTGTCTATGAATTGCTTAAAGTCTTGCCCATTGACTAACAAGCTTTGTGCATTCCATTGTAGGATTAACATTAATATTATTAACCCACACATGTTAACTCTTGGCTCGCCTGGATACTGAGACCATCATGTATTTCCTCCCACTTCAATCCTGCCATGCCCAAGTGGTGGACTGCAGCCTTTACAATGATTTGGATCCTTTCTGTTTTGGATTTTACTTCTGCTGTCGCATTTATTACTCCTGCTATAAATATAACCAGGTTTTTCTTTTCTTTCCATATACTTTTTTCTTTTTCTTTTATTGGCTCCATTATGCCCACATCTTGCTCCCTCCTGATCCTTCTTTCATTCATCTGCTTTGCAGGGTCAGCCCTCTTTGCTGCCTCTGCATAGGAGACCTTTTCCTTCACTCTTATGTTTTGTACTTCAGCTTCACGTTTCATCACCTCACACCCCCAGTAAGCCACACTATGCTCTCCTCCACAATTACAGCACTTTGGTCTGACCCCCTCTCCACACTGACCATATTCATGGTCCCCACTACACCTTGCGCATTTCCTCACCCCCTTGCACATTTTAGCTATATGCCCAAATTTCTGACATTTGAAGCACCTCATTGGTTTGGGTACGTACTCTCTTACGCTATATCGCATGAATCCAAAATGGACCACTTTTGGAAGGGATTCTGTCTTGAATTCGACCAGGACTAACTCAGTTTCCTCTTTCTTTGCTCCTTTGGTCATTCTTTTGGCACTCATAATTAATTCACATCTCTTCCTGAGTTCCTGAACCAGTTCACTCATATTAACTTTGAGAGAGATTCCATAGATAACCCCTTTACACCCTGCCGTCCTCCGTTCTCCCACTCCCACTACTTTGATTATTTTGGTTTTGTCAATCTTGTTCATTTTCATTGCCTTTTCAACTTGAGCCTCACTGTTGCACCCTATTAGCATGTTTCCATCCTCCAGCACTCTTGCACACTTTACTTCCCCAACCTGGGCCCTGATTATTTTTGTCAGCTTCAATGGCTCTATCTTCTTTACTCCTCCTTCTCCTTCAAACCTCACCACTACATTTAACGAAATTTCCTTTTCTGGTTCCTTGTCTTCACTCTCCGATCCACCAGTATTGTTTTTCCTTCTTTTACGGTTGTTCTTCCTGGGACTACCCTGTGCTCCCACGGTTTCCCACTCCTTCTCAACACTTTCTTCGTTATCCTCTCTTCCACAGGCCTCCATACCACTAGACCCACTCTCTACCATCATTTTGTAACAGCAGGGAATAGTGTCAGAGCACTGGACCTATACAGGCCGTCGGCCGATACCCCGCTACAATCCTGCTGCTAACTCGGTCCCGTTTCACTCTCCCGTCGCTCCCTGTGTTGTTGCCAGGCTCAATCACAGCTCGGAGCTTCTGTCCGCTTCAAAGCTGGAGCCACCTGCAGAACAATTTGACTTAAATGGTCTGCTTTGTATCAGGACCTTCAGAGAATTGAACAAAGAGAAGCAGAAGAAAGCACTGATTGGCTCTAGCCCGAGTGGGAGGAGAGTTAGAAGTGAGTCGGAGGGGAAAAACAGTTAAAAACTGAGGAATTTAGTTTGTAAATTGGTAAATTAGGCAATTTATCAGTCAATATAAGCAGGACGGCTCTTAGGGAGCAGCCTTGTGAATGAAGGGCCTTGTGAGGGAAGTGCCTTGTGAGGGAAGTGCGAGTCTTTGGCTCGAGAGTCTTCGGCGAGGAGGCTGAGGAGGCTACGCAAAACGCTGGAGAGGGAGAGATGAAAGAAGGAGATGTCAAGCAAACTGATTCAGTGTGATGCTTGCAGTATGTGGGAGGTCATGGACACTGCTGGTGCCTCTGGCTGCTACAAATGTGAGAAGTGCATCCAGGTACAGCTCCTGAAGGACCATGTTGGGGAACTGGAGAAGCAAGTGGATGACCTCAGGTTCGTCCGAGAAACGGAGTCGTTCCTCGACAAGCTTTCTTCACTGTCTGCTGTACCTGCATGCCAACTTTCAGTGACCAATGTTCAAGGACACCCAGGTCTCACTGTACCTCCCCCTTATCTAACCGAACCCCCTTGAGATAATAATCTGCCCCCTTGTTTTTGCCACCAGTGGATAACCTCACATTTATCTATATTATACTGCATCTGCCACGCATCTGCCCACTCACTCAACCTGTCCAGGTCACCCTGCAACCTCCTAACATCCTGTTCACAGTTCACACTGCCATCCAGCCAAAAACAAGTCAAAATATTTGGATATTAACAATATTCCAGAAGATTCACTTTTTACCTTTTGGGATAATGATGTAGAAGAAATGGCAGAACAATTTGGCTTAAATGGTCGGCTTTGTATCAGAGCCTTCAGAGAATTCAAGGAATCTAAAGGGAAGGTAGTTTCTGCAGATTTTCAGCAGGTGCTGGCGGCTGTAAATACAATCCTGGTATCAACAGCAGAATGTGAAAGAAGCATCAGTGGAATGAATTTCTGCATGTCACCACAACTTGCAAGACTTCAAACTAATCATCTCTCAATTCCTCTCATTATTAAGTTGTTGGGACTTCATCTCTCAAAATTCAACCCCGAAGAATATGTGAGGACATGGCTTCTAAGTGGCAGAAGGCGTGCTGAAGAAACGGGTTGCAGAAAGAGGAAGTGACAGAAAAAAATGGAGATTATATACCATGATGGAACATTTTGTAATGTAAACAGAGTGAGAGAGAGATGCAAGAAAGCAGCTATGACATATAATACACAATAAACTATATTATAAATACACAATAAACAGGTTATGCATTCTTGTACTCTTACATGGGTATGACCGCACATTAAAAAAATTCCTCTCCCTTCCTTCCCAACCTCAGCCTCACGGACCTTAGAGTACCCCTAGTTCCTAAAACCCATTTCCATCGCTGAGCATGTCATATTTCGCTTGCGCAGCTTACAACACAGTGGTATGATTTTTGATTTTTCTAGCTTCAAGTAACCCTGGCAATCCTTCTCTCTCTATCCTTCCCGCACCAAAATCTGTCACAGAGATGTTGGGCTGAACGGCCTGTTCTTCCATAGTAATTTCTAAATAATTCACTCTTGCTCCTGCAGACTTTACAGATTGCAATCGAAGTATTTCATGGATTAATTCTGCTGTATTTTTAACAGGAAGCACAAAGACTGAGAACAAAGGCCTTTTCACATCGAGGAAACAAATGATATTTGGTGAAATGTTTCAGATGCAAATTAAGCAACCGATGGAAACTAGAACCGCAAACTAGTAAACAAGGAAGGCTTGATGAATGGGAGCGAGTTGGTGGGGAGAGCGACACAGTTTCCATGGCCATTTAGTGTTCAAGTCATGGGGTCAAATAGCACTGAAAAAGGCCTGTACCTGTCCATGTGCCTTTTAAATGTTGTTATAGTACCTGCCAAAACTACCTCCTCTGGCAGTTCATTCACGTATCCACCACCTTCTGGGTGAAAATGTTGCCCCTCAGGGTTTGTGTAAAACCGCTGCCTGACTTACTCCAGCTTTGCGTGTCTATCTTTGATTTAAACCAGCATCTACAGTTCCTTCCTACACATATTATAAGATTCCGTCTCAGCCACCTGCACTCCAAGGAATAAAGTCCTAGTCTGCCCAACCTTTCCCTATAGCTCAGCCCCTCAAGTCCTGGCAACATCATTGTAAATCTTCTCTGCACTCTTTCCAGATTACCGATATCCTTTTTATAGCAGGGTGACCAAAACTGAACACAGTACTCCAAATGTAATAAAAAGTAGTCTGGGATCGCTGCTGGAGGCGTTTATCGAGGCGCGGCTGTCTCGATGCCTCCCGGATCGCCGCGTAAAAGCCCAGGTCGGGGCCCGGCCAGACCCTCGCGGCTGACGGAGCCAACGGCTGGGGCCTGGGTCTGCGCCACGGAAGCGTGAAGTGGGGCATCGACAGCGGTGAGGCCTCGGCGGCGGTGAAGCGGCAGCAGCGGTGAAGCCTCGCGACGATGGGGCCTCAGCGGCAGTGAAGCCTCGCGGCGACCCACGGTTGATGAGAGCGTGGAGGACCACTGTGAGTGGGCAGGGGAAGAACAATGGAGGACCCGGCGTGGGGGAACCACTGTGGAGGGGGTAGGGGGAGAACAATGGACAATTGGGGAGGGTGGGGGAACAAAGAACAATGGGGACCCAGCGTGGGGGGACGACTGTGGAGGGGGGGGAGAGCACAAAAGGAGGAGCCGGCGTGCTTTGTAACTTTGTCAGTGCTGTAGGTGGCTGCTATTTGTATACATTGGGTACGCAGCAAATAATTTCATTGTGCCTTGTCACATGTGACAATAAAGTATTCCATTCCATAAAACCAAAGACTAAAAATGCTCGAGTAACTCAGTGGGTCAGACAGCATCTCTGGAGAAAATGAGACAATATTACAAGTGCAGCCTCACCAACGTACAACTATAACATAACTTCTCAACCTTCAGTATCCTGACTGATGAAGGTAAGTGTACCAAAAACCTTCTTGACCATCCTATCTAACTATGATGCCACTTATAGGGAACTATATTTAGGCAACTATCCAGGATCCCTGTGCTCTACAACACTCCCCAGGGCCCTACCAATCACTGTGGTTCTGCCCTACATTGACTTCTCAAAGTGCAACAACTCACACCAATCTGCATTAATCTCCAAAGATAGACACAAAGGCTGGAGTAACATATCTCCAGCATCTCTGGAGAGAAGGAATGGGTGACGTTTCGGGTCGAGACCCTTCTTCAGATTAGTTCGGGATAAGAGAAACAAGAGATATAGATGATGATACGCTAGGCGCAGTAGAGTGTTAGTAGAGGGAAATTGGATGCTTCTGCGGTCGAGGAAGAAACAGGGCTTTAAGGCCTTCCTGGTGGTGGATGGATGAGTAGAGTGAATGAACGCCCATAGTAAAGATGAGGCAGTCGGGGCTCGGAAAGCGGAAGTCATTAAAGAGACGAAGGGCATGTGAGGTATCTTGCTCATAGGTCGGGAGAGATTGGACCAAGGGGATAGGATGGAGTCGAGGTACGTGTTAATCATTTCAGTGGGACAGGTGCAGGCTGAAACAATGGGTCTGCCAGAGCAGTTGTACTCCCACTCCCTCATCATATAGACATTCAGTCATTCTACACCTCCATCCCCCATCAGGAAGGCCTTAAAGCCCTCTGTATTATCCTCGACCGCAGAACCAACCAATTTCTCTCTACTAACACTCTACTCCACCTAGCAGGGCTGGTCCTCACCCTTAACAACTCCTCCTGCACCCATGCAGAACTCATGGATTTCAGCAACTTCACCACCAATTTCCCTCCTGCATTTAGAAGGATGAGGGGAATTTTATAGAAACATATAAAATTATAAAAGGAGTGGACAAGCTAGATGCAGGAAAAATGTTCCCAATATTGGGCGAGTCCAAAACCAGGGGCCACAGTCTTAGAATAAAGGGGAGGTCATTTAAGACTGAGGTGAGAAAAAACGTTTTCACCCAGAGAGTTGTGAATTTATGGAATTCCCTGCCACAGAGGGCAGTGGAGGCCACGTCACTGGATGGATTTAAGAGAGAGTTAGATAGAGATCTAGGGGCTAGTGTAGTCAAGGGATATGGGGAGAAGGCAGGCACGGGTTATTGATAGGGGACGATCAGCCATAATCACAATGAATGGCGGTGCTGGCTCGAAGGGCCGAATGGCCTCCTCTTGCACCTAGTTTCTATGTTTCTATGTTTCTAAATTCACTAGGACCATCACCGACACCTCCCTCCCCTTTCTTGATCTCATCATCTCCATCACAGGAAATAGACTATCGACTGATGTCTATTAGAAACCCACTGACTCCCACAACTATCTCGACTACACTTCTTCCCTCCCATTTTCCTGTAAAGACTCTATCCCCTACTCCCAATTCCTCCATCTACTCTGCATCTGTGCCCAAGATGAGGTACCCCATTCTGGGATATCTGAGATGTCCTCATTCTTTAGGGAATGAAAGTTCCTCCCTCCATTATAGATGAAGCCTCCACTCGTGTCTCCTTGGTACCTCGCAGCTCCACCCTTGCTCCCCCTCCCCCTAGTCGCAACAGAGTCCTCCTAGTCATTATTTTTCACCCCATCAGCCGTCGCCTACAACACATAATCCTTTGAAATTTTTGCCAACTCCAATGGGATCCTACACCAGTCACATATTCCCATCTCCACCCCTTTCCACCTTCCGCAGAGATCTTTCCCCCCGCAACTCCCTGGTTAACTCATCTCTTCTCACCCAAACCACCCCCTCCCCATGTACCTTCCCCTGCAACTGCAAAAGATGCAACACCTGTCCCTATATCTCCTCCCTTGACTCTGTCCAGGCACCCCGACAGTCCTTTCAGGTTACGCAGAGGTTCACGTGCATCTCCTCCAACCTCATCTACTGTATCCATTGTTCAAGATGTGAACTTTTATACATCGACGAGACCAAATGTAGACTGGGCGATCATTTCACTGAACCTACCTGAACTTCCGGTTGCTAAACATTTTAATTCCCCTTCCCATTCTCACACAGACCTTTCTGTCCGAGGTGGGAGAAACGCAGGGGGACGGCATTCCCCTACTTTTCAGTTTCTAGTTTATGTCTAATTACTGTACAAGATGGGAGTCAGAGTTGTTAAATACGTTTTTTTTTTAATGACCATGGATAGTCGTTACGAGTCTCCCTGCATCGGCCATGAGATAGAAACAATTTGTTAACCACCACTGTTAGCACTTGTAACAACCAGTAGTTAACATGTAGTTATACAATGTGTCATCAATACATCCATCCACATTCCTCAGTAAATGTAATTTTGTTTTGACCATGTATTAATGACACCATGTTCCTTTGAATACAATTAATGGGGGGAATTTAATAAACTCACTGTCATTGCTCCGGACCGCGAGCACGGGCTTCTTCTGGTGTGGAGGTAGTCACGTTATTTTATTATTCCACGCTATTTTATTATTCTCTCACTCTCTCCCTCTCTCTCGCCCTCGTCCTCTCTCCCTCTTCCCCTCTCCCTCTCTCGCTGTGTCTCTGTCTTTCGCTCTCTCCTTCCCTCCATCTCTCGCTGTGTCTCTGTCATTCGCTCTCTCCTTCCCTCCCTCTCTCGCTGTCTCTGTATTTCACTCTCTCCTTCCCTCCCTCTCCTTCTCTCGCTGTATCTCTCTGTCGTTCGCTCTCTCCCTTTCTCCCTCTCTCACTGTGTCTCTCTGTCTTTTGCTCTCTCCTTCCCTCCATTTCTTGCTGTGTCTCTCTGTCTTTCGCTCTCTCCTTCCCCCCTCTCTCGCTGTGTCTCTCTGTCTTTCGCTGGAGTAACTCAGCGGGTCAGGCAGCATCTCTGCAGAGAAGGAATAGGTGACGTTTTGGGTTGAGACCCTTCTTTGGACCCCCCATAGATCCGGTCTGACCTGCTGAGTTCCCCAGCACTTTATGTTTTGCTCTTAAAATAAATCCGTGGTCCGCTGAAGAAACAACACGTAGACCACTCTGGAAGTGCCAGTTTTGATGTATACTTCATACTCTAGAACATATCATAATACTCCCAGAGTGATTTAATGGGGTTAGATTTTTTTTAATCTGTTGTCTAGAATTAACCGAAACCCACGCTATGAACCTTATATCAGATTTAAATCGTAATTACGATTTTTTTGTTTTCCTATTTGTCAATTTTTTTGCCCGATTAATGGCGGCCAATCAACCACTGTCTCTAAGGAGGTTGCGTCCAATCACCAATGAGCTTCCCTTAAAACCTTCCCGTCCAATCAACAAATCAGCCTCCTCCCGTCCAATCAGCCGCTGTCTCCAAGGGCATTACTTTTACTATTATCAGGCCCCAATAAGAAACTGCATTTTCAGATTAATTGTTTCAGTTACATTAGAATGGATGGGGAGAAAATTAAATAAGTAGTACCAATAGTTTTTCCAGCCTAAATCGGGAGTGGTGAATTTTATTGTGAGTAGTTTTATTTAGCAAAACAGTAGTGCAAGCGGAAATATTTTATTATATATCACCATCAAATTTTATTATATATCACTATCAAATATCTATAAATTTCAGATTTGTGTACCCCTGTGAAAATGAGCATACTGAGATACTTTAAAAGGCAGCGTCTTCGGATCGATGAAGAAATAAATGATAATGAAGACATTCAGCCAGAAAGAAGGCAAAATTACTTGAAAATGATAATGGAACTAATGCAGCTGTTTCGCCTGATGCTGCAGGTGAAGACATTTCAAAGATATTGAAAAATGTGATCTTCCAGACTGTTGGACACAAGAAATGTACTTAAACAAAAAGAAAGAATATCCCTGGCTAATTGTTAAAAACAGAAAACTAGGATGTAGTGTATGTAGCAAGTGTGGTCATCTTGGACTTGAACGATCATAAGGAATTCATTTGTCTCGTGAGTGGTGCAGTGTTAATGTAGTAGGAGTGAGTGATGACAAAGCAAAACAGTTAATGAGTTTAAGAAAAATGATTGTTAAGCACAAAAATAGTGAAGCTCATACCAGATGCTAAAAAATCAATGAAAGCTGAAAAAAAAGCAAACGTAAATGTAGTGTATATGTCACTGAAAAAGGACGAAGCAAAAACAGGTCGAGTTTTTAGAACTGTTTTTAATATTGTACACAAAGGTAGGCCATACACAGATATGTCTTCTGATATTGAACTGCAAGAAAGAAAACGGCTACACTCTCGTAAGTCATGTGCAGATGTTTCTCACCACATAGGGAACCAGATGCGAAAGACAGTGGTGGAAAATATAATTTCAAAACAATCTAAAATGTCTATTATGATTGATGAATTTACTACTATTAATGGGAAAACTGTTCTAGTAGTCTGCTTGAGAGCAGCAGTTGTTGAATCTTCCCAAACTATATCATTCTATTTTGACTTAGAACATATGAAACGGTACAAATGCAAAATCTATATATGATGGGCTTCTAAGGTGCTTACAAAGAGGTGGCTTTTAAAAGAAAATGTGATATCACTTGTAACTGATGTTGCATCAGTAATGTTAGGACGAAATGCAGGGGTTACAAAACTATTTCTTGATGATTTCCCTAATGCAACTGTTTGGCACTGTGCCAGTCACAGGCTTGAACTCAGTGGAGGTGATGCTATAAGTGAAGTTGCAGGTTTGAATCATTTTTGATATTTTGTGATAAATTGTATTCATAGAAACATAGAAACATAGAAAATAGGTGCAGGAGGAAGCCATTCGGCCCTTCGAGCCAGCACCACCATTCATTGTGATCATGGCTGATCGTCCCCTGATATTCCTTATATCATAGGTCTCCTAAAAATCAGGATGAGTTAACTGCATGCGTTGAGGCTCTTCACTGTCAACTGTTGAAAATTGGTCGTGTTTTCAGTGTGAGATGGGTTGCTTCGTCTTACCGAACTGTAAAGTTTATGTGGCCATCTTATGAAGCTATTTGGAAGCATTTTGGAAAAGCAAGCTGTGATACTTCAAGATCTAGTGCAGAGAGAGCAACGTACGAGGGGCTGAAAAAAGTATTAGAATCATCAGCTTTCGTAAATAATTTGGGCTTGTTGATGGACAGTTTGCTAGAGTTGTCTGAACTGTCACTTGAACTGCAGAACCAAAATTGTACACTTAGTAAAGCACATGAGGAAATTAAACAAACTATCAAGGTCCTTGAATGTCAAATAGAGAAGACAGGAAAATATTATACTCAAGTGGAGAAAACAACAAGCCAGATGATATTTAACAGAATAAATTTGAGAGCTGGTTAAATACCTACTATACATAGACAACAGTTTTTGAGGAGTTTGGTCAATAATATGGAATACAGGCTGCTTGAATCTACAACAGCTTCCAATGATAAATGTAAAAAGTTAATTAACATAGAAACATAGAAAATAGGTGCAGGAGGAGGCCATTCGGCCATTCGAGCCAGCAGCGCCATTCATTGTGATCATAGCTGATCGTCCCTAATCAATAACCCGTGCCTGCCTTCTCCCCATATCCCTTGATTCCACCAGCCCCCGAGAGCTCTATCTAACTCTCTCTTAAATCCATCCAGTGATTTGGCCTCCACTGCACTCTGTGGCAGGGAATTCCACAAATTCACAACTCTCTGGGTGAAAACGTTTTTTCTCACCTCAGTCTTAAATGGCCTCCCCTTTATTCTAAGACTGTGGCCCCTGGTTCTGGACTCACCCAACATTGGGAACATTTTTCCTGCATCTAGCTTGTCCAGTCCTTTTATAATGTTATATGTTTCTATAAGATACCCCCTCATCCTTCTAAACTCCAATGAATACAAGCCTAGTCTATTCAATCTTTCCTCATATGAGAGTCCCACCATCCCAGGGATCAATCTCGTGAACCTACGCTGCACTGCCTCAATCACAAGGATTAGGAGACCAAAACTGTACACAATACTCCAGATGTGGTCTTACAAGCGCCCTATAAAACTGCAGAAGAACCTCTCTACCCCTTAACTGAAATCCTCTTGTTATGAAGTCCAAAATTCCATTAGCTTTCTTCACTGCCTGCTGTACCTGCACGCCAACTTCCAGTGACCAGTGTACAAGGACACCTAGGTCTCGCTGAACTTCCCCCTTACCTAACCTAACCGCCTTGAGGTAATAATCTGCCCCCTTATTATTGCCACCAAAGTGGATAACCTCACATTTATCTATATTATACTGCATCTGTCACGCATCTGCCCACTCACTCAAACTGTCCAGGTCACCCTGCAACCTCCTAACATCCTCTTCACAGTTCACACTGCCACCCAGCCAAAAACAAGTCAAAATATTTAAATATTAACAATATTCCAGAAGATTCACTTTTAACCTTTGGGGATAATGATGTAGAAGAAATTGCAGAACAATTTGGCTTAAATGGTCTGCTTTGTATCGGGACCTTCACAGAATTGAACAAAGAGAAGCAGGAGAAAACACTGATTGGCTCTAGCACGAGTGGGAGGAGAGTTAGAAGTGAGTCAGAGGGGGAAAACAGTTTAAAACTGAGGAATTTAGTTTGTAAATTGGTAAATTAGGCAATTTATCCGTGAATATAAGCAGGACGGCTCTTAGGGAGCAGCCTTGTGAATGAAGTGCCTTGTGAATGAAGTGCCTTGTGATGGAAATGCCTTGTGAGGGAAGTGCGAGTCTTTGGCTCGAGAGTCTTCGGCGAGGAGGCTGAGGAGGCTACGCAAAACGCTGGAGAGGGAGAGACGAAAGAAGGAGATGTCAAGCAAACTGATTCAGTGTGATGCTTGGTGACTTGTATGAAACTGGAAAATTACTTTCATTTCAACAATTACAAATAAAATATAAACTCGGAAATAATCAATATTTTAAATATTTTCAAATATGCGACTATTTGAAAAAATATACAAAAGATCATTATAATAACCCAGTAGATGTATTGGACGAGGCAATGCAGATAAAAGCGGAATCAGCAAACTTAATATCATATTTGTATAATATTATCTTAAATGTACAAATACCATCTACGGAGGGTATCAGAAGAGACTGGGAACAAGAGTTAGCTATTAAAATTTCAAAGGAAATTTGGAATGAATACTTATTAAACGTGCATAAATGCTCGATTAATGTAAGACACACTTTAATACAATTTAAAATTTTACATAGATTATATTATTCGAAAACTAATATTCATAAAATTTTCCCAAATGTATCATCTATTTGTGATAAATGTCAATCCCAAGAAGCTACTATAGCGCACTCATTCGTTTTCTGTACAAAAATTCAAAAATTTTGGAATGAAATTTTTAAATCTTTACAAAGTTATTTAAAACAAGACTGATACCCAAAGCAGAATGGATTATCTTCGGTATAACGGAAGATGGTCCAGAACTAAATGTGTTTCAAAAGAAACTAATGGACTATGGGTTAATAACTGGAAAAAAGCTAATTCTAAAATTTTGGAAGAAGGCTCCAATACCAACTATAAATATGTGGATTTCAAATATGTTTGAAACATTACACCTAGAAGAGATAAGACTCCTCCTAGCAGGTAAACCAGATCACTTCCACCTGACGTGGTCTGCATTTATAGAATTATTACAAACATAGGGTGCAAAAGTACTTTAAAAAAAAAAATTGAGGTCAGGTAAGGGGGGATGATAGTTGAAGAGTTGGTATGTCCCATTTACGTAATGCTCATAAAAATATTTGTTTCTCTCTTTTTCCTCTTTCTCTTTTTCTTTCTCTCTTAGTGTCTATTTCTTAACTCTTTTTCTTTTGTTTTTAATTTTGCTCTTATAGGGTCTTCATCCTTTTTGGTTGTCACATTTCCTACACTTTCACATTTTCCTTCACTTTCTTCTTTCTTTCAATCTTTTCCTTTTCTAGTGTAAAAAATAAATGGAGTACATTAATTGTAAGAAGATATAAATGACGAGTACTAATGTATGTGGTTGTAATGTAATGTACTTCTAATAAATAAAAATTAAAAAAAATTTAAAAAAAAGAACCTCTCTACCCCTTAACTGAAATCCTCTTGTTATGAAGTCCAAAATTCCATTAGCTTTCTTCACTGCCTGCTGTACCTGCACGCCAACTTTCAGTGACCAGTGTACAAGGACACCCAGGTCTCGCTGTACCTCCCCCTTACCTAACCTAACCGCCTTGAGGTAATAATCTGCCCCTTGTTGTTGCCACCAAAGTGGATAACCTCACATTTATCTATATTATGCTGCATCTGTCACGCATCTGCCCACTCACTCAAACTGTCCAGGTCACCCTGCAACCTCCTAACATCCTCTTCACAGTTCACACTGCCACCCAGCCAAAAACAAGTCAAAATATTTAGATATTAACAATATTCCAGAAGATTCACTTTTAACCTTTGGGGATAATGATGTAGAAGAAATTGCAGAACAATTTGGCTTAAATGGTCTGCTTTGTATCAGGACCTTCAGAGAATTGAACAAAGAGAAGCAGGAGAAAGCACTGATTGGCTCTAGCCCGAGTGGGAGGAGAGTTAGAAGTGAGTCAGAGGGGGAAAACAGTTTAAAACTGTGGAATTTAGTTTGTAAATTGGTAAATTAGGCAATTTATCAGTCAATATAAGTAGGACGGCTCTTAGGGAGCAGCCTTGTGAATGAAGTGCCTTGTGAGGGAAGTGTCTTGTGAGGGAAGTGCGAGTCTTTGGCTCGAGAGTCTTCGGCGAGGAGGCTGAGGAGGCTACGCAAAATGCTGGAGAGGGAGAGACGAAAGAAGGAGATGTCAAGCAAACTGATTCAGTGTGATGCTTGCAGTATGTGGGAGATTATGGACACTGCTGGTGCCTCTGGCTGCTACAAATGTGAGAAGTGCATCCAGGTACAGCTCCTGAAGGACCATGTTGGGGAACTGGAGAAGCAAGTGGATGACCTCAGGTTCATCCGAGAAACTGAGTCGTTCCTTGACAAGTCCTATAGTAAGATTGTTACACCTAAGGTACTGGAAGAGAGAAGGTGGGTGACGGTGAGAAAGGGAGGGAAACATGGAATGCAAAGGTCCCCGGGTGTTGTACCTCTTGTGAACAGGTTCACCCACTTAGAAGCTGTCGGGACAGAAGATGTTATCACACTGAGCGGTGGACTGGCTTGCGAAGCAAAAAGGGCTTTGGAGCCAAAACCAAAGAGGCCAACGTCAGGCAACGCCATTGTAGTTGGAGACTCCGTTGTGGGAGGTACGGACAGGGGTTTCTGCGGCAACAGATGGGATTCGAGGATGGTGCGCTGCCTCTCTGGTGCCAGGATCCAGGAGGTCACGGACAGAGTGCAGAAAATCCTCAAGGGCGAAGGTGAACAGCCGGAAGTGGTAATGCATGTCGGCACAAACGATGTCGGAAAGAAGGGGATGAATATTCTGCAGCGTGACTTTAGAGAGCTCGGAAAAAAGCTGAAAAGCAGGACCTCCAGGGTTGTTATCTCCGGTTTGCTTCCAGTTCCTCGTGCTGGCAAGAGCAGGAACAGGGAGATACGGGACCTGAATGTGTGGCTGAGGAACTGGTGCAGGGGGCAGGGATTGAGATTCTTAGATCACTGGGATCTGTTTTGGAGTAAGGGGGAACTGTACAACAGGGACGGTACCAGCATTCTGGCAGGTAGGTTTGCCACTGCTGCACGGGTGGTTTTAAACTGAATAAGGGGGGTGGGGTGTCAAATTGGATAGTCGAGGACGGAGTTAAAGGAAAAGAGAGTAAAGGGATGGTTAATGACCCCAGAATTAACAGGAAAGGAAGCTCACAAAGGGATAGGAGAGTATGGCCAAGTGTAATAGGGATCGATGTGAAAGGTGAGATGCGTAAGGAATTAAAAGTATTGTATTTGAATGCACAAAGTATAAGGGGTAAAGTAGATGAGCTTGAGGCTCAGTTAGAGGTTGGTAGATATGACATTGTGGGGATTACTGAGACGTGGCTGCAGGAGGATCGGGCCTGGGAACTTAATATTCAGGGTTATACATCCTATAGAAAGGACATGCAGGTGTGCAGAGGAGGGGGGTAGCTCTGCTGGTGAGGGATGGAATTCAGTCCCTTGCGAGGGAAGACATAGGGACTGACGAGGTAGAGTCACTTTGGATTGAGTTGAGGAATTGTAAAGGCAAGACGACACTAATTGGTGTTATCTACAGACCCCCAAATAGTAGCCCGGATGTAGGGTGTAAGTTGCAGCAGGAGTTAAAACTGGCATGTAACAAAGGTAATGCCACAGTGGTGATGGGGGATTTCAATATGCAGGTAGACTGGGAAAATCAGGTTGGTTCAGGACCCCAAGAAAGTGAGTTTGTAGAATGCCTCCGAGATGGATTCTTAGAGCAGCTTGTAATGGAGCCGACCGGAGAAAAGGCAATTCTGGATTTAGTGTTGTCCAATGAACCAGATATGATAAGAGAACTCGAGGTAAAGGAACCACTTGGAGGTAGTGATCATAATATGATTAGTTTTAATCTGCAATTTGAGAAGGAGAAGGTTAAATCGGAAGTTTCAGTGATGCAGTTGAACAAAGGGGACTATGAAGACATGAGAGGGGAGCTGGCCAAGGTAGACTGGAAAGGGATCCTAGCAGGAATGACGGTGGAACAGCAATGGCAGGAATTTCTGGGCATAATCCGGAAGACGCAGAATCATTTCATTCCAAAAGGGAAGAAAGATTCTAAGGGGAGTAGGAGGCAACCGTGGCTGACAAGAGAAGTTAGGGATAGAATAAAACTAAAAGAAAAGGATTGGGAAACTTTCATAGGACAACAGAAGGAAACAAAACGGGCAATACGGGCTGAAAAGATGAAGTACGAAGGGAAGCTGGCCAGGAATATAAAGGACAGTAAAAGCTTCTTTAGATATGTTAAGGGAAAAAGAGTAGCAAAGTCAAATGTGGGTCCCTTGAAGGCAGACACGGGTGAAATTATTATGGGCAACAAGGAAATGGCAGAAGAGTTGAACAGGTACTTCGGATCTGTCTTCACTAAGGAAGACACAAACAATCTCCCAGATGTACTGGTGGACAGAGGATCTAAGGGGGTAGAGGAACTGAAAGAAATTTTCATTAGGCGAGAAATAGTATTGGGTTGGCTAATGGGACTGAAGAATGATAAATCCCCTGGGCCTGATGGTCTTCATCCCAGAGTCCTCAGGGAGGCGGCTCTAGAAATAGTGGACGCATTGGTGATCATTTTCCAATGTTCAATAGATTCAGGATCAGTTCCTGTGGATTGTAGGATAGCTAATGTTATCCCACTTTTCAGGAAAGGAGGGAGAAAACGGGGAATTACAGACCAGTTAGCCTGACTTCGGTGGTGGGAAAGATGCTGGAGTCAATTATTAAAGAGGTAATAATGGGGCATTTGGATAGCAGTTAAAGGATTAGTCAAGTCAACATGGATTTATGAAAGGGAATTCATGCTTGACTAATCTTCTGCAATTTTTTGAGGATGTGACAAGTAAAATGGATGAAGGGGTGCCAGTGGATGTAGTGTATCTAGACTTTCAGAAAGCCTTTGGTAAGTTCCCGCATGGGACACTGGTGACTAAAATTAGGCCACATGGTATTGGGGGTGTTGACATGGATAGAAAATTGGTTGGCAGACCGGAAGCAAAGAGTAGGAGTGAAGGGGTCCTTTTCAGAATGGCAGGCAGTGGTGAGTGGAGTGCCGCAAGGCTCGGTGTTGGGGCTGCAACTGTTTACCATATTTATTAATGATTTGGAAGAGGGAATTAGGAGCAACACTAGCACGTTTGTGGATGACTCAAAGCTGGGTGGCAGTGTGAACTGTGAAGAGGATGTTAGGAGGTTGAAGGGTGACCTGGACAGGTTGAGTGGGCAGATGCGTGGCAGATGCAGTATAATATAGATAAATGTGAGGTTATCTTTTTCACCCAGAGAGTTGTGAATTTATTAAATTCCCTGCCACAGAGGGCAGTGGAGGCCAACTCACTGAATGGATTTAAGAGAGAGTTACATAGAGCTCTAGGGGCTAGTGGAGTCGAGGGATATGGGGAGAAGGCAGGCACGGGTTATTGATTGGGGACGATCAGTCATGATCACAATGAATGGCGGTGCTGGCTCGAAGGGCCGAATGGCCTCCTCCTGCACCTATTTTCTATGTTTCTATGTAATTCAAGGAATCTAATGGGAAGGTAGTTTCTGCAGATTTTCTGCAGCTGCTTGCGGCTGTAAATACAATTCTGGTATCAACAGCAGAATGTGAAAGAAGCTTCAGTGGCATGAATTTCTGCATGTCACCACAACTTGCAAGACTTCAAACTGATCATCTTTCAACCCCTCTATTTATTATGTTGGTGGGACCTCATCTGTCAAAACTCAACCCCGAAGAATATGTGAGGACATGGCTTCTAAGTGGCAGAAGGCATGCTGAAGAAACGGCATGCAGAAAGAGGTGACAGAAAAAAAATGGAGATTATATACCATGATGGAACATTTTGTAATGTAAACAGAGAGAGAGAGACAGATGCAAGAAAGCAGCTATGACATATAATACACAATAAACTGTATTATAAATACACAATAAACAAGTTATGCATTCTTGTACTCTTACATGGGTATGACCGCACATTAAAAACATTTCCCCCCTTCCTTCCCAACCTCAGCCTCACGGGCCTTAGAGTACCCCTGGTTCCTAAAACCCATTTCCATCACTGAGCATGTCATATTTCGCTTGGGCAGCTTACAGTACAGTGGTATGAATATTGATTTATCTAGCTTCAAGTAACCCTGGCAATCCTTTTCTCTCTATCCTTCCTGCACCATAGTCTGTCACAGAGATGTTGGGCTGAATGGCCTGTTCTTCTGTAGTAATTTCTAAATAATTCACTCTTGCTCCTGCTGATTTACAGATTGCAATCGAAGTATTTCATGGGTTAATTCTGCTGTATTTTTTAACAGGAAGCACAAAGACTGAGAACAAAGGCCTTTTCACGTCAAGGAAACAAATAATATTTGGTGAAATGTTTCAGATGCAAATTAAGCAACAGATGGAAATTAGAACCGCAAACTAGTAAACAAGGAGGGCTTGGTGAATGGGTGCGAGTTGGTGGAGAGAGCGACACAGTTTCCATGGCAATTTAGTGTTCAAGTCATGGGGTCATATAGCACGGATAAAGGCCTGTACCTGTCCAAGTGCCTTTTAAATGTTGTTATAGTACCTGCCAAAACTACCTCCTCTGGCAGATCATTCATGTATCCACCACCTTCTGGGTGAAAATGTTGCCCCTCAGCGGTTGTGTAAAACCGCTGCCTGAGTTACTCCAGCTTTGCGTGCCTATCTTTGATTTAAACCAGCATCTACAGTTCCTTCCTACACATATTATAAGATTCCCTCTCAGCCACCTGCACTCCAAGGAATAAAGTCCTAGTCTGCCCAACCTTTCCCTATAGCTCAGCCCCTCAAGTCCTGGCAACATCATTGTAAATCTTCTCTGCACTCTTTCCAGATTACCGATATCCTTTTTATAGCAGGGTGACCAAAACTGAACACAGTACTCCAAATGTAATAAAAAGTAGTCTGGGATCGCTGCTGGAGGCGTTTATCGAGGCGCGGCTGTCTCTATGCCTCCCGGATCGCCGCGTAGAAGCCCAGGTCGGGGCCCGGCCAGACCCTCGCGGCTGACGGAGCCAACGGCTGGGGCCTGGGTCGGCGCCACGGAAGCGTGAAGTGGGGCATCGACAGCGGTGAGGCCTCAGCGGCGGTGAAGCGGCAGCAGCGGTGAAGCCTCGCGACGATGGGGCCTCAGCGGCAGTGAAGCCTCGCGGCGACCCACGGTTGATGAGAGCGTGGAGGACCACTGTGAGTGGGCAGGGGAAGAACAATGGAGGACCCGGCGTGGGGGAACCACTGTGGAGGGGGTAGGGGGAGAACAATGGACAATTGGGGAGGGTGGGGGAACAAAGAACAATGGGGACCCAGCGTGGGGGGACCACTGTGGAGGGGGGGGGGAGAGCACAAAAGGAGGAGCCGGCGTGCTTTGTAAATTTGTCAGTGCTGTGGGTGGCTGCTATTTGTATACATTGGGTACGCAGCAAATAATTTCACTGTGCCTTGTCACATGTGACAATAAAGTATTCCATTCCATAAAACCAAAGACTAAAAATGCTCGAGTAACTCAGTGGGTCAGACAGCATCTCTGGAGAAAATGAGACAATATTACAAGTGCAGCCTCACCAACGTACAACTATAACATAACTTCTCAACCTTCAGTATCCTGACTGATGAAGGAAAGTGTACCAAAAACCTTCTTGACCATCCTATCTACCTATGATGCCACTTATAGGGAACTATATTTAGGCAACTATCCAGGATCCCTGTGCTCTACAACACTCCCCAGGGCCCTACCAATCACTGTGGTTCTGCCCTACATTGACTTCTCAAAGTGCAACAACTCACACCAATCTGCATTAATCTCCAAAGATAGACACAAAGGCTGGAGTAACACATCTCCAGCATCTCTGGAGAGAAGGAATGGGTGACGTTTCGGGTCGAGACCCTTCTTCAGATTAGTTCGGGATAAGAGAAACAAGAGATATAGATGATGATACGCTAGGCGCAGTAGAGTGTTGGTAGAGGGAAATTGGATGCTTCTGCGGTCGAGGAAGAAACAGGGCTTTAAGGCCTTCCTGGTGGTGGATGGAGGAGTAGAGTGAATGAACGCCCATAATAAAATGAGGCAGTCGGGGCTCGGAAAGCGGAAGTCATTAAAGAGACGAAGGGCATGTGAGGTATCTTGCTCATAGGTCGGGAGAGATTGGACCAAGGGGATAGGATGGAGTCGAGGTACGTGTTAATCATTTCAGTGGGACAGGTCCAGGCTGAAACAATGGGTCTGCCAGAGCAGTTGTACTCCCACTCCCTCATCATATAGACATTCAGTCATTCTACACCTCCATCCCCCATCAGGAAGGCCTTAAAGCCCTCTGTATTATCCTCGACCGCAGAACCAACCAATTTCTCTCTACTAACACTCTACTCCACCTAGCAGAGCTGGTCCTCACCCTTAACAACTCCTCCTGCACCCATGCAGAACTCATGGATTTCAGCAACTTCACCACCAATTTCCATCCTGCATTTAGAAGGATGAGGGGAATTTTATAGAAACATATAAAATTATAAAAGGAGTGGACAAGCTAGATGCAGGAAAAATGTTCCCAATATTGGGCGAGTCCAAAACCAGGGGCCACAGTCTTAGAATAAAGGGGAGGTCATTTAAGACTGAGGTGAGAAAAAACATTTTCACCCAGAGAGTTGTGAATTTATGGAATTCCCTGCCACAGAGGGCAGTGGAGGCCACGTCACTGGATGGATTTAAGAGAGAGTTAGATAGAGATCTAGGGGCTAGTGTAGTCAAGGGATATGGGGAGAAGGCAGGCACGGGTTATTGATAGGGGACGATCAGCCATAATCACAATGAATGGCGGCGCTGGCTCGAAGGGCCGAATGGCCTCCTCTTGCACCTAGTTTCTATGTTTCTATGTTTCTAAATTCACTTGGACCATCACCGACACCTCCCTCCCCTTTCTTGATCTCATCATCTCCATCACAGGAAATAGACTATCGACTGATGTCTATTAGAAACCCACTGACTCCCACAACTATCTCGACTACACTTCTTCCCTCCCATTTTCCTGTAAAGACTCTATCCCCTACTCCCAATTCCTCCATCTACTCTGCATCTGTGCCCAAGATGAGGTACCCCATTCTGGGATATCTGAGATGTCCTCATTCTTTAGGGAATGAAAGTTCCTCCCTCCATTATAGATGAAGCCTCCACTCGTGTCTCCTTGGTACCCCGCAGCTCCACCCTTGCTCCCCCTCCCCCTAGTCGCAACAGAGTCCTCCTAGTCATTATTTTTCACCCCATCAGCCGTCGCCTACAACACATAATCCTTTGAAATTTTTGCCAACTCCAATGGGATCCTACACCAGTCACATATTCCCATCTCCACCCCTTTCCACCTTCCGCAGAGATCTTTCCCCCCGCAACTCCCAGGTTAACTCATCTCTTCTCACCCAAACCACCCCCTCCCCATGTACCTTCCCCTGCAACTGCAAAAGATGCAACACCTGTCCCTATATCTCCTCCCTTGACTCTGTCCAGGCACCCCGACAGTCCTTTCAGGTTACGCAGAGGTTCACGTGCATCTCCTCCAACCTCATCTACTGTATCCATTGTTCAAGATGTGAACTTTTATACATCGACGAGACCAAATGTAGACTGGGCGATCATTTCACTGAACCTACCTGAACTTCCGGTTGCTAAACATTTTAATTCCCCTTCCCATTCTCACACAGACCTTTCTGTCCGAGGTGGGAGAAACGCAGGGGGACGGCATTCCCCTACTTTTCAGTTTCTAGTTTATGTCTAATTACTGTACAAGATGGGAGTCAGAGTTGTTAAATACGTTTTTTTTTTAATGACCATGGATAGTCGTTACGAGTCTCCCTGCATCGGCCATGAGATAGAAACAATTTGTTAACCACCACTGTTAGCACTTGTAACAACCAGTAGTTAACATGTAGTTATACAATGTGTCATCAATACATCCATCCACATTCCTCAGTAAATGTAATTTTGTTTTGACCATGTATTAATGACACCATGTTCCTTTGAATACAATTAATGGGGGGAATTTAATAAACTCACTGTCATTGCTCCGGACCGCGAGCACGGGCTTCTTCTGGTGTGGAGGTAGTCACGTTATTTTATTATTCCACGCTATTTTATTATTCTCTCACTCTCTCCCTCTCTCTCGCCCTCGTCCTCTCTCCCTCTTCCCCTCTCCCTCTCTCGCTGTGTCTCTGTCTTTCGCTCTCTCCTTCCCTCCATCTCTCGCTGTGTCTCTGTCATTCGCTCTCTCCTTCCCTCCCTCTCTCGCTGTCTCTGTATTTCACTCTCTCCTTCCCTCCCTCTCCTTCTCTCGCTGTATCTCTCTGTCGTTCGCTCTCTCCCTTTCTCCCTCTCTCACTGTGTCTCTCTGTCTTTTGCTCTCTCCTTCCCTCCATTTCTTGCTGTGTCTCTCTGTCTTTCGCTCTCTCCTTCCCCCCTCTCTCGCTGTGTCTCTCTGTCTTTCGCTGGAGTAACTCAGCGGGTCAGGCAGCATCTCTGCAGAGAAGGAATAGGTGACGTTTTGGGTTGAGACCCTTCTTTGGACCCCCCATAGATCCGGTCTGACCTGCTGAGTTCCCCAGCACTTTATGTTTTGCTCTTAAAATAAATCCGTGGTCCGCTGAAGAAACAACACGTAGACCACTCTGGAAGTGCCAGTTTTGATGTATACTTCATACTCTAGAACATATCATAATACTCCCAGAGTGATTTAATGGGGTTAGATTTTTTTTAATCTGTTGTCTAGAATTAACCGAAACCCACGCTATGAACCTTATATCAGATTTAAATCGTAATTACGATTTTTTTGTTTTCCTATTTGTCAATTTTTTTGCCCGATTAATGGCGGCCAATCAACCACTGTCTCTAAGGAGGTTGCGTCCAATCACCAATGAGCTTCCCTTAAAACCTTCCCGTCCAATCAACAAATCAGCCTCCTCCCGTCCAATCAGCCGCTGTCTCCAAGGGCATTACTTTTACTATTATCAGGCCCCAATAAGAAACTGCATTTTCAGATTAATTGTTTCAGTTACATTAGAATGGATGGGGAGAAAATTAAATAAGTAGTACCAATAGTTTTTCCAGCCTAAATCGGGAGTGGTGAATTTTATTGTGAGTAGTTTTATTTAGCAAAACAGTAGTGCAAGCGGAAATATTTTATTATATATCACCATCAAATTTTATTATATATCACTATCAAATATCTATAAATTTCAGATTTGTGTACCCCTGTGAAAATGAGCATACTGAGATACTTTAAAAGGCAGCGTCTTCGGATCGATGAAGAAATAAATGATAATGAAGACATTCAGCCAGAAAGAAGGCAAAATTACTTGAAAATGATAATGGAACTAATGCAGCTGTTTCGCCTGATGCTGCAGGTGAAGACATTTCAAAGATATTGAAAAATGTGATCTTCCAGACTGTTGGACACAAGAAATGTACTTAAACAAAAAGAAAGAATATCCCTGGCTAATTGTTAAAAACAGAAAACTAGGATGTAGTGTATGTAGCAAGTGTGGTCATCTTGGACTTGAACGATCATAAGGAATTCATTTGTCTCGTGAGTGGTGCAGTGTTAATGTAGTAGGAGTGAGTGATGACAAAGCAAAACAGTTAATGAGTTTAAGAAAAATGATTGTTAAGCACAAAAATAGTGAAGCTCATACCAGATGCTAAAAAATCAATGAAAGCTGAAAAAAAAGCAAACGTAAATGTAGTGTATATGTCACTGAAAAAGGACGAAGCAAAAACAGGTCGAGTTTTTAGAACTGTTTTTAATATTGTACACAAAGGTAGGCCATACACAGATATGTCTTCTGATATTGAACTGCAAGAAAGAAAACGGCTACACTCTCGTAAGTCATGTGCAGATGTTTCTCACCACATAGGGAACCAGATGCGAAAGACAGTGGTGGAAAATATAATTTCAAAACAATCTAAAATGTCTATTATGATTGATGAATTTACTACTATTAATGGGAAAACTGTTCTAGTAGTCTGCTTGAGAGCAGCAGTTGTTGAATCTTCCCAAACTATATCATTCTATTTTGACTTAGAACATATGAAACGGTACAAATGCAAAATCTATATATGATGGGCTTCTAAGGTGCTTACAAAGAGGTGGCTTTTAAAAGAAAATGTGATATCACTTGTAACTGATGTTGCATCAGTAATGTTAGGACGAAATGCAGGGGTTACAAAACTATTTCTTGATGATTTCCCTAATGCAACTGTTTGGCACTGTGCCAGTCACAGGCTTGAACTCAGTGGAGGTGATGCTATAAGTGAAGTTGCAGGTTTGAATCATTTTTGATATTTTGTGATAAATTGTATTCATAGAAACATAGAAACATAGAAAATAGGTGCAGGAGGAAGCCATTCGGCCCTTCGAGCCAGCACCACCATTCATTGTGATCATGGCTGATCGTCCCCTGATATTCCTTATATCATAGGTCTCCTAAAAATCAGGATGAGTTAACTGCATGCGTTGAGGCTCTTCACTGTCAACTGTTGAAAATTGGTCGTGTTTTCAGTGTGAGATGGGTTGCTTCGTCTTACCGAACTGTAAAGTTTATGTGGCCATCTTATGAAGCTATTTGGAAGCATTTTGGAAAAGCAAGCTGTGATACTTCAAGATCTAGTGCAGAGAGAGCAACGTACGAGGGGCTGAAAAAAGTATTAGAATCATCAGCTTTCGTAAATAATTTGGGCTTGTTGATGGACAGTTTGCTAGAGTTGTCTGAACTGTCACTTGAACTGCAGAACCAAAATTGTACACTTAGTAAAGCACATGAGGAAATTAAACAAACTATCAAGGTCCTTGAATGTCAAATAGAGAAGACAGGAAAATATTATACTCAAGTGGAGAAAACAACAAGCCAGATGATATTTAACAGAATAAATTTGAGAGCTGGTTAAATACCTACTATACATAGACAACAGTTTTTGAGGAGTTTGGTCAATAATATGGAATACAGGCTGCTTGAATCTACAACAGCTTCCAATGATAAATGTAAAAAGTTAATTAACATAGAAACATAGAAAATAGGTGCAGGAGGAGGCCATTCGGCCATTCGAGCCAGCAGCGCCATTCATTGTGATCATAGCTGATCGTCCCTAATCAATAACCCGTGCCTGCCTTCTCCCCATATCCCTTGATTCCACCAGCCCCCGAGAGCTCTATCTAACTCTCTCTTAAATCCATCCAGTGATTTGGCCTCCACTGCACTCTGTGGCAGGGAATTCCACAAATTCACAACTCTCTGGGTGAAAACGTTTTTTCTCACCTCAGTCTTAAATGGCCTCCCCTTTATTCTAAGACTGTGGCCCCTGGTTCTGGACTCACCCAACATTGGGAACATTTTTCCTGCATCTAGCTTGTCCAGTCCTTTTATAATGTTATATGTTTCTATAAGATACCCCCTCATCCTTCTAAACTCCAATGAATACAAGCCTAGTCTATTCAATCTTTCCTCATATGAGAGTCCCACCATCCCAGGGATCAATCTCGTGAACCTACGCTGCACTGCCTCAATCACAAGGATTAGGAGACCAAAACTGTACACAATACTCCAGATGTGGTCTTACAAGCGCCCTATAAAACTGCAGAAGAACCTCTCTACCCCTTAACTGAAATCCTCTTGTTATGAAGTCCAAAATTCCATTAGCTTTCTTCACTGCCTGCTGTACCTGCACGCCAACTTCCAGTGACCAGTGTACAAGGACACCTAGGTCTCGCTGAACTTCCCCCTTACCTAACCTAACCGCCTTGAGGTAATAATCTGCCCCCTTATTATTGCCACCAAAGTGGATAACCTCACATTTATCTATATTATACTGCATCTGTCACGCATCTGCCCACTCACTCAAACTGTCCAGGTCACCCTGCAACCTCCTAACATCCTCTTCACAGTTCACACTGCCACCCAGCCAAAAACAAGTCAAAATATTTAAATATTAACAATATTCCAGAAGATTCACTTTTAACCTTTGGGGATAATGATGTAGAAGAAATTGCAGAACAATTTGGCTTAAATGGTCTGCTTTGTATCGGGACCTTCACAGAATTGAACAAAGAGAAGCAGGAGAAAACACTGATTGGCTCTAGCACGAGTGGGAGGAGAGTTAGAAGTGAGTCAGAGGGGGAAAACAGTTTAAAACTGAGGAATTTAGTTTGTAAATTGGTAAATTAGGCAATTTATCCGTGAATATAAGCAGGACGGCTCTTAGGGAGCAGCCTTGTGAATGAAGTGCCTTGTGAATGAAGTGCCTTGTGATGGAAATGCCTTGTGAGGGAAGTGCGAGTCTTTGGCTCGAGAGTCTTCGGCGAGGAGGCTGAGGAGGCTACGCAAAACGCTGGAGAGGGAGAGACGAAAGAAGGAGATGTCAAGCAAACTGATTCAGTGTGATGCTTGGTGACTTGTATGAAACTGGAAAATTACTTTCATTTCAACAATTACAAATAAAATATAAACTCGGAAATAATCAATATTTTAAATATTTTCAAATATGCGACTATTTGAAAAAATATACAAAAGATCATTATAATAACCCAGTAGATGTATTGGACGAGGCAATGCAGATAAAAGCGGAATCAGCAAACTTAATATCATATTTGTATAATATTATCTTAAATGTACAAATACCATCTACGGAGGGTATCAGAAGAGACTGGGAACAAGAGTTAGCTATTAAAATTTCAAAGGAAATTTGGAATGAATACTTATTAAACGTGCATAAATGCTCGATTAATGTAAGACACACTTTAATACAATTTAAAATTTTACATAGATTATATTATTCGAAAACTAATATTCATAAAATTTTCCCAAATGTATCATCTATTTGTGATAAATGTCAATCCCAAGAAGCTACTATAGCGCACTCATTCGTTTTCTGTACAAAAATTCAAAAATTTTGGAATGAAATTTTTAAATCTTTACAAAGTTATTTAAAACAAGACTGATACCCAAAGCAGAATGGATTATCTTCGGTATAACGGAAGATGGTCCAGAACTAAATGTGTTTCAAAAGAAACTAATGGACTATGGGTTAATAACTGGAAAAAAGCTAATTCTAAAATTTTGGAAGAAGGCTCCAATACCAACTATAAATATGTGGATTTCAAATATGTTTGAAACATTACACCTAGAAGAGATAAGACTCCTCCTAGCAGGTAAACCAGATCACTTCCACCTGACGTGGTCTGCATTTATAGAATTATTACAAACATAGGGTGCAAAAGTACTTTAAAAAAAAAAATTGAGGTCAGGTAAGGGGGGATGATAGTTGAAGAGTTGGTATGTCCCATTTACGTAATGCTCATAAAAATATTTGTTTCTCTCTTTTTCCTCTTTCTCTTTTTCTTTCTCTCTTAGTGTCTATTTCTTAACTCTTTTTCTTTTGTTTTTAATTTTGCTCTTATAGGGTCTTCATCCTTTTTGGTTGTCACATTTCCTACACTTTCACATTTTCCTTCACTTTCTTCTTTCTTTCAATCTTTTCCTTTTCTAGTGTAAAAAATAAATGGAGTACATTAATTGTAAGAAGATATAAATGACGAGTACTAATGTATGTGGTTGTAATGTAATGTACTTCTAATAAATAAAAATTAAAAAAAATTTAAAAAAAAGAACCTCTCTACCCCTTAACTGAAATCCTCTTGTTATGAAGTCCAAAATTCCATTAGCTTTCTTCACTGCCTGCTGTACCTGCACGCCAACTTTCAGTGACCAGTGTACAAGGACACCCAGGTCTCGCTGTACCTCCCCCTTACCTAACCTAACCGCCTTGAGGTAATAATCTGCCCCTTGTTGTTGCCACCAAAGTGGATAACCTCACATTTATCTATATTATGCTGCATCTGTCACGCATCTGCCCACTCACTCAAACTGTCCAGGTCACCCTGCAACCTCCTAACATCCTCTTCACAGTTCACACTGCCACCCAGCCAAAAACAAGTCAAAATATTTAGATATTAACAATATTCCAGAAGATTCACTTTTAACCTTTGGGGATAATGATGTAGAAGAAATTGCAGAACAATTTGGCTTAAATGGTCTGCTTTGTATCAGGACCTTCAGAGAATTGAACAAAGAGAAGCAGGAGAAAGCACTGATTGGCTCTAGCCCGAGTGGGAGGAGAGTTAGAAGTGAGTCAGAGGGGGAAAACAGTTTAAAACTGTGGAATTTAGTTTGTAAATTGGTAAATTAGGCAATTTATCAGTCAATATAAGTAGGACGGCTCTTAGGGAGCAGCCTTGTGAATGAAGTGCCTTGTGAGGGAAGTGTCTTGTGAGGGAAGTGCGAGTCTTTGGCTCGAGAGTCTTCGGCGAGGAGGCTGAGGAGGCTACGCAAAATGCTGGAGAGGGAGAGACGAAAGAAGGAGATGTCAAGCAAACTGATTCAGTGTGATGCTTGCAGTATGTGGGAGATTATGGACACTGCTGGTGCCTCTGGCTGCTACAAATGTGAGAAGTGCATCCAGGTACAGCTCCTGAAGGACCATGTTGGGGAACTGGAGAAGCAAGTGGATGACCTCAGGTTCATCCGAGAAACTGAGTCGTTCCTTGACAAGTCCTATAGTAAGATTGTTACACCTAAGGTACTGGAAGAGAGAAGGTGGGTGACGGTGAGAAAGGGAGGGAAACATGGAATGCAAAGGTCCCCGGGTGTTGTACCTCTTGTGAACAGGTTCACCCACTTAGAAGCTGTCGGGACAGAAGATGTTATCACACTGAGCGGTGGACTGGCTTGCGAAGCAAAAAGGGCTTTGGAGCCAAAACCAAAGAGGCCAACGTCAGGCAACGCCATTGTAGTTGGAGACTCCGTTGTGGGAGGTACGGACAGGGGTTTCTGCGGCAACAGATGGGATTCGAGGATGGTGCGCTGCCTCTCTGGTGCCAGGATCCAGGAGGTCACGGACAGAGTGCAGAAAATCCTCAAGGGCGAAGGTGAACAGCCGGAAGTGGTAATGCATGTCGGCACAAACGATGTCGGAAAGAAGGGGATGAATATTCTGCAGCGTGACTTTAGAGAGCTCGGAAAAAAGCTGAAAAGCAGGACCTCCAGGGTTGTTATCTCCGGTTTGCTTCCAGTTCCTCGTGCTGGCAAGAGCAGGAACAGGGAGATACGGGACCTGAATGTGTGGCTGAGGAACTGGTGCAGGGGGCAGGGATTGAGATTCTTAGATCACTGGGATCTGTTTTGGAGTAAGGGGGAACTGTACAACAGGGACGGTACCAGCATTCTGGCAGGTAGGTTTGCCACTGCTGCACGGGTGGTTTTAAACTGAATAAGGGGGGTGGGGTGTCAAATTGGATAGTCGAGGACGGAGTTAAAGGAAAAGAGAGTAAAGGGATGGTTAATGACCCCAGAATTAACAGGAAAGGAAGCTCACAAAGGGATAGGAGAGTATGGCCAAGTGTAATAGGGATCGATGTGAAAGGTGAGATGCGTAAGGAATTAAAAGTATTGTATTTGAATGCACAAAGTATAAGGGGTAAAGTAGATGAGCTTGAGGCTCAGTTAGAGGTTGGTAGATATGACATTGTGGGGATTACTGAGACGTGGCTGCAGGAGGATCGGGCCTGGGAACTTAATATTCAGGGTTATACATCCTATAGAAAGGACATGCAGGTGTGCAGAGGAGGGGGGTAGCTCTGCTGGTGAGGGATGGAATTCAGTCCCTTGCGAGGGAAGACATAGGGACTGACGAGGTAGAGTCACTTTGGATTGAGTTGAGGAATTGTAAAGGCAAGACGACACTAATTGGTGTTATCTACAGACCCCCAAATAGTAGCCCGGATGTAGGGTGTAAGTTGCAGCAGGAGTTAAAACTGGCATGTAACAAAGGTAATGCCACAGTGGTGATGGGGGATTTCAATATGCAGGTAGACTGGGAAAATCAGGTTGGTTCAGGACCCCAAGAAAGTGAGTTTGTAGAATGCCTCCGAGATGGATTCTTAGAGCAGCTTGTAATGGAGCCGACCGGAGAAAAGGCAATTCTGGATTTAGTGTTGTCCAATGAACCAGATATGATAAGAGAACTCGAGGTAAAGGAACCACTTGGAGGTAGTGATCATAATATGATTAGTTTTAATCTGCAATTTGAGAAGGAGAAGGTTAAATCGGAAGTTTCAGTGATGCAGTTGAACAAAGGGGACTATGAAGACATGAGAGGGGAGCTGGCCAAGGTAGACTGGAAAGGGATCCTAGCAGGAATGACGGTGGAACAGCAATGGCAGGAATTTCTGGGCATAATCCGGAAGACGCAGAATCATTTCATTCCAAAAGGGAAGAAAGATTCTAAGGGGAGTAGGAGGCAACCGTGGCTGACAAGAGAAGTTAGGGATAGAATAAAACTAAAAGAAAAGGATTGGGAAACTTTCATAGGACAACAGAAGGAAACAAAACGGGCAATACGGGCTGAAAAGATGAAGTACGAAGGGAAGCTGGCCAGGAATATAAAGGACAGTAAAAGCTTCTTTAGATATGTTAAGGGAAAAAGAGTAGCAAAGTCAAATGTGGGTCCCTTGAAGGCAGACACGGGTGAAATTATTATGGGCAACAAGGAAATGGCAGAAGAGTTGAACAGGTACTTCGGATCTGTCTTCACTAAGGAAGACACAAACAATCTCCCAGATGTACTGGTGGACAGAGGATCTAAGGGGGTAGAGGAACTGAAAGAAATTTTCATTAGGCGAGAAATAGTATTGGGTTGGCTAATGGGACTGAAGAATGATAAATCCCCTGGGCCTGATGGTCTTCATCCCAGAGTCCTCAGGAAGGCGGCTCTAGAAATAGTGGACGCATTGGTGATCATTTTCCAATGTTCAATAGATTCAGGATCAGTTCCTGTGGATTGTAGGATAGCTAATGTTATCCCACTTTTCAGGAAAGGAGGGAGAAAACGGGGAATTACAGACCAGTTAGCCTGACTTCGGTGGTGGGAAAGATGCTGAGTCAATTATTAAAGAGGTAATAATGGGGCATTTGGATAGCAGTTAAAGGATTAGTCAAGTCAACATGGATTTATGAAAGGGAATTCATGCTTGACTAATCTTCTGCAATTTTTTGAGGATGTGACAAGTAAAATGGATGAAGGGGGTGCCAGTGGATGTAGTGTATCTAGACTTTCAGAAAGCCTTTGGTAAGTTCCCGCATGGGACACTGGTGACGAAAATTAGACCACATGGTATTGGGGGTGTTGACATGGATAGAAAATTGGTTGGCAGACCGGAAGCAAAGAGTAGGAGTGAAGGGGTCCTTTTCAGAATGGCAGGCAGTGGTGAGTGGAGTGCCGCAAGGCTCGGTGTTGGGGCTGCAACTGTTTACCATATATATTAATGATTTGGAAGAGGGAATTAGGAGCAACACTAGCACGTTTGTGGATGACTCAAAGCTGGGTGGCAGTGTGAACTGTGAAGAGGATGTTAGGAGGTTGAAGGGTGACCTGGACAGGTTGAGTGGGCAGATGCGTGGCAGATGCAGTATAATATAGATAAATGTGAGGTTATCTTTTTCACCCAGAGAGTTGTGAATTTATTAAATTCCCTGCCACAGAGGGCAGTGGAGGCCAACTCACTGAATGGATTTAAGAGAGAGTTAGATAGAGCTCTAGGGGCTAGTGGAGTCGAGGGATATGGGGAGAAGGCAGGCACGGGTTATTGATTGGGGACGATCATTCATGATCACAATGAATGGCGGTGCTGGCTCGAAGGGCCGAATGGCCTCCTCCTGCACCTATTTTCTATGTTTCTATGTAATTCAAGGAATCTAATGGGAAGGTAGTTTCTGCAGATTTTCTGCAGCTGCTAGCGGCTGTAAATACAATTCTGGTATCAACAGCAGAATGTGAAAGAAGCTTCAGTGGCATGAATTTCTGCATGTCACCACAACTTGCAAGACTTCAAACTGATCATCTTTCAACCCCTCTATTTATTATGTTGGTGGGACCTCATCTGTCAAAACTCAACCCCGAAGAATATGTGAGGACATGGCTTCTAAGTGGCAGAAGGCATGCTGAAGAAACGGCATGCAGAAAGAGGTGACAGAAAAAAAATGGAGATTATATACCATGATGGAACATTTTGTAATGTAAACAGAGAGAGAGAGACAGATGCAAGAAAGCAGCTATGACATATAATACACAATAAACTGTATTATAAATACACAATAAACAAGTTATGCATTCTTGTACTCTTACATGGGTATGACCGCACATTAAAAACATTTCCCCCCTTCCTTCCCAACCTCAGCCTCACGGGCCTTAGAGTACCCCTGGTTCCTAAAACCCATTTCCATCACTGAGCATGTCATATTTCGCTTGGGCAGCTTACAGCACAGTGGTATGAATATTGATTTATCTAGCTTCAAGTAACCCTGGCAATCCTTTTCTCTCTATCCTTCCCGCACCATAGTCTGTCATAGAGATGTTGGGCTGAATGGCCTGTTCTTCTGTAGTAATTTCTAAATAATTCACTCTTGCTCCTGCTGATTTACAGATTGCAATCGAAGTATTTCATGGGTTAATTCTGCTGTATTTTTTAACAGGAAGCACAAAGACTGAGAACAAAGGCCTTTTCACGTCAAGGAAACAAATAATATTTGGTGAAATGTTTCAGATGCAAATTAAGCAACCGATGGAAATTAGAACCGCAAACTAGTAAACAAGGAGGGCTTGGCGAATGGGTGCGAGTTGGTGGGGAGAGCGACACAGTTTCCATGGCAATTTAGTGTTCAAGTCATGGGGTCATATAGCACGGATAAAGGCCTGTACCTGTCCAAGTGCCTTTTAAATGTTGTTATAGTACCTGCCAAAACTACCTCCTCTGGCAGATCATTCATGTATCCACCACCTTCTGGGTGTCTATCTTTGATTTAAACCAGCATCTACAGTTCCTTCCTACACATATTATAAGATTCCCTCTCAGCCACCTGCACTCCAAGGAATAAAGTCCTAGTCTGCCCAACCTTTCCCTATAGCTCAGCCCCTCAAGTCCTGGCAACATCATTGTAAATCTTCTCTGCACTCTTTCCAGATTACCGATATCCTTTTTATAGCAGGGTGACCAAAACTGAACACAGTACTCCAAATGTAATAAAAAGTAGTCTGGGATCGCTGCTGGAGGCGTTTATCGAGGCGCGGCTGTCTCGATGCCTCCCGGATCGCCGCGTAGAAGCCCAGGTCGGGGCCCGGCCAGACCCTCGCGGCTGACGGAGCCAACGGCTGGGGCCTGGGTCGGCGCCATGGAAGCGTGAAGTGGGGCATCGACAGCGGTGAGGCCTCAGCGGCGGTGAAGCGGCAGCAGCGGTGAAGCCTCGCGACGATGGGGCCTCAGCGGCAGTGAAGCCTCGCGGCGACCCACGGTTGATGAGAGCGTGGAGGACCACTGTGAGTGGGCAGGGGAAGAACAATGGAGGACCCGGCGTGGGGGAACCACTGTGGAGGGGGTAGGGGGAGAACAATGGACAATTGGGGAGGGTGGGGGAACAAAGAACAATGGGGACCCAGCGTGGGGGGACGACTGTGGAGGGGGGGGAGAGCACAAAAGGAGGAGCCGGCGTGCTTTGTAACTTTGTCAGTGCTGTAGGTGGCTGCTATTTGTATACATTGGGTACGCAGCAAATAATTTCACTGTGCCTTGTCACATGTGACAATAAAGTATTCCATTCCATAAAACCAAAGACTAAAAATGCTCGAGTAACTCAGTGGGTCAGACAGCATCTCTGGAGAAAATGAGACAATATTACAAGTGCAGCCTCACCAACGTACAACTATAACATAACTTCTCAACCTTCAGTATCCTGACTGATGAAGGTAAGTGTACCAAAAACCTTCTTGACCATCCTATCTACCTATGATGCCACTTATAGGGAACTATATTTAGGCAACTATCCAGGATCCCTGTGCTCTACAACACTCCCCAGGGCCCTACCAATCACTGTGGTTCTGCCCTACATTGACTTCTCAAAGTGCAACAACTCACACCAATCTGCATTAATCTCCAAAGATAGACACAAAGGCTGGAGTAACACATCTCCAGCATCTCTGGAGAGAAGGAATGGGTGACGTTTCGGGTCGAGACCCTTCTTCAGATTAGTTCGGGATAAGAGAAACAAGAGATATAGATGATGATACGCTAGGCACAGTAGAGTGTTAGTAGAGGGAAATTGGATGCTTCTGCGGTCAAGGAAGAAACAGGGCTTTAAGGCCTTCCTGGTGGTGGATGGAGGAGTAGAGTGAATGAACGCCCATAGTAAAGATGAGGCAGTCGGGGCTCGGAAAGCGGAAGTCATTAAAGAGACGAAGGGCATGTGAGGTATCTTGCTCATAGGTCGGGAGATATTGGACCAAGGGGATAGGATGGAGTCGAGGTACGTGTTAATCATTTCAGTGGGACAGGTCCAGGCTGAAACAATGGGTCTGCCAGAGCAGTTGTACTCCCACACCCTCATCATATAGACATTCAGTCATTCTACACCTCCATCCCCCATCAGGAAGGCCTTAAAGCCCTCTGTATTATCCTCGACCGCAGAACCAACCAATTTCTCTCTACTAACACTCTACTCCACCTAGCAGAGCTGGTCCTCACCCTTAACAACTCCTCCTGCACCCATGCAGAACTCATGGATTTCAGCAACTTCACCACCAATTTCCATCCTGCATTTAGAAGGATGAGGGGAATTTTATAGAAACATATAAAATTATAAAAGGAGTGGACAAGCTAGATGCAGGAAAAATGTTCCCAATATTGGGCGAGTCCAAAACCAGGGGCCACAGTCTTAGAATAAAGGGGAGGTCATTTAAGACTGAGGTGAGAAAAAATGTTTTCACCCAGAGAGTTGTGAATTTATGGAATTCCCTGCCACAGAGGGCAGTGGAGGCCACGTCACTGGATGGATTTAAGAGAGAGTTAGATAGAGATCTAGGGGCTAGTGTAGTCAAGGGATATGGGGAGAAGGCAGGCACGGGTTATTGATAGGGGACGATCAGCCATAATCACAATGAATGGCGGTGCTGGCTCGAAGGGCCGAATGGCCTCCTCTTGCACCTAGTTTCTATGTTTCTATGTTTCTAAATTCACTTGGACCATCACCAACACCTCCCTCCCCTTTCTTGATCTCATCATCTCCATCACAGGAAATAGACTATCGACTGATGTCTATTAGAAACCCACTGACTCCCACAACTATCTCGACTACACTTCTTCCCTCCCATTTTCCTGTAAAGACTCTATCCCCTACTCCCAATTCCTCTATCTACTCTGCATCTGTGCCCAAGATGAGGTACCCCATTCTGGGATATCTGAGATGTCCTCATTCTTTAGGGAATGAAAGTTCCTCCCTCCATTATAGATGAAGCCTCCACTCATGTCTCCTTGGTACCCCGCAGCTCCACCCTTGCTCCCCCTCCCCCTAGTCGCAACAGAGTCCTCCTAGTCATTATTTTTCACCCCATCAGCCGTCGCCTACAACACATAATCCTTTGAAATTTTTGCCAACTCCAATGGGATCCTACACCAGTCACATATTCCCATCTCCACCCCTTTCCACCTTCCGCAGAGATCTTTCCCCCCGCAACTCCCTGGTTAACTCATCTCTTCTCACCCAAACCACCCCCTCCCCATGTACCTTCCCCTGCAACTGCAAAAGATGCAACACCTGTCCCTATATCTCCTCCCTTGACTCTGTCCAGGCACCCCGACAGTCCTTTCAGGTTACGCAGAGGTTCACGTGCATCTCCTCCAACCTCATCTACTGTATCCATTGTTCAAGATGTGAACTTTTATACATCGACGAGACCAAATGTAGACTGGGCGATCATTTCACTGAACCTACCTGAACTTCTGGTTGCTAAACATTTTAATTCCCCTTCCCATTCTCACACAGACCTTTCTGTCCGAGGTGGGAGGAACGCAGGGGGACGGCATTCCCCTACTTTTCAGTTTCTAGTTTATGTCTAATTACTGTACAAGATGGGAGTCAGAGTTGTTAAATACGTTTTTTTTTAAATGACCATGGATAATCGTTACGAGTCTCCCTGCATCGGCCATGAGATAGAAACAATTTGTTAACCACCACTGTTAGCACTTGTAACAACCAGTAGTTAACATGTAGTTATACAATGTGTCATCAATACATCCATCCACATTCCTCAGTAAATGTAATTTTGTTTTGACCATGTATTAATGACACCATGTTCCTTTGAATACAATTAATGGGGGGAATTTAATAAACTCACTGTCATTGCTCCGGACCGCGAGCACGGGCTTCTTCTGGTGTGGAGGTAGTCACGTTATTTTATTATTCCACGCTATTTTATTATTCTCTCACTCTCTCCCTCTCTCTTGCCCTCGTCCTCTCTCCCTCTTCCCCTCTCCCTCTCTCGCTGTGTCTCTGTCTTTCGCTCTCTCCTTCCCTCCATCTCTCGCTGTGTCTCTGTCATTCGCTCTCTCCTTCCCTCCCTCTCTCGCTGTCTCTGTATTTCACTCTCTCCTTCCCTCCCTCTCCTTCTCTCGCTGTATCTCTGTCGTTCGCTCTCTCCCTTTCTCCCTCTCTCACTGTGTCTCTCTGTCTTTTGCTCTCTCCTTCCCTCCATTTCTTGCTGTGTCTCTCTGTCTTTCGCTCTCTCATTCCCCCCCTCTCTCGCTGTGTCTCTCTGTCTTTCGCTGGAGTAACTCAGCGGGTCAGGCAGCATCTCTGCAGAGAAGGAATAGGTGACGTTTTGGGTTGAGACCCTTCTTTGGACCCCCCATAGATCCGGTCTGACCTGCTGAGTTCCCCAGCACTTTATGTTTTGTCTTAAAATAAATCCGTGGTCCGCTGAAGAAACAACACGTAGACCACTCTGGAAGTGCCAGTTTTGATGTATACTTCATACTCTAGAACATATCATAATACTCCCAGAGTGATTTAATGGGGTTAGATTTTTTTTAATCTGTTGTCTAGAATTAACCGAAACCCACGCTATGAACCTTATATCAGATTTAAATCGTAATTACGATTTTTTTGTTTTCCTATTTGTCAATTTTTTTGCCTGATTAATGGCGGCCAATCAACCACTGTCTCTAAGGAGGTTGCGTCCAATCACCAATGAGCTTCCCTTAAAACCTTCCCGTCCAATCAACAAATCAGCCTCCTCCCGTCCAATCAGCCGCTGTCTCCAAGGGCATTACTTTTTCTATTATCAGGCCCCAATAAGAAACTGCATTTTCAGATTAATTGTTTCAGTTACATTAGAATGGATGGGGAGAAAATTAAATTAGTACCAATAGTTTTTCCAGCCTAAATCGGGAGTGGTGAATTTTATTGTGAGTAGTTTTATTTAGCAAAACAGTAGTGCAAGCGGAAATATTTTATTATATATCACCATCAAATTTTATTATATATCACTATCAAATATCTATAAATTTCAGATTTGTGTACCCCTGTGAAAATGAGCATACTGAGATACTTTAAAAGGCAGCGTCTTCGGATCGATGAAGAAATAAATGATAATGAAGACATTCAGCCAGAAAAGAAGGCATAATTACTTGAAAATGATAATGGAACTAATGCAGCTGTTTCGCCTGATGCTGCAGGTGAAGACATTTCAAAGATATTGAAAAATGTGATCTTCCAGACTGTTGGACACAAGAAATGTACTTAAACAAAAAGAAAGAATATCCCTGGCTAATTGTTAAAAACAGAAAACTAGGATGTAGTGTATGTAGCAAGTGTGGTCATCTTGGACTTGAACGATCATAAGGAATTCATTTGTCTCGTGAGTGGTGCAGTGTTAATGTAGTAGGAGTGAGTGATGACAAAGCAAAACAGTTAATGAGTTTAAGAAAAATGATTGTTAAGCACAAAAATAGTGAAGCTCATACCAGATGCTAAAAAATCAATGAAAGCTGAAAAAAAAGCAAACGTAAATGTAGTGTATATGTCACTGAAAAAGGACGAAGCAAAAACAGGTCGAGTTTTTAGAACTGTTTTTAATATTGTGCACAAAGGTAGGCCATACACAGATATGTCTTCTGATATTGAACTGCAAGAAAGAAAACGGCTACACTCTCGTAAGTCATGTGCAGATGTTTCTCACCACATAGGGAACCAGATGCGAAAGACAGTGGTGGAAAATATAATTTCAAAACAATCTAAAATGTCTATTATGATTGATGAATTTACTACTATTAATGGGAAAACTGTTCTAGTAGTATGCTTGAGAGCAGCAGTTGTTGAATCTTCCCAAACTATATCATTCTATTTTGACTTAGAACATATGAAACGGTACAAATGCAAAATCTATATATGATGGGCTTCTAAGGTGCTTGCAAAGAGGTGGCTTTTAAAAGAAAATGTGATATCACTTGTAACTGATGTTGCATCAGTAATGTTAGGACGAAATGCAGGGGTTACAAAACTATTTCTTGAAGATTTCCCTAATGCAACTGTTTGGCACTGTGCCAGTCACAGGCTTGAACTCAGTGGAGGTGATGCTATAAGTGAAGTTGCAGGTTTGAATCATTTTTGATATTTTGTGATAAATTGTGTTCATAGAAACATAGAAACATAGAAAATAGGTGCAGGAGGAGGCCATTCGGCCCTTCGAGCCAGCACCACCATTCATTGTGATCATGGCTGATCGTCCCCTGATATTCCTTATAACATAGGTCTCCTAAAAATCAGGATGAGTTAACTGCATGCGTTGAGGCTCTTCACTGTCAACTGTTGAAAATTGGTCGTGTTTTCAGTGTGAGATGGGTTGCTTCGTCTTACCGAACTGTAAAGGCTATGTGGCCATCTTATGAAGCTATTTGGAAGCATTTTGGGAAAGCAAGCTGTGATACTTCAAGATCTAGTGCAGAGAGAGCAAAGTACGAGGGGCTGAAAAAAGTATTAGAATCATCAGCTTTCGTAAATAATTTGGGCTTGTTGATGGACAGTTTGCTAGAGTTGTCTGAACTGTCACTTGAACTGCAGAACCAAAATTGTACACTTAGTAAAGCACATGAGGAAATTAAACAAACTATCAAGGTCCTTGAATGTCAAATAGAGAAGACAGGAAAATATTATACTCAAGTGGAGAAAACAACAAGCCAGATGATATTTAACAGAATAAATTTGAGAGCTGGTAAAATACCTACTATACATAGACAACAGTTTTTGAGGAGTTTGGTCAATAATATGGAATACAGGCTGCTTGAATATACAACAGCTTCCAATGATAAATGTAAAAAGTTAATTAACATAGAAACATAGAAAATAGGTGCAGGAGGAGGCCATTTGGCCATTCGAGCCAGCAGCGCCATTCATTGTGATCATAGCTGATCAACCCTAATCAATAACCCGTGCCTGCCTTCACCCCATATCCCTTGATTCCACCAGCCCCCGAGAGCTCTATCTAACTCTCTCTTAAATCCATCCAGTGATTTGGCCTCCACTGCACTCTGTGGCAGGGAATTCCACAAATTCACAACTCTCTGGGTGAAAACGTTTTTTCTCACCTCAGTCTTAAATGGCCTCCCCTTTATTCTAAGACTGTGGCCCCTGGTTCTGGACTCACCCAACATTGGGAACATTTTTCCTGCATCTAGCTTGTCCAGTCCTTTTATAATGTTATATGTTTCTATAAGATACCCCCTCATCCTTCTAAACTCCAATGAATACAAGCCTAGTCTATTCAATCTTTCCTCATATGAGAGTCCCGCAATCCCAGGGATCAATCTCGTGAACCTACGCTGCACTGCCTCAATCACAAGGATTAGGAGACCAAAACTGTACACAATACTCCAGATGTGGTCTTACAAGCGCCCTATAAAACTGCAGAAGAACCTCTCTACCCCTTAACTGAAATCCTCTTGTTATGAAGTCCAAAATTCCATTAGCTTTCTTCACTGCCTGCTGTACCTGCACGCCAACTTTCAGTGACCAGTGTACAAGGACACCTAGGTCTCGCTGAACTTCCCCCTTACCTAACCTAACCGCCTTGAGGTAATAATCTGCCCCCTTGTTATTGCCTCCAAAGTGGATAACCTCACATTTATCTATATTATACTGCATCTGTCATGCATCTGCCCACTCACTCAAACTGTCCAGGTCACCCTGCAACCTCCTAACATCCTCTTCACAGTTCACACTGCCACCCAGCCAAAAACAAGTCAAAATATTTAAATATTAACAATATTCCAGAATATTCACTTTTAACCTTTGGGGATAATGATGTAGAAGAAATTGCAGAACAATTTGGCTTAAATGGTCTGCTTTGTATCAGGACCTTCACAGAATTGAACAAAGAGAAGCAGGAGAAAACACTGATTGGCTCTAGCCCGAGTGGGAGGAGAGTTAGAAGTGAGTCAGAGGGGGAAAACAGTTTAAAACTGAGGAATTTAGTTTGTAAATTGGTAAATTAGGCAATTTATCCGTGAATATAAGCAGGACGGCTCTTAGGGAGCAGCCTTGTGAATGAAGTGCCTTGTGATGTAAATGCCTTGTGAGGGAAGTGCGAGTCTTTGGCTCGAGAGTCTTCGGTGAGGAGGCTGAGGAGGCTACGCAAAACGCTGGAGAGGGAGAGACGAAAGAAGGAGATGTCAAGCAAACTGATTCAGTGTGATGCTTGGTGACTTGTATGAAACTGGAAAATTACTTTCATTTCAACAATTACAAATAAAATATAAACTCGGAAATAATCAATATTTTAAATATTTTCAAATATGCGACTATTTGAAAAAATATACAAAAGATCATTATAATAACCCAGTAGATGTATTGGACGAGGCAATGCAGATAAAAGTGGAATCAGCAAACTTAATATCATATTTGTATAATATTATCTTAAATGTACAAATACCATCTACGGAGGGTATCAGAAGAGACTGGGAACAAGAGTTAGCTATTAAAATTTCAAAGGAAATTTGGAATGAATACTTATTAAATGTGCATAAATGCTCGATTAATGTAAGACACACTTTAATACAATTTAAAATTTTACATAGATTATATTATTCGAAAACTAAAATTCATAAAATTTTCCCAAATGTATCATCTATTTGTGATAAATGTCAATCCCAAGAAGCTACTATAGCGCACTCATTCATTTTCTGTACAAAAATTCAAAAATTTTGGAATGAAATTTTTGAAATCTTTACAAAGTTATTTAAAACAAGACTGATACCCAAAGCAGAATGGATTATCTTCGGTATAACGGAAGATGGTCCAGAACTAAATGTGTTTCAAAAGAAACTAATGGACTATGGGTTAATAACTGGAAAAAAGCTAATTCTAAAATTTTGGAAGAAGGCTCCAATACCAACTATAAATATGTGGATTTCAAATATGTTTGAAACATTACACCTAGAAGAGATAAGACTCCTCCTAGCAGGTAAACCAGATCACTTCCACCTGACGTGGTCTGCATTTATAGAATTATTACAAACATAGGGTGCAAAAGTACTTTAAAAAAAAAAATTGAGGTCAGGTAAGGGGGGATGATAGTTGAAGAGTTGGTATGTCCCATTTACGTAATGCTCATAAAAATATTTGTTTCTCTCTTTTTCCTCTTTCTCTTTCTCTTTCTCTCCTAGTGTCTATTTCTTAACTCTTTTTCTTTTGTTTTTAATTTTGCTCTTATAGGGTCTTCGTCCTTTTTTGTTGTCACATTTCCTACACTTTCACATTTTCCTTCACTTTCTTCTTTCTTTCAATCTTTTCCTTTTCTAGTGTAAAAAATAAATGGAGTACATTAATTGTAAGAAGATATAAATGACGAGTACTAATGTATGTGGTTGTAATGTAATGTACTTCTAATAAATAAAAATTAAAAAAAAGAAGAAAAAAAAAGAACCTCTCTACCCCTTAACTGAAATCCTCTTGTTATGAAGTCCAAAATTCCATTAGCTTTCTTCACTGCCTGCTGTACCTGCACGCCAACTTTCAGTGACCAGTGTATAAGGACACCCAGGTCTCGCTGTACCTCCCCCTTACCTAACCTAACCGCCTTGAGGTAATAATCTGCCCCTTGATGTTGCCACCAAAGTGGATAACCTCACATTTATCTATATTATGCTGCATCTGTCACGCATCTGCCCACTCACTCAAACTGTCCAGGTCACCCTGCAACCTCCTAACATCCTCTTCACAGTTCACACTGCCACCCAGCCAAAAACAAGTCAAAATATTTAGATATTAACAATATTCCAGAAGATTCACTTTTAACCTTTGGGGATAATGATGTAGAAGAAATTGCAGAACAATTTGGCTTAAATGGTCTGCTTTGTATCAGGGCCTTCAGAGAATTGAACAAAGAGAAGCAGGAGAAAGCACTGATTGGCTCTAGCCCAAGTGGGAGGAGAGTTAGAAGTGAGTCAGAGGGGGAAAACAGTTTTAAACTGTGGAATTTAGTTTGTAAATTGGTAAATTAGGCAATTTATCAGTCAATATAAGCAGGACGGCTCTTAGGGAGCAGCCTTGTGAATGAAGTGCCTTGTGAGGGAAGTGTCTTGTGAGGGAAGTGCGAGTCTTTGGCGAGGAGGCTGAGGAGGCTACGCAAAACGCTGGAGAGTGAGAGACGAAAGAAGGAGATGTCAAGCAAACTGCTTCAGTGTGATGCTTGCAGTATGTGGGAGATTATGGACACTGCTGGTGCCTCTGGCTGCTACAAATGTGAGAAGTGCATCCAGGTACAGCTCCTGAAGGACCATGTTGGGGAACTGGAGAAGCAAGTGGATGACCTCAGGTTCATCCGAGAAACTGAGTCGTTCCTTGACAAGTCCTATAGTAAGATTGTTACACCTAAGGTACTGGAAGAGAGAAGGTGGGTGACGGTGAGAAAGGGAGGGAAACATGGAATGCAAAGGTCCCCGGGTGTTGTACCTCTTGTGAACAGGTTCACCCACTTAGAAGCTGTCGGGACAGAAGATGTTATCACACTGAGCGGTGGACTGGCTTGCGAAGCAAAAAGGGCTTTGGAGCCAAAACCAAAGAGGCCAACGTCAGGCAACGCCATTGTAGTTGGAGACTCTGTTGTGGGAGGTACGGACAGGGGTTTCTGCGGCAACAGATGGGATTCGAGGATGGTGCGCTGCCTCTCTGGTGCCAGGATCCAGGAGGTCACGGACAGAGTGCAGAAAATCCTCAAGGGCGAAGGTGAACAGCCGGAAGTGGTAATGCATGTCGGCACAAACGATGTCGGAAAGAAGGGGGTGAATATTCTGCAGCGTGACATTAGAGAGCTCGGAAAAAAGCTGAAAAGCAGGACGTCCAGGGTTGTTATCTCCGGTTTGCTTCCAGTTCCTCGTGCTGGCAAGAGCAGGAACAGGGAGATACGGGACCTGAATGTGTGGCTGAGGAACTGGTGCAGGGGGCAGGGATTTAGATTCTTAGATCACTGGGATCTGTTTTGGAGTAAGGGGGAACTGTACAAAAGGGACGGTACCAGCATTCTGGCAGGTAGGTTTGCCACTGCTACACGGGTGGTTTTAAACTGAATAAGGGGGGTGGGGTGTCAAATTGGATAGTCGAGGACGGAGTTAAAGGAAAAGAGAGTAAAGGGATGGTTAATGACCCCAGAATTAACAGGAAAGGAAGCTCACAAAGGGATAGGAGAGTATGGCCAAGTGTAATAGGGATCGATGTGAAAGGTGAGATGCGTAAGGAATTAAAAGTATTGTATTTGAATGCACAAAGTATAAGGGGTAAAGTAGATGAGCTTGAGGCTCAGTTAGAGGTTGGTAGATATGACATTGTGGGGATTACTGAGACGTGGCTGCAGGAGGATCGGGCCTGGGAACTTAATATTCAGGGTTATACATCCTATAGAAAGGACATGCAGGTGTGCAGAGGAGGGGGGTAGCTCTGCTGGTGAGGGATGGAATTCAGTCCCTTGCGAGGGAAGACATAGGGACTGACGAGGTAGAGTCACTTTGGATTGAGTTGAGGAATTGTAAAGGCAAGAAGACACTAATTGGTGTTATCTACAGACCCCCAAATAGTAGCCCGGATGTAGGGTGTAAGTTGCAGCAGGAGTTAAAACTGGCATGTAACAAAGGTAATGCCACAGTGGTGATGGGGGATTTCAATATGCAGGTAGACTGGGAAAATCAGGTTGGTTCAGGACCCCAAGAAAGTGAGTTTGTAGAATGCCTCCGAGATGGATTCTTAGAGCAGCTTGTAATGGAGCCGACCGGAGAAAAGGCAATTCTGGATTTAGTGTTGTCCAATGAACCAGATATGATAAGAGAACTCGAGGTAAAGGAACCACTTGGAGGTAGTGATCATAATATGATTAGTTTTAATCTGCAATTTGAGAAGGAGAAGGTTAAATCGGAAGTTTCAGTGATGCAGTTGAACAAAGGGGACTATGAAGACATGAGTGGGGAGCTGGCCAAGGTAGAGTGGAAAGGGATCCTAGCAGGAATGACGGTGGAACAGCAATGGCAGGAATTTCTGGGCATAATCCAGAAGACGCAGAATCATTTCATTCCAAAAGGGAAGAAAGATTCTAAGGGGAGTAGGAGGCAACCGTGGCTGACAAGAGAAGTTAGGGATAGAATAAAACTAAAAGAAAAGGATTGGGAAACTTTCATAGGACAACAGAAGGAAACAAAACGGGCAATACGGGCTGAAAAGATGAAGTACGAAGGGAAGCTGGCCAGGAATATAAAGGACAGTAAAAGCTTCCTTAGATATGTTAAGGGAAAAAGAGTTGCAAAGTCAAATGTGGGTCCCTTGAAGGCAGACACGGGTGAAATTATTATGGGCAACAAGGAAATGGCAGAAGAGTTGAATAGGTACTTCGGATCTGTCTTCACTAAGGAAGACACAAACAATCTCCCAGATGTACTGGTGGACAGAGGATCTAAGGGGGTAGAGGAACTGAAAGAAATTTTCATTAGGCGAGAAATAGTATTGGGTTGGCTAATGGGACTGAAGAATGATAAATCCCCTGGGCCTGATGGTCTTCATCCCAGAGTCCTCAGGGAGGCGGCTCTAGAAATAGTGGACGCATTGGTGATCATTTTCCAATGTTCAATAGATTCAGGATCAGTTCCTGTGGATTGTAGGATAGGTAATGTTATCCCACTTTTCAGGAAAGGAGGGAGAAAACGGGGAATTACAGACCAGTTAGCCTGACTTCGGTGGTGGGAAAGATGCTGGAGTCAATTATTAAAGAGGTAATAATGGGGCATTTGGATAGCAGTTAAAGGATTAGTCAAGTCAACATGGATTTATGAAAGGGAATTCATGCTTGACTAATCTTCTGCAATTTTTTGAGGATGTGACAAGTAAAATGGATGAAGGGGTGCCAGTGGATGTAGTGTATCTAGACTTTCAGAAAGCCTTTGGTAAGTTCCCGCATGGGACACTGGTGACGAAAATTAGACCACATGGTATTGGGGGTGTTGACATGGATAGAAAATTGGTTGGCAGACCGGAAGCAAAGAGTAGGAGTGAAGGGGTCCTTTTCAGAATGGCAGGCAGTGGTGAGTGGAGTGCCGCAAGGCTCGGTGTTGGGGCTGCAACTGTTTACCATATATATTAATGATTTGGAAGAGGGAATTAGGAGCAACACTAGCACGTTTGTGGATGACTCAAAGCTGGGTGGCAGTGTGAACTGTGAAGAGGATGTTAGGAGGTTGAAGGGTGACCTGGACAGGTTGAGTGGGCAGATGCGTGGCAGATGCAGTATAATATAGATAAATGTGAGGTTATCTTTTTCACCCAGAGAGTTGTGAATTTATTAAATTCCCTGCCACAGAGGGCAGTGGAGGCCAACTCACTGAATGGATTTAAGAGAGAGTTAGATAGAGCTCTAGGGGCTAGTGGAGTCGAGGGATATGGGGAGAAGGCAGGCACGGGTTATTGATTGGGGACGATCAGTCATGATCACAATGTATGGCGGTGCTGGCTCGAAGGGCCGAATGGCCTCCTCCTGCACCTATTTTCTATGTTTCTATGTAATTCAAGGAATCTAATGGGAAGGTAGTTTCTGCAGCAGCTGCTAGCGGCTGTAAATACAATTCTGGTATCAACAGCAGAATGTGAAAGAAGCTTCAGTGGCATGAATTTCTGCATGTCACCACAACTTGCAAGACTTCAAACTGATCATCTCTCAACCCCTCTATTTATTATGTTGGTGGGACCTCATCTGTCAAAACTCAACCCCGAAGAATATGTGAGGACCTGGCTTCTAAGTGGCAGAAGGCATGCTGAAGAAACGGCATGCAGAAAGAGGAGGTGACAGAAAAAAATGGAGATTATATACCATGATGGAACATTTTGTAATGTAAACAGAGAGAGAGAGACAGATGCAAGAAAGCAGCTATGACATATAATACACAATAAACTGTATTATAAATACACAATAAACAAGTTATGCATTCTTGTACTCTTACATGGGTATGACCGCACATTAAAAACATTTCCCCCCTTCCTTCCCAACCTCAGCCGCACGGGCCTTAGAGTACCCCTGGTTCCTAAAACCCATTTCCATCACTGAGCATGTCATATTTCGCTTGGGCAGCTTACAGCACAGTGGTATGAATATTGATTTATCTAGCTTCAAGTACCCCTGGCAATCCTTTTCTCTCTATCCTTCCCGCACCATAGTCTGTCATAGAGATGTTGGGCTGAATGGCCTGTTCTTCTGTAGTAATTTCTAAATAATTAACTCTTGCTCCTGCTGATTTACAGATTGCAATCGAAGTATTTCATGGGTTAATTCTGCTGTATTTTTTAACAGGAAGCACAAAGACTGAGAACAAAGGCCTTTTCACGTCAAGGAAACAAATAATATTTGGTGAAATGTTTCAGATGCAAATTAAGCAACCGATGGAAATTAGAACCGCAAACTAGTAAACAAGGAGGGCTTGGTGAATGGGTGCGAGTTGGTGGGGAGAGCGACACAGTTTCCATGGCAATTTAGTGTTCAAGTCATGGGGTCATATAGCACGGATAAAGGCCTGTACCTGTCCAAGTGCCTTTTAAATGTTGTTATAGTACCTTCCACAATTACCTCCTCTGGAAGATCATTCAAGGAAAAACCTTGTCTCTCTCAACTAAACCATATGTCCTCTGGTTTTTGATTCCCCTACGATGAGTAAAAGACTACACATTGATCCTAACTATTCCCCTCATGATTTTATACACCTATTATAAGATCAGATGATGGATCTTGACCCATTCCTTCTCTCCAGAGATGCTGCCTGTCCCGCTGAGTTACTCCAGCTTTGTGTGTCTATCTTTGATTTAAACCAGCATCTATATTTCCTTCCTACACATATTATAAGATCACCTCTCAGCCACCTGCACTCCAAGGAATAATGTCCTAGCCTGCCCAACCTTTCCCTATAGCTCAGCCCCACAAGTCCTGGCAACATCATTGTAAATCCTCTCTGCACTCTTTCCAGCTTACCGATATCCTTTTTATAGCAGGGTGACCAAAACTGAACACAGTACTTCACATGTAATAAAAAGTTACTACAGATGCTGGTTTTTCTGGCTTCCCGACGGGCCAGAAGCTTACCGACGGGACACGGCTGTGGGCTGGGATCGCTGCTGGAGGCGTTTATCGAGGCGCCGCTGTCTCGATGCCTCCCGGATCGCCGCGTAGAAGCCCAGGTCGGGGCCCGGCCGGAGCCTCGCGGCTGACGGAGCCCACGGCTGGGGCCTGGGTCGGCGCCACGGAAGCGTGCAGTGGGGCATCGACAGAGTGAGGACTCAGCGGCGGCGGCGACCCGCGGTCGACAGTTGATGAGCGTGGAGGACCACTGTGAGGGGGGAGGGGATAGAACAATGGAGGAACGGGCGTGCGGGACCACTGTGGAGGGGGGGGGGGAACAATGGACAATTGGGGAGGGGGGGGGAACAAAGAACAATTGGGGACCCAGCGTTGGGGGACCACTGTGGAGGGGGGGGGGGGGAGAGAACAAAAGGAGGAGCCGGCATGCTTTGTAACTTTGTCAGTGCTGTGGGTGGCTGCTATTTGTATACATTGGGTACGCAGCCAATAATTTCACTGTGCCTTGTCACATGTGACAATAAAGTATTCCATTCCATAAAACCAAAGACTAAAAATGCTCGAGTAACTCAGTGGGTCAGGCAGCATCTCTGGAGAAAATGAGACAATATTTCAAGTGCAGCCTCACCAATGTACAACTGTAACATAACTTCTCAACCTTCAGTATCCTGACTGATGAAGGTAAATGTACCAAAAACCTTCTTGACCACCCTATCTACCTATGATGCCACTTATAGGGAACTATATTTAGGCAACTATCCAAGATCACTGTGCTCTACAACACTCCCCAGGGCCCTACCAATCACTGCAGTTCTTCCCAAAGTGCAACAACTCACACCAATCTGCATTAAACTCCGAAGATAGACACAAAAGCTGGAGTAACACAGCTGGACAGGCAGCATCTCTGGAGAGAAGGAATGCGTGACGTTTCGGGTCGAGACCCTTCTTCAGATTAGTTCGGGATAAGAAAAACAAGAGATATAGATGATTATACGCTAGGCGCTGTGGAGTGTTAGTAGAGGGAAATTGGATGCTTCTGCGGTCGAGGAAGAAACGGAGGGTTTTAAGGCCTTCCTGGTGGGGGATGGAGGCGTAGAGTGAATGAACGTCCATAGTAAAGATGAGGCAGTCGGGGCTCGGAAAGCGGAAGTCGTTAAAGAGACGAAGGGCATGTGAGGTATCTTGGACATAGGTCAGGAGAGATTGGACCAAGGGGATAAGATGGAGTCGAGGTACGTGTAAATCATTTCAGTGGGACAGGTGCAGGCTGAAACAATGGGTCTGCCAGAGTAGTTGTGTCCCCACTCCCTCATCTTTACTATAGACATTCAATCCTCACCCTTAACAAGTTCTCCTTCGACTCCTCCCACTTCCACCAAGTCCAAGGAGGAGCTAGGGCACCCCCATGGGCCCCAGTTATGCCTGCCACTTTGTAGTGTACATTGAACAATCCCTGTTCCAGGCGTACATGGGCGCTATCCCCGAACTCTCTCTCCGTTATATTGATGACTGCATCAGTGCTACCTCCTGCACCCATGCAGAACTCATGGCCTTCATCAACTTCACCACCAATTTCCATCCTGCATTCAAATTCACGGACCAACTCTGACACCTCCTTCCCCTTTCTTCATCTCATCATCTCCATCACAGGAAATAGACTATCGACTGAAGTCTATTAGAAACCCACTGACTCCCACAACTATCTCGACTACACTTCTTCCCACCCATTTTCCTATAAAGACTCTATCCCCTACTCCGAATTCCTCTATCTACTCTGCATCTGTGCCCAAGATGAGGTCCTCCATACTAGGATATCTGAGATGTCCTCATTCTTTAGGGAATGAGAGTTCCGCCCTTGCTCCCCCTCCCCCTAGTCGCAACAGAGACAGAGTCCCCCTAGTCGTTATCTTTCACCCCATCAGCCGTCGCATACAACACATAATCCTTTGACGTTTTTGCCACCTCCAATGGGATCCTACACCAGTCACATATTCCCATCTCCACCCCTTTCCACCTTCCGCAGAGACCTTTCCCTCCCCAACTCCTTGGTTAACTCATCTCTTCTCACCCAAACCACCCCCTCCCCATGTACCTTCCCTGCAACCTCAGAAGATGCAACACCTGTCCCTAGATCTCCTCCCTTGACTCTGTCCAGGGACCCCGACAGTCCTTTCAGGTTATGCAGAGGTTCACTTGCATCTCCTCCAACCTCATCTACTGTATCCATTGTTCAAGATGTGGACTCTTATACATCGACGAGACAAATTGTAGACTGGGCGATCATTTCACTGAACCTACCTGAACTGCCGGTTGCTAAACATTTTAATTCCCCTTCCCATTCCCACACAGACCTTTCTGTCCGAGGTCTCCTGCGTTGGCAGAGTGAGGCTAAATGCAACTTCGAGGAACAGCATGTCCAGTGATGGAAAGGGGGGGGGGGGTGTTTTAAATGACCATGCATAATCATTACAACGAGTCTCCCTGCATCGGCCATGAGATGAAAACGATTTGTTAACTACCACTGTTAGCACTTGTTAACAACCAGTAGTTAACATGTAGTAATGTGTTATCAATACATCGATCCACATTCCTCAGTAAATGTAATTGTGTTTTGATCATGTATTAATGACACCGTGTTCCTTTGAATAAAATTCATGGGGGGAATTTAATAAAGTCACTGTCATTGCTCCGGACCGTGAGCACGGGCTTCTTCTGGTGTGGAGGTAGTCACGTTATTTTATTATTCTGTCACTCTCTCTCTCTCTCCCTCTCTCGCTGTGTCTCTCTGTCTTTCCCTCTCTCCTTCCCTCCATCTCTCGCTGTGTCTCTCTGTCGTTCGCTCTCTCCCTTTCTCCCTCTCTCACTGTGTCTCTCTGTCTTTCGCTCTCTCCTTCCCCCCCCCCCCCCCTCTCTCGCTGTGTCTATCTGTCTTAAACTGGAGTAACTCAGCGGGTCAGGCAGCATCGCTGGAGAGATGGAATAGGTGACGTTTTGGGTTGAGACCCTTCCTAGGACCCTCCATAGATCCGGTCTGACCTGCTGAGTTATCCAGCACTTTATTATTTGCTCTTAAAATAAATCTGTGGTCCGCTGAAGAAACAACACAATAGACCAGTCAGGAAGTGCCAGTTTTGCTGTATACTTCATACTCTAGAACATCTCATAATACACCCAGAGTGATTTATTGGGGTTAGATTGTTTTTAATCTGTTGTCTAGAATTAATCGAAACCCACGCTATGAACCGTATATCAGATTTAAATCGGAATTACGATTTTTTTTGTTTTCCTATTTGTCAATTTTTTGCCCGATTAATGGCGGCCAATCAACCACCGTCTCTAAGGGAGGTGCGTCCAATCACCGACGAGCTTCCCTTAAAATTCCTTTCCAATCAACAAATCGGCCTCCTCCCGTCCAATCAGCCGCTGTCTCCAAGGGCATTACTTTTTCTATTATCAGGCCCCAATAAGAAACTGCATTTTCAGATTAATTGTTTCAGTTACATTAGAATGGATGGGGAGAAAATTAAATAAATAGTACCAATAGTTTTTCCAGCCTAAATCGGGAGTGGTGAATTTTATTGTGAGTGGTTTTATTTAGCAAAACAGGAGTGCAAGCGGAAATATTTTATTATATATCACCATCAAATTTTATTATATATCACTATCAAATATCTATACATTTCAGATGTGTGTACCCCTGTGAAAATGAGCAAACTGAGATACTTTAAAAGGCAGCGTCTTCAGATCGATGAAGAAATAAATGATAATGAAAACATTCAGCCAGAAAAGAAGGCAAAATTACTTGAAAATGATAATTGAACTAATGCAGCTGTTTCGCCTGATGCTGCAGGTGAAGACATTTCAAAAGATATTGAAAAAGGTGATCTTCCAGACTGTTGGACACAAGAAATGTACTTAAACAAAAAGAAAGAATATCCCTGGCTAATTGTTAAAAAGAGAAAACTAGGATGTAGTGTATGTAGCAAGTGTGGTCATCTTGGACTTGAACGATCATAAGGAACTCATTTGTCTCGTGAGTGGTGCAGTGTTAATGTAGTAGGAGTGAGTGTTGACAAAGCAAAACAGTTAATGAGTTTAAGAAAATTGATTTTACTTCGGAGTCACGTGAGTGACTACGTGAAGAGCCCATCAGCACGCATGCGGATCATTACGTCTAACGCATGGCGCGCTGACTGGCTGGCTGGCGCGCAGCTCCAGCAGCGGTCCTTTTTAAAGACCTCAGGAGTGTATGGAAACTCACCTGCGGTGGAAATTTTTGACTTATCGTTACAGGATGGACAACGCGAGGGTGAAGGCTCGCAAGACTGCAGGGAGAACCGCTTCGGAGGACCGTGGGAGTACGGTCTGCGGTCGGCAGTCCGTTTCACCATCGCGGTCGCTGCAAGCTGCACAGCCAGCGACTTCCGGCTCGGTGCCCTTGGACAGCATTTTGCATACCCCGCGGGGGAAAGCAAAGTGCACGTCCAACAGGCCTGTAGACTCGGAAGAGTCTGGCCGGGAGGATTCGCCTCCCAGAGTGGGAAGGTTGGTGGACGCCTTTCCCAAGTAGAGCAACTGATGGAGAGAATGCTCCAACAAAATACACTCCGTGGTCGGTAGTCATACCACAGCGGGGCTCGGGAACCCGCAGCAGCACCCCTTGGACGGCTGCATGACGTCTCCCCATCTGAAGATGGGAGTGGAGAAGAGTCCTGTGGGGACGACCGCTCGATGCAGGACCCGCGGGAAGCGGAGGTACCCGGAATGATTTCCAAATTTGCGGTGTCGTCACTTGTTGGAGAGCCGCTGGAGGAAGAGCTGGCGGCAAGTATAAAACATCTGGTCTCCCACCAGCTGCAGGAGCAGGTCATCATGGAGACAACCATGCGGTATCACGCACCCAGCAATTGTGCGTCCCTGAAGGTACCGGTGGTAAATAGTTCCATATGGAACCACATTGGGAGCGGTATTAAGACCCAAGAACTGAAGCTCCAGAGAATTCTGAATCTGCTGGGGTCAGGTCTGACAGCTTTCGCCAGGTCGGTGGACGGCTTCACATTATCAGATGCGTAGCGGGACGCAATGGCATTGTTGTGCAATGCACACTTTGAAATCAATTGTTTTCGGAAGAATGCCATTCGTCCCGTTCTCAACCCCAAGTTTGCGGGGTTGTGCAAAGCTAGTAATGTGCAGCCACCAAACTTGCTGCTTGGGGATGACCTGTCCAGGCAGGTGAAAGACCTCGATGAGGAGTCAAAGGCTGTGGGGCTTCTTCGGGCTCCACCAGGGAACAAGCCGTCGTCGTTCCGCCGCTTCCAGCCTTATTCTCTATCCATCACAAGACCGGCTGGGCAACCAATGAGTCCGGGAAGAACCGGACGGAAGTCTGTTTTAGGGCAAGGACCGAGTCGACCCACTATGAAGATGCGCAGCTACTGTCCACAAGCACCCCAAAACCCCAAACATCGGGGAAGGAAATAACTGGCCAGAATCCATCTAGTACGGAGGTAGGTGGGTCTGGTTCACATTGTAACATACCGAGTGTAGAGTTATTGCATGTTGGTGGTAGGTTATGTTTCTTTTTGCATGAGTGGCGTTGGATTACTTCTGATTTGTTCATACTGCATAGTGTTGAAGGGTTTAAAATAGAATTTACGGGCGCGTTGCCACCCACGCAGCATGTTCCAAGCCGTACCTTTTTGCGTTAAAAAAAAGAACGATTTGGAAGTCGAGGCTGAAATTGAAACTCTGTGTGAAAAAAGGGTAATTGAGAAAACCAGGTATGCGCCACACCAGTTTGAGTCCAATATTTTCACCAGAGAAAAGAAGGATGGGGGGTGCCGCATTATAATGGATTTAACCCAATTAAACACTTTTGTGCAGTACAAACATTTCAAAATGGAAAGCTTTGTTACGGCGAAACATTTAATTTCCAGGGGGTGTTATATGGCATGTATTGATCTCAAGGATGCTTATTATTCGGTCCCTATTCACAAAGAACACATGAAGTAACTGAAGTTTAGCTGGATGGGGCAGTTATCGCAATTTAAAGCCCTGCCTAATGGGTTGACCTCAGCTCCTAGACTGTTCACTAAAATACTAAAACCTGCACTGGCTCTTTTACCAGCACAGGGGCACATAGTCATGACTTACCTAGATGACATCCTCATCATAGGCAAAGCTATGGAATTAGCTATTTCGGCAGTTTCAGCCACTAAGTTTGTGTTTGAAAAGTTGGGTTTCCTAATTCATCCAGTAAAATCCAGGTTGACTCCATCCACTATCATGGATTACTTGGGATTTAGTATTAACTCCAATCACCTGGTTGTAACGTTGCCCGAGGGCAAGAGATTGAAGTTAATAGAGTCCTGCAGCAATATGATTGCACATCAGCTGCCTTCAATTCGACAAGTGGCAAGCCTAATTGGAAAATTGGTTGCTGCATTTCTGGCAGCAAAATTTGGGCCTCTTCATTATCAGCAATTGCAAAGAACCAAGGTGCAAGCACTTAAAAGGAATTTGGCCATTTTGACAGGGCCATGCAATTATCGGTTGAGGCAATTGACGAGCTCCAGTGGTGGATATTCAATCTTGACTATTCTGGCAATATTTCAATTGAAAACCATTCAATGGTATTACAGACTGATGAAAGTGCGTTAGGTTGGGGAGCCACTGACACCCTTTCTAGCTGTGGTGGCAGATGGACTGTGCATGAACTATCTTTTCTACAGGTGCATGGGGTTAACTATTTGGAGTTGCTTGCAGCCTTCTATGGTCTGAAAGCTTATTGCGCATACATGCAGCAGCTGCATGTTCAGTTACAGATAGATAATACTACTGCTGTAGCTTACATAAATCACATGGGTGGTATCAAGTCAGTATCATGTGATAAATTGGCTAACCTCATTTGGCACTGGTGCATTATTCGGAATATTTGGGTGTCGGCAATCTACCTACCAGGTAGATTCAATACCTGGTAGGTAGGTTCTGCACTCAGCTGGTTCCGTTCTTACCTTTCCAACCGATCCCACTTCATCTCTCTCCATAACCACACCTCTGCCACAGCCACTGTCACTCAAGGCGTTCCCCAAGGCTCCGTTCTTGGTCCCCTCCTCTTCATCATCTACATCCTCCCCCTTGGTCATATACTCCGTCACTTCAAACTGGACTTCCACTGCTATGCTGATGACACCCAGATCTATCTCAGCACCAAGTCCCCCCACCACCCCCCTCTCTCCCATATCAACTCCTGCCTATCAGCCATCAAATCTTGGATGCAACTCAACTTCCTTAAATTAAACAGTAGCAAAACAGAATTTCTCCTCATTGGCTCCAAATCAACACTCACTAAAATCAACAACCCCACTCTCACTATCTCCTCAGGCATGCAACCTTGGCGTGATCCTTGACTCAACCCTCTCCCTTGAGCCTCACATCCGCCATGTTGTCAAAACATCATTTTTTCACCTCCGCAACATTGCAAAAATCAGATCGTCTCTCACACCCCCCGCTGCTGAAAGACTCATCCATGCCTTCATCTCCTCCCGACTGGACTACTGTAACTCTCTTCTTTTCGGAATCAATTCCAGCAGCATCAAACGACTCCAACTGGTCCAGAATGCAGCCGCCCGACTCATTACCCACACCAACTCCTGGCACCACATCACCCCAGTTCTCAAAGAACTTCACTGGCTTCCCATTTCCCACCGGATCACCTACAAAATCCTGGTCCTCACCTACAAAGCCCTCAACAACCTGGCCCCCCCTTATCTCATTGACCTCCTCTCCCCCTACCAACCCTCACGGTCCCTCAGATCCACATCAGCTGGTCTCCTCTCCACTCCGAATTCAAACCTCTGCACTTTTGGAGGCAGAGCCTTCTCCAGGGCAGCTCCCAGGCTCTGGAATTCCCTCCCACAACCGGTCCGAAATTCTGAGTCCCTCACCATCTTCCAGTCCCGCCTCAAGACCCATCTCTTCACCTCTGCATACCCTTAGTCCCATGTTCCCCTCCCCTCTGTCTTACTGCTCTATTTTGTTTTGTTTATTCCTGACTCTCAATTGTAAAGCGACTTTGAGTCCTGAAAAGCGCTATATAAAATAAATCTATTATTATTAATACAGTGGCGGACACCAGGTCACGTAAATTCAATTAGAACACAGAATGGATGTTGAATCATAGAGTATTTAAGGACATTATTTCTAGGTACGGAACACCGGATATGGATATGTTCGCTTCAAGGTTAGACCATCAGTTACCTTACTATGTTTCGTGGGAACCAGACCCAGGGGCTGTAGCTGTAGATGCGTTCTCGCTACATTGGGGAGGAATGTTTTTCTACGCATTCTCCCCATTCTGCCTTGTCACTCGCTGTCTGCAAAAGATTCAGCAGGACTCTGCCTCTGGCATTCTGGTAGTCCCTGATTGGCCCACTCAGCCATGGTACCCGCTTGTTCTCGGCATGGTGGTACAACCAGTTTGGAGGATACCCAAACACAAGTCGTCTTTGACTAACCCCAGGTCCGGTGAAGTGCATCCTCTGCATGATCGACTCAATTTGTTAATTTGCAGGTTTTGAGAAGACCTTTCCTTGGACTGGGACTAGCTGAGCATACGGTGGATGTTTTAACTGCGGCATGGAGAAGCAGTACACAGAAACAATATGCATTGTATATCAGGAAATGGGAATTGTTCTGTGCACAGTACGATATACTGTATGACGAAGTGCATATCACACATGTTCTGGAGTTTCTCTCACATTTATACCATGATGAGAGATTAAGTTATAGTGCAATAAATAGTGCCAGGAGTGCGCTTTCGTCATATTTACATTCAGGTTCACAACAACTGGCTGTGGGCTCGCATCCATTAATTTCTATGTTCATGAAGGGAGTTTTCAATTCTAACCCTCCCAGGCCCAGATACACAGATATTTGGGAAGTAGGGGTGGTTCTTAAGTCACTACGTTCATGGGCTCCACCATCTTCCCTGTCTCTACTCCAGCTGACGCACAAGGTGGTCATGCTGATGGCCTTGGTGTCGGCTCAGAGGGTCCAATCCTTGCAAAAGCTACGGTTGGATAGTATGCTCACTTCGGACAGTGTGTCCACCTTTTTCATTTACGACAACATTAAACAAAGTAGACCAGGGTCCTCGGGGCTTAAATTACGGTTCATAGCATATCCTTTGGATCCCGAGTTGTGTGTAGTTCGTCACCTCAGGCAATATATGAAAGTTACCAAAGAGCTTAGAGGTTCGGTGCTAGCACTACTAATCAGCCATAAGAAGCCACACAAGAGTGTCTCTACCCAGACCATTTCTAGGTGGCTCAAACTAGTTCTAGCCCATTCATGTGTCGATACTAAAATGCTCGGTGGTAAATGCCTCGGGGTAAGACATCTGGTGTTTGTTGACCACGGCGTGCAGCTCCTCCAGTGCCAGACGGACGTCTGCCTGGGGTGGGATGTAGACCGCGGTCAGGATGATGGAGGTGAATTCCCTTGGGAGGTAGATGGGATGGCACTTCAGCGCCAGATGTTCTAGGTGTGGAGAGCAGGAGTTGGACAGGACTGCCACGTCTGAGCACCACGCAGAGTTGACCATGAGGCAATCTCCCTTTTCCAGATGCCAGTGTACGGTCCATACGGTGGATGGAGAACCCTTCTGGCTGGGCCGCTGGAGCTGGGGGTGAGCCATGTCTCTGTGAAACAGAACACAGAGCATTCCCTCAGCTCCCTTTGATAAAGCAGACTTGTCTTTAAGTCCTCCACTTTGTTTTCAAGGGACTGTACATTGGCCAGTAGGATAGTATGGAGTGGGGGCCGAAGTCCCCTGCGCTTCAGTCTGACCTGATATCCTGCCCATCGGCCACATTTCCGAACACAATGGAGGCTTCCCCTTTGTTTCCAGATACTGAGCTTACTTTACCTGCTGTTTCTGCGAACCAGCGCTGGAACGGGGATACCTTCACAGACGGCAGCTCCAGCTCCGTAACGAACGGGGGTTCCCTCAAAGTCGGCAGCTCCAGCTTCAATTTTTCCTGGAAGATCTAGCCCGTCGGCTCTGGAGGTCATCCCGGAGTTTCCAGGTAGCATATCTGTGATCCTCAGTCGGGTCGGGATTTTTACAGCAAGCGTGGGAAAATTTAAAGTCCCGGGCTCCCGCAGCTGCAGGAGATGGCGAAATTGCGAGAGCCTTGAGGTGCTCAAGCAGCTCGTCCGAAACGGCACCGTTTTCTGCCGTTTTCCTGAAACAGGTGAGTTGATGGAAGTTGTATCTAAGCCTTTTATGTTCTGGTGCTCCTCAAAAGTCGCCGCAGGAAGGCGCCATCTTGAGAAACCTATAAGATTGTTAATGGTTTGGACACGTAAGAGGCAAGAAACATGTTCCCGATGTTGGGGGAGTCCAGAACCAGGGGCCACAGTTTAAGAATAAGGAGTAAAGGGCCTGTTCTACGGGCATGCGACTCCATGCGGCTAGCGCGACCTAACGTGGTCGCTTGAGCCGTACAGCCTCGCGGGGCCGGTCCCACTTCGATCGGCGGAGCCGTATGGAGTTGTGCGGACCTGGTCCCGACATCGCGCGGAGCTCCAAAAAACTGACCGTGTTCAAAAATTCCGCGCGGCAACGGCCTGCCGGCCCGCAGCCGCCTCGACGCCGTACGCACCGCCTCGACGCCGTACGCACTGCCTCGAGGGGCAGCATCTTGACACCGTACGCAGCGTCTTGACGCCATACGTCCCGCGCGAACTTCCCGCGTTATTCACTCGACCTCCGCACGGCCCCCGCTTCCTGTATGGTCGCGCGTGCCGCATGCAGCCGAATGCTAGTGAGACCAGCCCTGAACGGGGATCACTCGACCTCCGCGTGGCCCCCGCTTCCGGTTAGGTCGCGCTTGCCGCATGGAGTCGCATGCCCGTGGGACAGGCCCTGAAGCCATTTAGAACAGAGACGAGAAAACACTTTTTCTCACAGAGATTGGTGAGTCTGTGGAATTCTTTGCCGGTGGAGGCAGGTTCACTGGATGCTTTCAAGAGAGAGCTAGATAGGGCTCTTAAAAATAGCTGAGTCTGGGGATACGGGGAGAAGGCAGGAACGGGGTACTGATTGGGGATGATCAGCCATGATCACATTGAATGGCGGTGCTGGCTCAAAGGGCCGAATGGCCTACTCCTGCACCTATTGTCTATTGTCTATTGTCTATTCAGAGTAAGGACCATCTCTGCTAGGTGGAGGAGAATGTTGGCTGGTTCTGCGGTCGAGGAAGAAACAAAGGGCTTTAAGACCTTCCTGGTGGGGGATGGAGGTGTATAGTGGCTGAACATCCATAGTAAAGATGAGGGAGAGGGGGCCTGGAAAATGGGTCATTGAAGAGACGAAGGGCATGTGAGGTGACTTGGACATAGGTTGGGAGGGGGATAGGATGCAGTCGAGATATGTGGAAATACCATGGGACAGGAGCAAGCAGAAACAATGGGTCGGCCATGGCAGGTCTGTTTATGGATTTTGGGGAGAAGATAAAACTGCTGTGCGGCGCTGGGGAACGATAAGGTTGGAGGCTTTGGGGAGCAGACAGCTGGAAGTGATAAAATCAAAAATGGTCTGTGAGATTATGGCCTGGTGCTCGTCTGTGGGATCATAGTCCAAGGAAGAGTAGGAGGAGGTGTCTGAGAGTTTGCACCTGGCCACAGCACCAGACTACCACGGCACCTCCCTTGTCGCGGGGTTTAATGATAATGTTTGGGTTGCTGCAGAGTGAGTGGAGGGCTATACGTTCAGAGGGGCAGTGGTTAGAGAAGGTAACAGGAGTGGAAAATTTGAAATAAAAAGGTCAAAGGCGGGTAGAAGGCTGTCAGGGAGTCTAAGAGAAGGGGGACCATTGGAGATGGGAGAAGGGGTCATCACTGGGTGGTAAGGACTTACCATAGAAAAAGGCACGGAGTTGGAAACGAAGGAAGAAAAGCTCTACATCGTGGCAGACCTGGAACTCATTGAAGTGGGGGCGGAGCAGAACAAAAGTGAGGCCTCTGTTGAGGAAGACCTATGTACTAAATGCCGACTAACCATCCAATCTACCCATGACACAACTTTCGAGGAACGATGCACCTGCACTCTTAGATCCCTCTGCTCTACAACTCCCCAGAGCCCTGCCATTCACTGTGAAAGTCCTGCCCTGGTTATGACTTCCCAACACCTCTTACTCGTCTACATTAAGCTCTGTGAACCATTGCTCAGCCCACTTGCCCAGCCGATCAAGTTCTTGTGGTAATTTTTGATAAACATCTTTACTATCAATGATACCACCTACTTTAGTGTCATCTGCCAACTTACTACTCATGCTTTGTATGGTCTCAACCAAAACGTTAATATAAACCACAAACAGCAATGGACCCAACACCAATCCCTGAGAGACACAGCTAATCACCGGCCTCCAGTTGGAAAAACAACCCACCACCACCCTCTGCTTCCTTCCACGAAGACAATTCTCCATCCAGTTGATAGACACAATACGCTGGAGTAACTCTGTGGGTCAGGCAGCATCTCTGGAGAAAACGAATAGGTGGCGTTTCGAGTCAAGACCCGTCTTCAGACCCTGTACAAATGTAAAGAAAAAATTATATTTCTGAACTGCAACTCCATTGCAATCCATTGCGAATTCTATAGAAACATAAAATTCTTAAAGGATTGGACAGGCTAGATGCAGGAAAATTGTTACCGATGTTGGGGGAGTCCAGAACCAGGGATCGCAGTTTAAGAATAAGGACTGAAATGAGGAAAAACATTTAGGACTGAAATGAGGAAAAACATTTTCACCCAGAGCGTTGTGTATCTGTGGAATTCTCTGCCACAGAAGGCAGTGGAGGCCAATTCACTGGATGTTTTCAAGAGGGAGTTAGATTTAGCTCTTCAGGCTAATGGAATCAATGGATATGGGGAAAAAGCAGGAATGTGATACTGTTTTTAGATGATCAGCCATGATCATATTGAATGGAGGTGCTGGCTCGAAGGGCTGAATAGCCTACTCCTGTACATATGTTTCTATGTTTCTAATACATGCCAATATGTCATTTGCTTTCCTCACTAGATGCTGCCTCTTCATTCTGTCTGAGCAGAGTTGATGAATACCCTTGTGGAAACCAGTGTTGTTTAACAACCTGTGTCTGTGCTGTAATATCACAAATAATCTTTCCTGTTACATCACAGCAGCAGGATTAGGGAACTCTGGCCGAGGAGGGATTTGAGACACTGGTCAGGAAATAGATGGAGGCGCATGTCATGTATAGGTAGCTGGGATCAAACAAATCCCCTGTAGCATGTGGGATACAGGAGAACAGTTTGTGTGGAAATCTTAAAAGCAAAACTGGAACATCCAGAAAGCTATTGACATTACAGAAGAGGAGGTTTTGATGTCATTGAGGCTCCAGGGGCTAACCAGGTGCACCCTTGCATGTTTTAGGGAGCTGGATAAGAAATTGCTTAGTCCCTGGCGAATAATGTTGTTTCTTGGCTAGCTGTGAGATATTGGATGACGGGAATGTGGCTGATGTGCCTTTGTTTAAGAACTCTGGAAGAATAAGCCGGGGAACTGCAGGCCAGGTGAGTCTAACATCAGTTATGGGTCAGTTAATAGTGGGTATTCTGAGCGACAAGGTATATCTGCATTTGGAAAAGCAAGGACTGATTATGAATATCAACAGTCTCATAAGGTCATGTGATAGAAGCAGAATTATGCCATTCGGCCCATCAAGTCTACACCCCCATTCAATCATGCCTGATCTATCTCTCTGTCCTAATCCCATTCTCCTGCTGAGAATGTATCTATCTCTGCCTAAAAAATATCCACTGACGGCCTCCACAGCCTTCTATGGCTACGAATTCCACAGATTCACCACCCTCTGCTAAAGAAATTCTTACTCATCTCCTTCATAAAAGAACGTCTTTTAATTCTGAGGCTATGACCTCTAGTTCTAGACTCTCCTACCAGTGGAAACATCCTCTCCACATCCACTCTATCCAAGCATTTCACTATTCTGTACGTTTCAATGAGGTCCCCCCTCATTCTTCTAAACTCCAGCGAGTAGAGGCCCAGTGGCGCTAAACGCTCATCATATATTAACCCACTCATTCCTGGGATCATTCAATACAATACAATACAATTTATTTATTGTCATTTGAACCTCAAAAGAAGTTCAAACGAAATTTGGTTTCTGCATTCATACAACAAGAAAAGAACTAAGACACACAACCCACACAATTTACACAAACATCCATCACAGTGAATCTCCTTCTCACTGTGATGGAAGGCAAAGTCTTGTCTCTCCCCTGGGAGGGATGTTGTGGCTTTGGAGCGGCCAGTAGTGTTATCCCATTGGAGGTGGCGAAAGTGTTGGAGGATTATATGCTGTATGCGATGGCTGATGGGGTGGAAGGCGAGGACAAGGGCGACTCTTGTTGCGAATGGGGGAAGGGGGGCAAGAGTGGAGCTGCGGGATATCGAGGAGACCCTAGTGAGAGCCTTATCTATAATGGAAGAGGTGAACCCTCTTTTCCTAAAGAATGAGGACGTCTCCGATGATCTAGTATAGAAAACCTCATCCTGGGCGCAGATGCGGCGTAGACGGAGGATTTGGGATTAGGGGATAGAATCTTTACAGGAAGCAGTGTGGGAAGAAGTGTATTCTAGATAGCTATGGGAGTCACAAAATACTGGAGTAACTCAGCGGGACAGGCAGCACCTCTGAAGGGAAGGAACGGGTGACGTTTCGGGTCGAGACCCTTCTTCAGCTATGGGAGTCAGTAGGTTTGTAGTAGATGTCGGTCAATATTCTGTCTTCTGTGATGGAGACGGTGAGATCCAGAAATGATAGGGATATGTCAGAGATGCTCCGTGAATTTGAGTGGAAATTAATCGTGAAGTTGATGAAGTCAGTGAGTTCTGCATGGGTGCAGGAGGTTGCACCAATGCAGTCGTCAATGTAGCGGAGGTAGAGTTCAGGGATAGGGCCAGTGTACGCCTGGAACATTGATTGTTCGACGTACCCTACAAAGAGGCAGGCATAGCTGGGGCCCATGCAAGTGCCCATAGCCTTGGATTTGGAGGAAGTGGGAGGAGTCGAAGGAGAAGGTGCTGAGGGTAAGGACCAGCTCAGCTAGGTAGAGGAGAGTATTAGTAGACAGAAATTAGTAGAATAAACAGAGGGCTTTAATATCTTCCTGGTGGGGTATGGAGGTGTAGAGTGACTGGACATCCATGGTAAAGATGAGGGAGTGGGGGCCTGGAAAATGGAAGTCATTGAAGAGACAGAAGGGCGTGTGAGGTCTTGGACATAGGTAGGGAAGGATTGGACCAAGGGGGATAGGATGGAGTCAAGGTATGTGGAATTTAATTCAGTGGGACATGAACAAGCAGAAACAATGGGTGCACCAAGACAGTTCTGTTTGTGGATTTTGGGGAGAAGATAAAAACGGGCCGTGCGGGGCTGGGATACGATAAGGTTGAAGGCTTTGGATGGCAGAGAGCCGGAAGTAATAACATCAGAAATGGTGTGTAATATTAAGGTCTGATGCTTGTCTGTGGGGTTATGGTCCAAGGATAAGTAGGAGGAGTATCGATGTTACAATACCTACCTTCAGCGGCGCAGCAGTTCAGCCACTGGCCGTGTGCGCGACTTTGGCGCCTTTGAGGGGTGGGGCGGGATATAAATGATGTTTTCTCCTGCCTGTCGGAGTCGAACTTTCTCAGGCTGTTCAGCTGCTGCAGAAAAATCGTTCCGACTTCCGTTCTCGGAAGTTTAAAAAAAAAATCGCGAGACAATTTAATCCCTGGAGTAAAATAAAAAGCTACTTCTAACGCCATCAACGCCTACAACGGGACGGATCTCACGTAGGGGACAAAACATAAGGTAAGTTATGTATTTTACATATAAACTTGCTTCTTAGGATGACTTTAATCCAAATTTCATTGGCGAAAATGTGATTTTGGCCCAATACGAACCGGCAGTGTTTTTCCTGCCGATATGGGGTTCAAATTCACTGCAACCACAATGTTCCAATCGATCACATTCCACAAAAACCCACTCGCAAGATGAGTAAAATGCCCATTAATTTACGGGAATTAAACATTAAATGGCTTCCATTTGGCCTATAAATTCATGACAATGAGATTTAAAAATCATGTTATATTGTGAATTCTTGTGTGAATGTTATTTGGACACTTAGGCTATTTAAAAATGTTAACCTTTTCTTAAGAAATGGATAGATGTTGAGATCTAGTAATTGAATTTTGTAATCAGCTACAATTAGGTAACTAACTAATTATATGCTTTAATTTCAGGTCATCCAAGTAAGATTGTTTTATATTTGTTTCAGAATGCTTCAATCTATAATAACTGAAAATGTCATACAGTTCTCTTAATTTTTAAGAAAGTTATGGGCTTTTGGCTGTCCTCGATCACAGCTTTTGAGTTAAGTCAATGGAAAAGCAATAGGGAACAAGATGCTAATTTCAGAGTATGAAAATGGCCATACCTTTTTTAATACTGAAGATATGAAAGTGAATTAGGTGTCAAATTAAACTTCTTTTTATGCTTTATCTGATGGGATAAATTGCAGACTTGATTTTTTAAATCGCAAAATTTTGTAACATTGCTAGAGGAGGTGTCTGAGAGTTGTCGCCTGGCCTTAGACCCTGGTGATAAATCCTCAGGGCCAGATAGGCTGCATCCCAGATTACTTAAGGAAGTAGCCCCAGAAATAGTGGATGCATTAGTGGTAATTTTTCGAAACTCTTTAGATTCTGGAGTAGTTCCTGAGGATTGGAGGGTAGCTAATGTAACCCCACTTTTTAAAAAGGGAGGGAGAGAGAAAACGGGGAATTACAGACCAGTTGGTCTAACATCGGTAGTGGGGAAACTGCTAGAGTCAGTTATTAAAGATGGGATAGCAGCACATTTGGAAAGTGGTGAAATCATTGGACAAAGTCAGCTTGGATTTACGAAAGATAAATCATGTCTGACGAATCTTATAGAATTTTTCGAGGATGTAACTAGTAGAGTGGATAAGGTAGAACCAGTGGATGTGTTATATCTGGACTTTCAGAAGGCTTTCGACAAGGTCCCACATAAGAGATTAGTACACAAACTTAAAGCACACGGTATTGGGGGTTCAGTATTGATGTGGATAGAGAACTGGCTGGCAAACAGGAAGCAAAGAGTAGGAGTAAACGGGTCCTTTTCAGAATGGCAGGCAGTGACTAGTGGGGTACCGCAAGGCTCAGTGCTGCGACCCCAGCTATTTACAATATATATTAATGATTTGGATGAGGGAATTGAATGCATCATCTCCAAGTTTGCGGATGACACAAAGCTGGGAGCAGTGTTAGCTGTGAGGAGGATGCTAGGAGGCTGCAAGGTGACTTGGATAGGCTGGGTGAGTGGACAAGTGCATGGCAGATGCAGTATAATGTGGATAAATGTGAGGTTATCCACTTTGGTGACAAAAACAGGAAAGTAGACAATTATCTGAATGGTGGCCGATTAGGAAAATGGGAGATGCAACGAGACCTGGGTGTCATGGTACACCAGTCATTGAAAGTAGGCATGCAGGTGCAGCAGGCAGTGAAGAAAGCGAATGGTATGTTAGCATTCATAGAAAAAGGATTTGAGTATAGGAGCAGGGAGATTCTACTGCAGTTGTACAGGGTCTTGGTAAGACCTCACCTGGAGTATTGCGTGCAGTTTTGGTCTCCAAATCTGAGGAAAGACATTCTTGCCATAGAGGGAGTACAGAGAAGGTTCACCAGACTGATCCCTGTGATGTCAGGACTTTCATATGAAGAAAGACTGGATAGACTCGGCTTGTACTCGCTAGAATTTAGAAGATTGAGGGGGGATCTTATAGAAACGTACACAATTCTTAAGGGGTTGGACAGGCTACATGCAGGAAGATTGTTCCCAATGTTGGGAAAGTCCAGGACAAGTGGTCACAGTTTAAGGATAAGGGGGAAGACTTTTAGGACCGAGGTGAGAAAAACATTTTTCACACAGAGTGGTGATTCTCTGGAATTCTCTGCCACAGAAGGTAGTTGAGGCCAGTTCATTGGCTATATTTAAGTGGGAGTTAGATGTGGCCCTTGTGGCTAAAGGGATCAGTGGGTATGGAGAGAAGGCAGGTACAGGATACTGAGTTGGATGATCAGCCATGATCATATTGAATGGCGGTGCAGGCTCGAAGGGCCGAATGGCCTACTCCTTCAGCTTTTTTCTATGTTTCTTTGTTTCTATGTTTCTTAGCCCATTAGAAGTCAGCGTGCCAGACTACCACGGCTCCTCCCTTGTCGGCAGGATTGATCACCCAGTCGGGGTTGCTGCAGAGTGAGCGGAGGGCTGTACGTTCAAGGGGGGAGAGGTTAGAGTAAGTCAGGGGAGTGGAAAGGTTGAGGCGGTTGATGTCCTGTCGCAGTTGGAAATCAAAAGGTGTAAAGTGAGTAGAGGGCCATCTGGGGAAGTCCAAGAGGAGGGGGACCAGTGGAGACGGGAGAAGGGGTCATCACTGGGTGGTGAGGACTCCTTCCCACAGAAAAAGACACGGAGGCGGATGCAACGGATGTAAAGCTCTACGTCGTGGCGCCCGGAACTTGTTGAGGTGGGGCGGAGGGGAACAAAGGTGAGGCTTCTGCTGAGGACAGACCATTCTGTATCAGAAAGGGGGAGGTTGGGGCGGATGGTGAAGACACGACAAGGGTAGGAGGAGGGCAGGTGAGTAGATGGAGGCCGAGACGATGTCTGGTGGGGGGGGATGGTGGGTGTTCAGAGTAGAGGGGGGCATGAGGACTATTGTATGGGTGGGGAGTAGCAGGGGCCATCTGGTTAAAGGGGGAAGAGGATGACCCAGTGGAACCCCCACTGCGGTTCCCTGTAAGGGGGGGTGAGCAGTAGGACCCAGCATAGTCAGACCACGTGGTGTTGGAGTCTGGCACGAGACTGTGGGCCCGGTGCTGAGCCTGGGACTCGGGTAAGGTGTCGGTTGTGGCCCGCTGGTGATAGATATAGCAATTTCTGTTCCATATTCACCACCCTTCTTCTAAAATGGCCCTCATATTGCCTGATGTTAGACTCGCTAGAGGCAGAAAACATGTTCCCGATGTTGAGGGAGTCCAGAACCAGGGGCCACAGTTTAAGAATAAGGGATAAACCATTTAGAACGGAGACGAGGAAACACTTTTTCTCACAGAGAGTTTTGAGTTGTGGAATTCTCAGAGGGCAGTGGAGGACGGTTCTCTGGGTACTTTCAAGAAAGAGCTAGATAGGGCTCTTAAAGATAGCGGAGTCAGGGGATATGGGGAGAAGGCAGGAACGGGGTATTGATTGAGGATGATCAGCCATCATCACATTGAACGAGTTGTCTTTCAATCCAGGAGTGGTGCCAGAAGACTGGAGGGTGGCAAGTGTCGTGCCTCTTTTGAAGAAGGGCAGGGAGAATGCTGGGATCTATAGGCCGGTGAGCTTAACATCTGTAGTTGGAAAGTTACTGGAGAGTATTCTGAGGAATAGGTTATACAGGCATTTAGACGGACAAGGGCTGATAAGGGATGGTCAGCATTGTTTTGTACATGGGAGGTCGTGTCTCACAAATCTGATTTTCAAGATGTGACCAAAAAGGTCGATGAGGGCAGAGCTGTAGATGTTGTGTACATGGATTTCAGGAAAGCGTTTGACAAGGTTCCACATGGTAGGCTGCTCTGGAAGGTTAGACCACATGGGATCCAAGGAGAGATAGCTGAATGGATAGAAAATTGGCTCCATGGAAGGAAGCAGAGGGAGATGGTGGAAGGTTGATTCTCGGACTGGAGGCCTGTGACTGGTGGTGTGCCTCCTGGTTTGGTGCTGGGCCCATTACTGTTTGTCATCTATATCAATGGTTTTGATGAGAACATACATGGCACGATTATCAAGTTTGCTGATAATACAAAAGTGGGTTGTTTTGCAGATAGTGAAGATGGTTGTGAAAAATTGCAGCAAGGTCTTGATCGATTCACCAGGAAGTCTTAGGAATGCTTTAGTTTAGTTTAGAGATACAGTGCGTAAACAGGCCCTTCGGCCCACAGAGTCCGCAGAGACCAGCGATCACCGCACACTCACACTATCCTACACACACTAGGGATAATTTTTACTTATTCCAAGCCAATTAACCTACAAACCTGTGCATCTTTGCAGTGTGGGAAGAAACCGAAGATCTCGGATAAAACCCTCGTGGTCATGGGGAGAAAATACAAACTCCATACAGAGAGCACCAGTTGTTGGGATTGAACCCGGGTCCCTGGCGCTGCAAACTATGTAAATCAGCACCTCTACCACTGCGCCACCGTGCCGCCCCGTTGATGGAATTTAATGCAGAGAAATGTGAGGTGTTGCATCTTGGGACGTCTAACATGGGCAGGACCTATTCAGTGAATGGTAAGGCTCTGGGGAGTGTTGAGAAATCTTGGAGTGCAGGTGCATGGTTCCTTGAAGGTGGAGTTGCAGGTAGATAGGGTGGTCAAAAGGTGTTTTGGCACATAGGCCTTCATCAGTCAGAGTATTGAGTATAAAAGTTGGGAGATCATGTTGCAGCTGTATAAGATGTTTGTGAGGCCGCATTTAGAGTATTGTGTTTAGTTTTAGGCACCATATTATAGGAAAGATGTCAAACAGGAAAGGGTACAGAGAAGATTTATGAGGATGTTGCCAGGACTAGAGGGTCTGAGCTAGAGGGTTAAGTGGGTTGGGACTATTCCTTGGAGCTCAGGAGGTTGAGGGGTGATCTTACACGTACATAAAATCCTGAGAGGAATAGATTGGGTAGATGCACAAAGTCTCTTGCCCAGCAGTAGGTGAATCGAGGACCAGAGGACATTGGGTTAAGGTGAAGGGAAAACATTTGACAGGAATCAGAGGGGTACCTTTTTCACACAAAGGGTGGTGGGGGTATGAAACAAGCTGCCAGTGGAGGTAGTTGACGCAGGGACTATCCCAATGTTTAAGAAACATTTTGACAGGTACATGGAGAGGATAAGTTTGGAGGGATATGGGACAAATGCAGGCAGGTGGGACTAGTGTAGCTGGGACATGTTAGCCGTTGTGAGCAGGTTGGGCTAAAGGACCTGTTTCCACACTGTATCACTCTATGACTATATGTTAAATCCACCCCCACTATTTAGTTTAAAGCCCTAACTACAGCCCTAGTTATCCATTCTGCCGGGATCCTGGTCCCAGCAGCGTTCAGGTGGAGTCCATCCCATCGGAACAGCTCCCTCCTTCCCCAATACTGATGCCAATGTCCCACAAATTCAACCCCACTTCTCCCACACCAATATTTGTGCGATGCGCTTAACTTTCTAATTTCATCCACCCTATGCCGATCTGCTCGTGGCTCAGGTAGCAATCCAGAGATTATTACCATTTTGGCAGTGCTTTTTAATTTAGTTCCTCTCTGCTCAAATTCCCCCTGCAGAACCTCTTTCTGTGATTTACCAATGTTGTTGGTACCAACATGGACTGTTACAATTAGATTTTCCCCTCTAATTTCCTCTGTAGATCAGACGAGATGTCCCAAACACGGGCACCCAACACAGTCTTTGGGACTCTTGTTCCTTGCAACAGAGAATTGTCAATTCCCCTGACTATACTGTCCCAAATTACAACTACGTGTCTCTTCTACCCCCCTCTTGAATGGCTCCCTTTGCCTGCTCCAGCAAGGTACTGACTTCCCCACCAGATAAGGGACCGACTGGACTCACTGCCTCAAAAAGACAGCCAGCATCATCAGAGACCCATATCACCCTGGCCACACACACATTTCAATCCTGCCATCGGGAAGAAGGTATAGGAGCCTGAAAATTGTAGCGTCCAGATTCAGGAGCAGATTCTTTACAACCATCAGGGTATTAAACACTACAACTGCCAAACAAGCTCAGAACTACATTGACTTGGAGGCATTGATTTTGTCTTTGTACAGATAATAATATTTATAGATTATATATATATATATATATATATATATATATATATATATATATAAACATAATAAATAGTTCCATATATATCCATGTATATAGCTTCATATATAATAATAATAATAATAATACATTTTATTTATATAGCGCTTTTCAGGACAAAGTCGCTTATATATATACATGTATATACATTGACATATCTGTTGTGCTGCTGTAAGTAAGAATTTCATTGTTCTGGACATTGTCAATAAAACACTCTTGACTTGACTAACTGCAGATGTGGTCACGAGTAACCACACTGGGGTCCACCAGCTCCCACATCACGCAGCTACAGCACACCCACGTGATCCTGCATCCTTACTTTATTCCCAATGGCTCCTCTTTAAACTGCCCACTGCTGCTGTTGCTGCTGTTGCTCCACTGGGATTGAACCTGACTTGCCCGCTAGTTCAACACTCCTTTCCTCAGCTCTTCTCGCTGAAGCCTCTCGAGCCTCAGCCTCAGTTCTGCACTTGGCCTCAACACGGCACTTAGCCTCAGTTAGGGAGGGTTTAGAGGGCTTGGGGCCAAATGCAGCGAAAATAGACTAGCCTAGTATGCCAACTTGTATAACATAGACAATGTGGACAGAAGGGCCAGTTTTGGTGCTGGGTGACCCTAGTTAGTTGGTAGGGATTTACACAGGACCTACATTCCCACTCATACATTTGCCCTTCACCATTACAGCTCCTGCTCAATGTTGCCCGTCATTGCGGTTGTTAGAGGAAGCTCACCGACTGGGAACAATGAGCTCTTCATTCCTGAAACCCAGAATAGGTGTGGGCTTGCTTGTTTTGCATGTTTATCCAAAACATACATCAACTACACTGCCAACTGCTCTGCAGTTTATTCACTTGAAAAGCAGAAGTGGAAAGTAGTCAGTGAGCTGTCACTGAACACAACACCACTCGGGGAAGATTGTCGCCAAGACTGAGGAGGTTGTAGGTGGTCACATCTCCCTCCATCTCAGACAGCAACATCACTACAGATCCAGGTAAGAAGACAGCTCCATCGCTTGATCAAACTCTGAATTTTACCTTTGGTTGTTAACTGATTGTGTGCGTCTGTGAGTGAGTGTGTAAGTGAGTGTATGTGCCTCTGTGTGTTAACTCACTGTAGTGCCCTAAGATAAAGAGGGGTGGATCACACCTCTGTGTGGAGGGGGGAGGGGGTCCCAGTGAGGGAGAGAGGGAGATTTCACCTCCCACAGTGAGGGAAAGAGGCAATAGTCAAGAGAGTTTTATTGTCATGTGCCCCAGATAGGACAATGAAATTCTTACTTGCTGCAGCACAACAGAATATGTAAATATTATACAAAACAGAAGATAAAAGTTCAGTATGTCTATAGACCATAGACCATATATACACAATAAATAAACAGATATAGTTCAATAATAATAATGGACTGTTTTTGTTCAGAGCTTATTTGATGTGTTTAATCGCCTGATGGCTGTGGGGAAGAAGCTGTTCCATGTAATGACATGGATAGAGACAGAGAGAGAGAGAAAGAGATCTTTGTGTGTGTGTGTGTGTTTGTGTGTGTGTGTGTGTGGGGGGGGGGTCCAGTGATGGAGAGTTTAGTTTAGAGATACAGCATCGAAACTTGCCCTTCAGCCCACAGTCTGCACTGACCTGCGATCCCCGCACATTAACACTATCCTACACACACCAGGGATTTATACATTTATACCAAACCAATTAACCTACAAACATGTATGTCTTTGGAATGTTTGGAGAAAACCAAACGCAGGTCACGGGGAGAACGTACAACCTCCGTACAGACAGCACCCGGTCAGGATGGAACCCGGGTTTCTGGGGCGGTAATGCAGCTACTCTACCGCTGCGCCACCTTGGAAGAGCTTACACCTCTGTGTGAAGTCCCAGTGAGGGAGAGGGGGGGTGATCACACCTGTGTATGTGTGTGTGTGGGGTGGGTCCCAGTGAGGGAGAGGGGCGGAGATCACACTGTGTGTGGGTGGGTGGGGGGGGGGAAGTGAGTGAGGGAGAGGGGGAGAGATCATTTCCCAATGTTCTATAGATTCAGGATCAGTTCCTGTGGATTGGAGGGTAGTTAATGTTATCCCACTTTTTAAGAAAGGAGGGAGAGAGAAAACTAGGAATTATAGACCAGTTAGCCTCACGTCGGTGATGGGGCAGATGCTGGAGTCAATTATAAAAGATGGAATAGCGGCACATTTGCATAGCAGTAACAGGATCGGTCCGAGTCGGCATGGATTTACGAAGGGGAAATCATGCTTGAATAATCTTCTGGAATGTTTTTAGGATGTAACTAGGAAAATGGACATGGGAGAACCAGTGGATGTAGTGTACCTAGACTTTCAGTAAGCCTTTGATAGGGTCCCACATAGGAGATAAGTGGGCAAAATTATAGCACATGGTATTGGGCGTAAGGTAATGACATGGATAGAAAATAGGTTGGGAGACAGGAAACAAAGAGTAAGGATTAACAGGTTCCTTTCAGAATGGCTGGCAGTGACTAGTGGGGTACCGCAAGGCTCGGTGCTGGGACCGCAGCTATTTACAATATACATTAATGATTTAGATGACGGGATTAAGAGTAACATTAACAAATTTGCTAATGACACAAGCTGGGTGGCAGTGTGAACTGTGAGGAGGATGCTATGAGAATGCAGGGTGACTTGGACAGGTTGGGTGAGTGGGCACATGCATGGCAGATGCAGTTTAATGTGGATAAATGTGAGGTTATCCACTTTGGTGGCATAAACTGGAACGCAGGTTATTATCTGAATGGTGTCAAGTTAGGAAAAAGGGAAGTACAACTTGATCTGGGTGCCGTTGTTCATCAGTCGCTGAAAGGAAGCATGCAGGTACAGCATGAAGAAAGCGAATGGCATGTTTGCCTTCATAACAAGAAGAGTTGAGTATAGGAGCAAAGAGGTCCTTCTACAGTGGCCCTAGTGAGACCACACCTGGAGTACTGTGTTCAGTTTTGGTCTCCAAATTTGAGGAAGGACATTCTTGCTATTGAGGGAGTGCAGCGTAGGTTCACGAGGTTAATTCCCAGGATGGAGGGACTGTCATATTTTGAAGGAATGGAGTGACTGGGCTTGTATACACTATAATTTAGAAGGATGAGAGGGAATCTTATTAAAACATATTAAATTATTAAGGGACTGGACACGCCAGAGGAAGGAAACATATTCCTGATGTTGGGGGAGTCCAGAACCAGGGGCCACAGTTTAAGAATAAGGGGTAGGCCATTTTGAAAGGAGATGAGGAAAAGCTTTTTCACCCAGAGAGTTGTGAGTCTGTGTAATTCTCTGCCTCAGAATGCACTGGAGGCCAATTCTCTGGATGCTTTCAAGAGAGAGTTAGATAGAGCTCTTAAAGATAGCAGAGTCAAGAGATATGAGTCAAGTTAGTGATAGAATAAAACTAAAAGAAAACATGTATAACACAGCAAAGAGTAGCCGGAAGCCAGAGGATAGGGAAACTTTCATAGGACAACAGAAGGAAACAAAATGGGCAATACAGGCTGAAAAGATGAAGTACGAAGGGAAGCTGGCCAGGAATATAAAGAAGGACAGTAAAAGCTTCTTCAGATATGTTAAGGGAAAAAGAGTAGCAAAGTCAAATGTGGGTCCCTTGAAGGCAGACACGGGTGAAATTATTATGGGCAACAAGGAAATGGCAGAAGAGTTGAATAGGTACTTCGGATCTGTCTTCACTAAGGAAGACACAAACAATCTCGCAGATGTACTGGAGGACAGAGGATCTAAGGGGGTAGAGGAACTGAAATAAATTTTCATTTGGCGAGAAATAGTATTGGGTAGGCTAATGGGACTGAAGGATGATAAATCCCCTGGGCCTGATAGTCTGCATCCCAGGGTCCTCAGGAAGGTGGCTCTAGAAATAGTGGACGCATTGGTGATCATTTCCCAATGTTCAATAGATTCAGGATCAGTTCCTGTGGATTGGAGGATAGCTAACGTTATCCCACTTTTCAAGAAAGGAGCGAGGGAGAAAAAGAGGGAATTACAGACCAGTTAGCCTGACTTCGGTGGTGGGAAAGATGCTGGAGTCAATTATTAAAGAGGTAATAATGGGCATTTGGATAGCAGTAAAAGGATTAGTCCAAGTCAACATGGATTTATGAAAGGGAAATCATGCTTGACTAATCTTCTGGAATTTTTTGAGGGTGTGACAAGTAAAATGGAAGAATGAATGCCAGTGGATGTAGTGGATCTAGACTTTCAGAAAGCCTTTGATAAGGAACCGCACCGGAGACTGGTGATTAAAATTAGAGCACATGGGGGTAGGGTGTTGACATGGATAGAAAATTGGTTGGCAGACCGGAAGCAAAGAGTAAGAGTGGACGGGTCCCTTTCAGAATGGCAGGCAATGGCGAGTGGAGTGCCGCACGTCTCGGTGTTGGGGCCGCAACTGTTTACCATAAACATTAATGATTTGGAAGAGCGAATTACGAGCAACACGAGCAAGTTTGCAGATGACACAAAGCTGGGTGGCAGTGTGAACTGTGAAGAGGGTGTTAGGAGGTTGCAGGGTAACCTGGGCAGGTTGAGTGAGTGGGCAGATGCGTGGCAGATGCAGTATAATATAGATAAATGTGAGGTTATCCACTTTGGCGGCAAAAACAAGGGGGCAGATTATTATCACAATGGGGTTAGGTTAGGTAAGGGGGAGGTGCAGCGAGACCTGGGCATCCTTGTACACTGGTCACTGAAAGTTGGCTTACAGGTACAGCAGGCAGTGAAGAAAGCTAATGGAATGTAGGCCTTCATAACAAGAGGGTTTCAGTATAGGAGTAAAGAGGCTCTTCTGCAGTTGTATAGGGCTCTGGTGAGCGGAATGATACCATTCGGCACCGCCGTTTCGTTTAGGGGTAGGGTCAGGGTTAGGGTTAGGGTTCTGATGAGTACAGATATTATAAATGGGAGGCGCCGAAAAGTACCCGACATTTGGAATATTGTGTACAGTTTTGGTCTCCTAATTTGAGGAAGGACATCCTTGTGATTGAGGCAGTGCAGCGTAGGTTCACGAGATTGATCCCTCGGATGGCGGGACTGTCATATGAGGAAAGATTGAAAAGACTAGGCTTGTATTCACTGGAGGTTAGAAGGATGAGGGGATATCTTATAGAAAGAGATAAAATTATAAAAGGACTGGACAAGCTAGATGCAGGAAAAATGTTCCCAATTTTGGGCGAGTCCAGAACCAGGGGCCACAGTCTTAGAATAAAGGGGAGGTCATTTAAGACTGAGGTGAGAAAAAACGTTTCACACAGTTGTGAAATTATGGAATTCCCTGCCACAGAGGGCAGTGGAGGCCAAGTCACTGGATGGATTTAAGAGAGAATTAGATAGTGCTCTAGGGGCTAATGGAGTCGAGGGATATGGGGAGAAGGCAGGCACATGTTATTGATGGGGGGACGATCAGCCATGATCACAATGAATGGCGGTGCTGGCTCGGGACCGAATGGACTCCTCCTGCACATATTTTCTTTGTTTCTATGTTTCTATATGGGGAGAAGGCAGGAACGGGGTTCTGATTGTGGATGATCAGCCATAATCACAGTGAATGGCGGTACTGTCTCGAAGGGCTGAATGGCCTATTGTCTATTGTCTTTTATCATACCTCTTTTTTGGCGTGGGGGGTCCCAGTGTGGGAGAGAGGGATCTCACCTCTGTGTGTTGTGTCAGTCTGGGGAAGAGCGATCTATGTGTGGGAGTGAGCTATTTTGTCCCAGAATACAGCTTTGCCTGAACACCTAGTAGCTCTCTTTCCTCTGATTTTAATTCCCTGCTTACATTTCCAGAATGCCACCTGGTGAAGTGAGACTTCTGCTGCTGATTCTGGGCTCTCTGGGTGAGTAGTTATTAACAAGAGTGTGGTGGGGGGTGCACTGTGCGCTGTGTACAATTACTGGATGTTGGTTATGTATTTGTCTGTGTGTTAAAGCATCATCTGAATCCTCCTCAAATACCTCGAATGATCTAGTGTCCACCATCCTCCGGAGTGGAGAATTCCAGCGATTCACCGACCTCAGTGAGAGGAAGCTCCTGTGCAGTTTTAAATGACCGCCCTCTTATCTTGTAACTATGTCCCCTCATTGGAGCCTCTGCCTCTGCACATAGTTATAGAGATCTCCGGCACACAGGCTCCCAGGTTCACCGCACTTCTACAGGCCATCTTGCTGAGTGACACTAATCCAACTTCCCGACATTAATTGCCGATCCCTCTGTGCCCTGTCGTTCAAATACCTATCAAGATGCCTCTTAAATATTGTTACTGTTCCTGCCTCCACCACCTCATCTAGCATCTACCAACAACACTTTGTGTGGACAAATTATCACTGATCTCCTTAAACCACTTCCTTCCCATCTTCAACTGGTACACTTTGATCTTGGACACCCGTACGGTGGGAAATGGCCATCGACTCTGTCTGTGCCTCTCATAATTGTATATAACTATATCACAGTCATTTCTCAGCCACCTTTGCTCCAGGGAAAACAGACCCTGTCCAATCTCACATTATAACTCAAGCTGGCCAATCCCAGGCAACATCCTTGTGAATCGTTTTCACCCTTCTCTTCACATTTACCCTCTCATCCCCCCTCACGATCGTGCTTTATAATAAGGTCACCCCTCATTCTCAATTCCACAGACTGGAGACCAAATATCTTCAGCCACTCTTGATGGCTGAATTCTCCCATCAAGAATGAATCAAGTGAATCTCTCTGGACTGCCGGTATATCCTTGGTTTAATAGAGGAACCAAAACTGTCCCCAGTAACCAGGTTTGGCCCCACCAGCACCCTGTCCACTTGTACCAATACTTCCTCATTTAAAAACTCCAAGCCCTGTGTGCTCTCAATGACCCGTGGAGCCGACAGCACGGAAACAGGCCATTCGGCCCACCTGACCCGTGCTGACCAAAATGTTGCATCTAAGCTAGTTTCCTTTTGCCTGCATTTAGAAACATAGAAACATAGAAAACAGGTGCAGGAGGAGGCCATTAAGCCCTGCGAGCCAGCTCTGCCATTCATTGTGATCATGGCTGATCATCTCCAATCAATAAACCGTGCCTGCCTTCTTCCCATATCCCTTGATTCCACCAGCCCCTAGCTCTCTCTAAAATCCATCCAGTGATTTAGCCTCCACTGCCCTCTGTGGCAGGGAATTCCACAATTTCACAACTCTCTGTATGAAAAAGTTTTTTCTCACCTCAATCCTAAATGGCCTCCCCTTTATTCTAAGACTGTGGCCCCTGGTTCTGGACTTGCCCAACATTGGGAACATTTTTCCTGCATCTAACCTGTCAAATCCTTTTATAATTTTATATGTTTCTATAAGATCCCCCCTCATCCTTCTAAACTCCAGTGAATACAAGCCTAGTCTTTTCAATCTTTCCTCATATGACAGTCCCGCCAACCCAGGGATCAATCTCGTGAACCTACGCGACACTGCCTCAATCACAAGGATGTCCTTCCTCAAATTAGGAGACCAAAACTGTGAACAATACTCCAGATGTGGTCTTACCAGAGCCCTATAGAACTGCAGAAGAACCTCTCTACTCCTATACTGAAATCCTTTTGTTATGAAGGCCAATATTCCATTAGCTTTCTTCACTGCCTGCTGTACCTGCACGCCAACTTTCAGTGACCGGTGTACAAGGACACCCTGGTCTCACTGTACCTCCCCCTTACCTAACATAACCCCATTGAGATAATAATCTTCCCCCTTGTTTTTGCCACCGAAGTGGATAACCTCACATTTATCTATATTATACTGCATCTGCCACACATCTGCCCACTCACTCAACCTGTCCAGGTCACCCTGCAACCTCCTAACATCCTCTTCACAGTTCACACTGCCACCCAGCTTTGTGTCATCCGCAAACTTGCCAGTATTGCTCCTAATTCCCTCCAAATCATTAATATATATGGTAAACAGTCGCGGCCCCAACACCGAGCCTTGCGACGCTCCACTCGCCATTGCCTGCCATTCTGAAAAGGACCCGTTCACTCCTACTCTTTGCTTCATGTCTGCCAACCAATTTCCTTTCCATGTCAACACCCTACCCCCAATACCATGTGGTCTAATTTTAGTCACCATTATCCTGTGCGGGACCTTATGAAAGGCTTTCTGAACGTATAGATACACTATATCCACTGGCTCCCCTTCATCCATTTTACTTGTCACATCCTCAAACAATTCCAGAAGATTAGTCAAGCATGATTTTCCTTTCATAAATGCATGCTGACTTGGACTAATCCTTTTACTGCTATCCAAATGCCCTATTATTACCTCTTTAATAATTGACTCAAGCATCTTTCCCACCACCGAAGTCAGGCTAACTGGTCTGTAATTCCCCGTTTTCTCTCTCGCTCCTTTCTTGAAAAGTGGGATAACATTAGCTATCCTCCAATCCACAGGAACTGATCCTGAATCAATTGAACATTGGAAAATGATCACCAATGCGTCCACTATTTCTGGAGCCACCTCCCTGAGGACCCTGTGATGCAGACCATCAGGGCCAGGGGATTTATCATCCGTCAGTCCCATTAGCCTACCCTATACTATTTCTCGCCTAATGAAAATTTATTTCAGTTCCTCTACCCCCTTAGATCCTCTGTCCTCCAGTACTTCTGGTAGATTGTTTGTGTCTTCCTTAGTGAAGACAGATCCGAAGTACCTGTTCAACTCTTCTGCCATTTCTTTGTTCCCCATAATAATTTCACCCATGTCTGCCTTCAAGGGACCCACATTTGACTGCTATTCTTTTTCCCTTAACATATCTAAAGAAGCTTTTACTGTCCTCCTTTATATTCCTGGCCAGCTTCCCATCATACTTCATCTTTTCAGCTCGTATTGCCCGTTTTGTTTCCCTCTGTTGCCCTATGAATGCTGCCCAATCCTCTGGCTTCCGGCTACTCTTTGCTGTGTTATACATTCGTTGCTGTGTTATGTGATGTTTGGCCCACATCTCTTGAAACAATTCCAATCAATGTATCTGTCCAAGTGTCTTTTACATGATGTTATCGTGTCTGCCTCAACCATCTCCCCTGGCAACTCATTCCATTTACCCAGTGAATATGTTGCTCCTCAGCTTCATATTAAATCTTGCCTCTCTCACCTTAAAGCTATGTCCACTGGGTTAAAGACACCGTGAATTCACCTTATCTATTCCCCTCATGATTTATACACATTTATATTATCATCCCTCAGCCTCCTGGGCTCCAAGCAATAAAGTCCTATCTGGCCGAACCTCTCCCTATAGCTCAGCCCCTTGACTTCTGGCAACATCCTCCTAAATCTTCTTTGCACTCTTTCCAGCCTAATGGCATCCTTCCTATAGAAGGGTGACAATAAGTGAACATCCTACTTCAAGTGCGGCGTCACCAATGCGCTGCACAACTGTAACATGCCAAAATGCAGCGGCTTGCACCTATCAGCATTAGACTCTCATTTCCTCCCACACCCATGCGCTCATGGGTTAATAGTCTTCTGTAAACCAGTCCTAGTGCAGGAAAGTGGCACAAACACCAAAGGGTAGTGGGTAGGATCAGAGAGAGAGAGAGAGTGGGTAAGTTGCAGAGCTAAAGGGGAAATAAGGATCTGAGGATTGGGACTGATCGGATTGTCCCCAGTGAGCTATCATGGGCACGATGGCTGGAATGGCCTCCTATTTGGTGCGGTAAGTGGATGTTAAACTGAGTTGATGCCATTTATTCCACTGTTTACCATGAAAGACCACACGTGGAGCACAGAGAGCTTGTGTGGACTCCAGGGCAGCGGAAGGGGAGTGTGGAACTCCACAATGAAGAAATTTCAAGAAACTCCCATTTGGAAATCCCCACGGTTCAGCATCTGGCTCTACAGATGTTGATAGCCGACCTCCCCCCTCACTCACCGAGACCCCTGTTCCCAGAGCCCCCACTCACCGAGACCCCCGTTCCAGAGCTCCATGCCATTTGCTGGGACCTTCTTTCCCAGAGCTCCCTCCCTCCCAGTTACTGGGACCCTGGATCTCATGCTCCATTTCATATTCCAGGCCGCAGTTTCCTGTTCGCTCCCCCAACATCGGGAACATGTTTCCTGCCCCTAGCATGTCCAATCCCTTAATCTATATCACTAAAAGTCTGATCTTGACCACTTCCTGTTCTGTATATTGATTTTAGAAAAACGTTGCCACTTACGGCTGTGATATTTCGCCATCCTACTCAAAGTCCCCCTCCGCTGCGCAGGACAAGAGGATTTTTCCCATTGATGAAAAATAAAAGAGTTATTAGTGTTTTAAAAATGTTGAGATTCTCTCTCCTGAAGACCACGCCCCTTCCGGAGGGACTATAAAACCCGGAAGTGTTGAGTGCCTCAGTCAGTCTCTGCAAGATGGGGGTAAGCGAGAGGGTCACATCTCTCAGTCTGAGCTGTGAATAACACTGAACACATGTCTACTAAACTGTGTGTGTGGTTTTACTAGCCTTGAGTACCCTTAATGTGGTTTGAAAATGAAAATGTGATTGGTTTGAATAAAGCACAGCAAATGGTTGGTGGTGGTTGGTGTGAACTAAAGCACAGCAAATGGTTGGTGGTGGTTGGTTTGAACTAAAGCACAGCAAATGGTTGGTGGTGGTTGGTTTGAACTAAAGCACAGCAAATGGTTCGTGGTGGTTGGTTTGAACTAAAGCAATGATTAAAAGTCTAAACTTGACAAATTCCTGTTTGCACTGTATATTGATTTTAGATAAAACGCTACCACTTACGACTGATTTTTGGCCATCTTACCCAGACCCCCTCCGCTCATTAGGTGCAGAGGATGCTTCCCATCAATGAAAAATAAAAGTGTCATTAGTGTTTAAAAAATGTTGAGAATCCCTCTCCTGTTAATCATGCCATGAAGGCTACACCCCTTCTGGTGGGAGGGGGAGGGATTATAAAACATGGAAGTGTGGGTGTGGCTCAGTCTCTGCAAGATGGGGGAGGGAGAAGTCATGACTCTGAGCAGTGAATCAACTGAACACACTGAATGTCTACTGAACTGTGAGTTTGGTGTTTATGTGGTGTTTTGTGTAGTTTAGTGATGGTTTTATGGAGGTTTCACCCTGATTAAAATGGTATGAAACTGCATTTGAACGTGGTGGCCTTGCAACCTGCAAGAAGACTTATCAATTATTTCATTAGGTGCAGAAAAAGCATTTGACCAATTAGAATGGGAATACCTCTTCACAGTACTGCAAAAATATCAGATGGGAGAGAACTTCATCTCATGGATAAAATTACTATATGACAGGCTGACTGCTAGAATATTGACCAACCACATACTCTCTCCAAAATTTCATTTATCCAGGGGCAATAGACAGGGCTGTGCATTATCACCCCTGCTATTTGCACTTGCGATAGAGCCCTTAGCGGAAAGTATAAGAATGTATCCGAATATTCACGGGTATAATACTAAACATTCCAATAACAAAATATCATTATATGCAGATGACGTATTATTATACATTACAAAATCTCAAGTTAGTATACCAAATATATTAAATCTAATAGAGGAATTTGGTTCTTTCACAGGATATAGAATAAACTGGAATAAAAGTGAAATCATGGCGATAAAACCCCAAGAGTCGACACAACTTTTAAAATTTCCTTTTAGAATTGCTACAGAAAAATTTAAATACCTGGTATCCAAATAACCAGAAAGTATAATTATTTTTTCAATGCAAACTTCCTGCCTTTAGTTACTAACTCAAACGCTCTGATTCAATTCTGGAAAACACTCCCGATGTCTCTAATAGGCAGAAGAAATGCCATAAAAATGATTTTCCTCCCACAAATTCTCTACTTATTTCAATCAATACCGATATATCTACCTACATTTAAAAAAAAAAAACTAGTTTCCAACATTACAAATTTTATTTGGGATTATAAATCACACAGAATTCATAGACGACATTTATATAAACCCAAAGAAATCGGTGTACTGGCTCTCCCCAACTTCTGGTACTATTACTGGGCAGTGAATATTAAACATGTAATTCACTGGCTGGACAATTCATGTCAACAGGTAGATTGGTTAGTAATGGAGAGAGAGGATTGTTCGCCTTTTAACATAGGCGCGATCCTTCTCTCCCCAATAAAGTTGAAGAATACAATATTCAAGAAAAACCCGATTACTCATAGCACTTTACGAATCTGGAGACAAGTAAAACTTAATCTTAAACTAAGAAATCTATCTCTTCTTTCTCCAATAGCTAATAATCCATCGTTCAAACCATCTATTATAGATAAAACGTTTATTCATTGGGAAAGACTAGGAATTAAAAAGGTTGGAGATTTGTACGAAATGGGAAACCTTTTATCATTTCAGAAATTACAATCAAAATACAGTCTGAAAGGTAATCAATATTTTAGATATCTTCAAATTCGAGATTATTAGAAAACATATACCCATGAATATCAAACTCTGTTGCCAGATATATTAGATGAAGGTATGAATAGAAACACAGTCAAATAATTTAATATCATACTTGTACAATATCATTCTAAATATAGAAATTCCATCGTCAGATGTAATTAGAAGAGAGTGTGAACAGGAATTAAGCTTAAAAATTCCCAAAGACAGATGGGAAAAATATCTCCTATATGTACATAACTGTTCGATCAATGTAAGACATATTCTAATACAATTTAAAATAATACAAGGACTATATCTATCTATCTATCTATCTATCTATCTATATCTATCTATATACTATTAAAACTCTCTGGCTGTCGTCCGTCTGTACGTCCGACGGCCTGCTTGACTTTGCCGCGCGGCCTTTGATGCGGCCCCTGGCCCACACGGAAAGGCCCACGTTTTTCGCCATTTTCAAAGAGATGACATTTATCTTTACGAATAGCCACTCCTGATTAAATTCGGTCCTGTTTATGTACACGTTTTTTAATAAAATCCATCCCTCCCAACCCCAATGTGATTTTCTCCGATTGTCTCCGATTTTCTCCGAAAACGACGCCATCTTTTTTTCCCCGATTTTCTCCGAAAACGACGCCATCTTTTTTTCGCTGATTTTCTCCGATTTTTTCCGAAAACGACGCCATCTTTTTTTCAGCACATTTTCACCCCGGGGTCTGAAGCACGTTCGGGAACAACACCCCGGGGTGTCAAGCACTTTCGGGGACCAGACCCAACGGGTCTGCACTTGGTCTAGTATACTTTTAAAACTCTCTGGCTGTCGTCCGTCTGTACGTCCGACGGCCTGCTTGACTTTGCCGCGCGGCCTTTGATACGGTCCCTGGCCCACACGGCGCGCGGAAAGGCCCACGTTTTTCGCCATTTCCAAAGAGATGACATTTATCTTCACGAATAGCCACTCCTGATTAAATTCGGTCCTGTTTATGTACACGTTTTTTAATAAAATCCATCCCCCCCCCCACCCCAATGTGATTTACTCCGATTGTCTCCGATTTTCTCCGAAAATTTTCTTTCCCCGATTTTCTCCGAAAAAGACGCCATCTTTTTTTCGCCGATTTTCTCCGATTTCTTCCGAAAACGACGCCATCTTTTTTTCCCCGATTTTCACTCCGGGGTCTGAAGCACCTTCGGGAACAACACCCCGGGGTGTCAAGCACTTTCGGGGACCAGACACAACGGGTCTGCACTTGGTCTAGTATACTTTTAAAACTCTCTGGCTGTCGTCCGTCTGTACGTCCGACGGCCTGCTTGACTTTGCCGCGCGGCCTTTGATACGGCCCCTGGCCCACACGGCGCGCGGAAAGGCCCACGTTTTTCCCCATTTCCAAAGGGATGACATTTATCTTTACGATTAGCCACTCCTGATTAAATTCGGTCCTGTTTATGTACACGTTTTTTAATAAAATCCATCCCCCCCCCCCACCCCCATCTCCGATTTTCTCCGATTTCTTCCGAAAACGACGCCATCTTTTTTTTCCCGATTTTCTCCGAAAACGACGCCATCTTTTTTTCGCCGATTTTCACCCCGGGGGTCTGAAGCACGTTCGGGAACAACACCCCGGGGTGTCATCCATCCCCCCACCAACCCCAATTTGATTTTCTCCCATTTTATCAAAAAACGACGCCATCTTTTTTTCGCCGATTTTCTCCGAAAACGACGCCATCTTTTTTTCGCCGATTTTCTCCGATTTTTTCCGAAAACGACGCCATCTTTTTTTCAGCAGATATTCACCCCGGGGTCTGAAGCACGTTCGGGAACAACACCCCGGGGTGTCAAGCACTTTCGGGGACCAGACCCAACGGGTCTGCACTTGGTCTAGTATTACTCTAAAACTAAACTGAACAAAATTTTCCCAAATGTATCTCCCATCTGCGACAAATGTTTATATCAAGAAGCAATTATAACACACTCCTTCGTCTCCTGTATAAAACTCCATACATTTTGGAAAGAAATCTTCAAAATCTTCTCAAAATTATTTAAAACAAAACTGGACTCCCATAGAGAATTGACTATTTTTGGAACAACAGGTGCCTGCTCTGAGCTTTCAATGTTTCAAAGACATTTCCTTAACTACGGCCTGATAATGGCAAAAAAACGTATACTTAAATTTTGGAAATATGCATCCACCCAACGTTTAAAATGTGGATCACAAGCATATCTGAGACGCTACATCTTGAAGATATGAGACTCGTCTTAGCAGGAAAATCAGAGCAATTTTTAAAGACATGGTCTCCTTTTATTGATTCATTACAAGTATAGTATGGTGCAACACAACTCTGGAAATAAACCGATCCACGTGATGGGTGATGGGCATGGTGAGATACGAAGCAGGTATATCCACACATAAGGGTCCCTTTTTTCCCTTTTTTTTTTCTTTTCATTTCTTTCTTAAAAAAATATATATTTTATGGGTTTTTGTCTTTATTTTTCTATAGGCTATCACTTATTCACCCCTGGACTGCACATCTGGTAGTCTAGGGGTTTACACATCACTACTTCCTTCACTCTTTCTCTTTCTCGCTCTTTCTTTCTTGTTCTACCTCTTTCTTGTTAAATTTAAAATAGAAGTTGTACACAAAATTTATTTTGTCATATGCCGCGGTTTATACTACTGTACACGGCTTCTAATAAAAATACAAATTTAAAAAAAAAAAAGGAGATCCCCACGATTCAGCATCTGGCTCTACAGATGTTGATAGCCGACCTCCCCCCTCACTCACTGAGATCCCCCACGTTTCCAGAGCCCCCTCCCCCCACTGACTGAGACCCCTATTCCCAGAGCCCCCACTCACCGAGACCCCCATTCCAGAGCCCCATGCCATTTGCCAGGACCTTCTTTCCCAGGGCTCCCTCCCTCCCAGTTGCTGGGACCCCGGATCTCATGCTCCATTTCATATTCCGGGCCGCAGTTTCCTGTTCGCTCCCACTCTCGGTGTAACAATACTGATATCCGCTGCTATCTGTGTGGAGTTTGCACATTCTCCCCGTGACTGTGTGGGTTTCCCCGGGTGCTCCAGTTTCTCTCACATCGCTGAAACATGCTGGGATGTTAATCAGCAGCTGTAAAATGCCCCAGTGTGGGTTAATGGCAGTTGATGTGACGGTGTCAATAGACAATAGACAATAGGTGCAGGAGTAGGCCATTTGGCCCTTCGAGCCTGCAGCGCCATTCACTGTGATCATGGCTGATCATCCACAATCAGTACCCTGTTCATGCCTCCTCCCCATATCCCTTGACTCCGCTATCTTCCATAGCTCTATCTAACTCTCTCTTGAAAGCATCCAGAGAATTGGCCCCCACTGCCTTCTGAGGCAGAGAATTCCACAGATTCACAACTCTCTGGGTGAAAATGTTTTTCCTCATCTCCATTCTGAATGGCCTACCCCTTATTCTTAAACTGTGGCCTCTGGTTCTGGACTCCCCTAACATCGGGAACATATTTCCTGGCCCTAGCTTGTCCAATCCCTTAATCTATATTACTAAAAGTCTTATCCTGACCACTTCCTGTTCTGTATATTGAATATAGAAATAACGTTGCCACTTACGGCTGTGATTTTTGGCCATCTTACTCCGAGACCCCCGCCGCTGCGCAGGACAAGAGGATTTTTCCCATCAATGAAAAATAAAAGAGTTATTAGTGTTTAAAAAATGTTGAGATTCTCTCTCCTGAAGGCCACGCCCCTTCCGGAGGGACTATAAAACCCGGAAGTGTTGAGTGCCTCACCTCAGTCTCTGCAAAATGAGGGAAGCGAGAGGGTCACGTCTCTCAGTCTGAGCTGTGAATAACCCTGAACACATGTCTACTAAACTGTGTGTGTGGTTTTACTGGCCTTGAGTACCCTTAATGTGGTTTGAAAATGAAAATGTGATTGGTTTGAATAAAGCACAGCAAAAGGTTGGTGGTGGTTGGTTTGAACTAAAGCACAGCAAATGGTTGCTGGTGGTTGGTTTGAACTAAAGCACAGCAAATGGTTGGTGGTGGTTGGTTTGAACTAAAGCAATGATTAAAAGTCTAAACTTGACAAATTCCTGTTTGCACTGTATATTGATTTTAGATAAAACGCTACCACTTACGACTGTGATTTTTGGCCATCTTACCCAGTCCCCCTCCGCTCATCAGGTGCAGAGGATTCTTCCCATCAATGAAAAATAAAAGTTTAATTAGTGTTTAAAATTTTTTGAGAATCTCTCTCCTGTCAATCATGCCATGAAGGCTACGCCCCTTCTGGTGGGAGGGGGGGGGATTATAAAACCTGGAAGTGTGGGTGTGGCTCAGTGTCTGCAAGATTGGGGAGGGAGAGGTCATGATTCTGTCTAAGCTGTGAATCAACTGAACACACTGAATGTCTACTGAACTGTGTGTGGTGTTTATGTGGTGTTTTGTGTGGTTTTGTGGTGGTTTTATGGAGGTTACACCCTGATTGAAATGGTATGAAACTGCATTTGAATTTGGTGGTCTTGCACCCTGCTTGAAGTGGCATGGAACTGCACTTGAATTTGTTGGCCTTGCACCCTGATTGGTGGCATGAAACTGCACTTGAATTTGGTGGCCTTGCACCCTGCTTGAAGTGGCATGAAACTGCACTTGAATTTGGTGGCCTTGCACCCTGCTTGAAGTGGCATGAAACTGCACTTGAATTTGGTGGCCTTGCACCCTGCTTGAAGGGGCATGAAACTGCACTTGAATTTGGTGGCCTTGCACCCTGATTGGTGGCATGAAACTGCACTTGAATCTGGTGGTCTTGCACCCTGCTTGAAGTGGCATGACACTACACTTGAATTTGGTGGACTTGCATCCTGCTTGAAGTGGCATGATACTGCACTTGAGTTTGGTGGCCTTGCACCCTGCTTGAAGTGGTAGGAAACTGCACTTGAATTTGGTGGCCTTGCACCCTGCTTGAAGTGGTGTGAAACTGCATTTGAATTTGGTGGCCTTGCACCCTGCTTGAAGTAGTATTAAACTGCACTTGAATTCGGTGGCCTTGCACCTTGCTTGAAGTGGTAGGAAACTGCACTTGAATTTGGTGGCCTTGCACCCTGCTTGAAAGGGTAGGAAACTACATTTGGAGAGGTGGAGAGGTGGATTATTTGGTGGCCTAGCACCCTGCTTGAAATGGAATTTCAAGGAATAGCCGTGAGTCAACTGCCAGCCCACCATCCGTGAGTGAGCTGCCAGCAGATCAGGCTTTTGTGACCGAGCTGCCACCCCAAGAATCCATTTGGCCAACAATATCCATACTAGCCCTCTGGAAACCAGTCCCTTCAGCCCACAACACCCATACTAGCGCTCCAGAAATTGTCCCCCCCCCACTGGGCACCAATATTGGAATTGGTGGAGAGGTGGATTATTGCGTTGGGGGACCTGCCCTCCCGTGTGAACATGGGACCCAACGGGTCCCACTTAGTCTAGTAATCTTATATGTTTCATTAAGATCCCCTCTTATCCTTCAAAATTACAGTGTATACAAGCCAGGTTGCTCCATTCTTTCAACATATGACAGTCCCGCCTTCCCGGGAATTAACCTCGTGAACCTACGCTGCACTCCCTCAATAACAAGAATGTCCTTCCTCAAATTTCGAGCACCAAAAATGCTCACTAGAGCCCTGTACAACTGTAGAACAACCTCTTTGCTCCTATATTCCTCATCTTGTTATGAAGGCCAACATGCCATTCGCTTTCTTCACTGCTTGCTGTACCTGCATGCTTACATACAGTGACTGATGAACAAGTGTGAATATGCATGGGTTTGGGTACTTGGGGAAAATGGCAGATGTCTGTGAAACCTGCTTCACTGAGGCTGACATCACTTGCAGGGAGCTGGAGATCCATGTGACATAGATGGCTCCAGGGAGTCTGAAGCATGGGTAGGGGCTGCAGAAGGTTTTTGCCCTTGTGACCTACATGTTGCCACAATGTCTGGGATTCTGCAGGTGCAGCAAAGCCCTGATGCTAAAGGCAAGCCTGTGGTTGGTTGGAGAGATGTTATGTCTCAACTGGGTTTTGGTACCTTCCCGCCGGTACTTGTGATTGGTCCAGAAAAGTGGTCTCACCAAAGATAATGGTATCTTTATCTAATGGTAAGGTTTCTTTACTTAATGGGAATGTTTCTCCCTGTGCTATGTGTTGAAACTATGTTATGTACTGTTATATGATTGGGCCAAAGAGTTGTCATTCTATGTATTTTGCAGCCGGTATCGGTAATTGGTTTCTAGGTGCTGAGGAACAGTATTTAGCGGGAAGAGGGTTCCAGGCCTAGGGGGGTTTGAGGCCCCGTCTGTGCGGGTTCAAGTACCAAACAGTGCTGGGTATTATCAGTGCCAAGGTAAAATTGGCTGGAATACTTTAAAAATTAGCACTGAATTTTTAGGACGCATCTGTGATAATTCTAGGACTGTGATCCAAATTTTTTAATCTAAATTTTATGAATTCGAGGTATTCATATCCAGTGCTTTTGGTTATTCTTATACTTTAGTTGTTTGTTTCTGATCGTGTAATATAGCGACTTGCGTAAGATTGTGTAATTTACTCTGCTACCGTAATTGTAATTTAAATCGTATGCTTATACGTTATATTCTGGTTTGCTTTTGCATTATAATTGTTAGTTGCATAATTTCTTGATTAAGCAGTAATTGGCTCCACGGAAGGGGAATGTGTTTGCCTTCTGTCAAATTGAGCATTATCCTAGGAATGAGAACAATGTCATCGTTGAAGGCTCCCATGTTGATTCTTGCAACGATCAGATTATTGTGTAGCTCTTCCACAATCATCCTCGTTCCTTTACATTGCTTTGGCGGTTCCAAGTTTCTCATTAACATGATCGGAGATCATTTTTTCAACTCCAATTGTGTGGTGGTAATCCAGAGATCTCGAGTGAATCGAGAAATTCTGTTGGGAAGTGAGTAGCATTAGTTCTCTCAGTGACAGCATTGAAAGAAAAGTACTCCTTAATAGAAGAATTGAACCTAATACAGAAAGGATTATCTTTGGATCAATGGAAGACGGGAATAAGCTAAATACGTTTTAAAAATCTCTACTTAATTACGGTTTAATAACGGCAAAAAAACTCATACTTAAATTTTGGAAAAATGCGCCAACACCAACGCTCAAAATGTGAATTTCATATATGTCGGAAACGGCATATCTTGAAGAAATGCGACTCCTTCTAGCAGGTAAAGTAGACCAATTCTTATTGATTTGGTCTCCTTTTATCGACTTCTTACAACCATAGAAATAAAATGGTTCAGAATCAGGTGACGGGTGGCCAGGAACATTAAATAGATATATCGCTTTCAATCTCCTTTTTCCTTTTTCTTTTTCTTCTTCTTCTTCTCTATTTCATCTCTTTCTCTTTCTACTTCTTCTTTCTACTTTCTTCTCTCGGGCTATCTTTCTATTTCACGCAACACTCTATGGCAATCTCTTCTTTTCTCCCTTTCTCCCTTACTCTTGCTTTATTATTAAATTAAAAATAAGAAGTTGTGTATGAAATGTAATATGTCAACAAGTATTAGGTACTGTGGTACCACATTATTGTACTTACTTCTAACAAAAAAAAAAAAAATAAATAAAAAAAAAAAGAATAATAAAAGTACTCCTGAATGATTCCAGGGAAGTGTTTGATACATGTAGAATTGATACTTCTCATCGTATCGTTGTGTTGAACCAAGATACAATTGTCGTTGAATAATTTTGCAGGATTGTCAAATGTGGGATAGATGAAATCAATACAATCCTCCAGTGTTGTAGTTGATAGAACCATGTCTTGTGGCATTTCAATTTCTTCGTCATTATTCTTTAAAATGTCGTCTTCTCCAACTTTCAACAAAAATTGAGAATAGTCGTCTTCTCCCTCTCTCAATCGCATATTTGTCTCCAATTGAAACTTGGTGAAAAGTGTCCACAAGTAGGATTTCTTGATGCAGGAATTTTCAACATCAGCATGATTTCCCCTTTTCACTACAAGGAGTTGTCGAAAATCGGCAAAACAAATGGTAAGAATGCCACTAAAAGGCTTAGTGCATACATCTCGAAGAGTTCTGTCCACCGCTTCAAAGCTCTCCCTGCTAATCATTGGGCACTCATCTTGTCAATGACTTCTTGTCAATGTTGCAGAATGTATCCTCGGTCACTTGGATGGGTATCTTGAATCGAGAATGTGTAGTTCTTCCACCAGGCATCAATGTAGCAGCTATCCCAGAGGACGCGACAGCTATAGCAACATCACCTTGACCTCTAACTTTGGAGAGGATCAAATTGGTGATAAAGATCTTCCCTGTTCCTCCTGGTGAATCAATGAAAAACATTGAAGGAAGATTCCTTTTCAACAGTCACACACCTGGTCATACACTGCTCTCTGCTCAGCATTCACTCGGAGACACGGTTTACACTCGTCCCAGAACGTTGCCTTCAAAAATAACTGGATGATCTTCCACTCTGGCCAACCTTCCTTCTTTGCCATCTCCTATTGTTCCATGTGTAAAATCGGGAACATCAGCGGAGTAGAGTGTTCTTGCAATGGGCTCTCGAGAACACATTACCATGACCAGTTAAAGTGGTTCTCGCCACATCATCATTCCTCACTTGCTGAGTAGCATCGATTCTGATAACGACTAGTTGTTCTTGTGGTAGATGTACATGGAGTCGAAAGGCTGTCTCTCATGAGTCGAAAATCCAAGGATTGATGCTACTGCTTCTAATGGACCAATGTATCTGCCCGTCATCCCTGTTCACTCCAAACGCTGCTTGATCACTCCCCTTCAACATGTACTTGATCAGGTATTAGACCGACTTTACAGAGGAGCATATCTCAACGTTGATGTGACATTTGAACAACTTCAATGGCTGAGCATTATAGGGCACCACCCAATCAGAAGTAATAGGTCCCTCTTGATGTCCCTGAAATCCTCCCATGTCTGGAGATCTTCTCCTGTACAGAATCATGCATATGAATCATGTCCACACTTTATGCTCTCGAAAAATGACCTTTGGAATCTCTTACTGCATCTTCCATCCTTCCAACATGGAAAGGTGTGGTTGCAGAACGGTCCATTAATCATCAGCTTGAGTACCAATTCATGCAGCTCAGGATCTACTTGTGGGTCTGGTATTTCAGCTTGCACAAATCTGTCAAAATGTTTTGGTCTTGGCTTACTCGCTTCATCAAGCCACATCAGTGCAAATGAGGCAGACCCCTCTTCTGATATTCCACAGTGGAGACAAAAGCTATACAGCCAAAGAGGCCATGTGGTCCAGTGAGGTACTTAATGAATAGCTTTCTTTTCAGATAGAACAGACTTGATTGCAAGAGTATTATATCACACGGCAGCTTATTGCAAAAGAGGCACTGTCGCATCTCGTTCCAATTCAGATTGCAAGTCATCGTAATGAAGAATGAAGTATTGCCATACTTCTGAATGAACATCATGGCGTCCTGGCATCGTTCCGTCATGTATCTCAGTCCACGGAAAAATGTTGACGAGAGGACGATGCGCTTTCCAATGTTTTCCAAATCATCATTATCGTTTAATGCATCCGTGAGGCCTCTGTAAGTTGTTGATCTCAACGATGCTTGATTCATGCGAAGATAATTGAGCCTATCTCAGCTGCCATATCAACGACATATTGTTGAAAGAGTCATCCTCCTCTCAAAAGGTGGTTTAATTCATTATCATGATTCATTATCCTATAGGCATAATATCGCATTGCTGTCAATTTCTTGCGGTTACTCATTTGGAGTTGGGGATGCCATCCATCATCTCCATGTGGAAAGAAAAGGATGTATTGAAAACTATCATACGACCTATGAGACTCTGAAATTATTTTTAGGCTTCCTCTTTCTTTCAAGACTATGTGCCGTGATGTTGCCTGAGGGTCAATATCTTTTGGTATTTCGTTGGCAATTTGTGTGTTAAACCACCTTTCGTGTTGCAAAGCTGGCCGACGATCTGGATGAGTGATGATTGATGCCTCTGGTAAACCTCAAATTATTTTCTTTGCTATTTTAGGTGTTTCAATGTAAGGGTTGTTTTGTCTTATCAAGTTTACAACCATTGCAAGAATTTCCCTTTGAATACCAGCATTTCACAATGTACCCATTCGCAATTCAATGTTATCTTGCGGGTCCATCAAATAGATCTGAGAAACGATATGCTCGACGCTGAGGGCAACCCTTGGTCATTTCACCAACATCAGCAGGGAGGAGAGGGGTGTGTGTGGGCGGGTGGGGGGGTGGGGGGGGTTGTGTGTGGGAGGGAATGGGGGTGTGTGGGCGGAGGGAGTGCGGGGGTGTGTGCGGGTGGGGGGAGGTGTGTGGGAGGGGAAAGGGGGTGTGTGGGTGGGGGGGGGGGGGGTTGTGGAGGGGGAGGGGTGTGTGTGGGTAGGAGAGTTGTGGGGGGGAGTGGGTGTGGTATGGGGAGAGGGTTGTGTTTGGGAAAGACGGTGTGTGTGTGTGTGTGTGTGGGCAGGGGAGTGTGGGGGTGAGTGTTGGGGGGTTGTGTGGGAGTGGGAGGGGGAGGGTGTGGGTGGGCGGTGGTTGTTGGAGGAGGCAAGGGGTGTGTGAGCGGGGGTGGGTGTGGGGGGATAGGACGGTGTGTGGGCGGGGTGGCTTTGGGGGGGAGTGGGTGTGGGGGAGGGTGTTGTGTGGGGGGAGGGGTATGTGTGGGCAGGGGGGATGTGAGTGTGTGTGTGGGCGAGGGGGAGATCTCCTTGCCGCCAGTGATTGACAGCGGGTGCTAGGTGTACAGTCGGGAGGGGTGTGGGAGGAAGGAGGATGAATGGGTAGGGAGTGTGGGGGAGGGGGTGTGTGTGTGTGCGGGGTGTGAGGATGTGGGTGGGGAGAGGGGTGTGCGGGGAAGTGTATGGGTGGGAGTGGGAGGAGGTAGGAGGGATGTGGGTGGGGGCGGGGCGGTGTGGGGGAGGGGTGGTGTGTGTGGGCGGGGCGAGGGGGTGTTTGGGGGATGGGGTGTGTGGGGGATTGTGTGGAGGGAGGGGGTATGTGGAAAGGGGGGTTGGTCTGTGTGTTGGCGGAGGGATTGTGGGGGGAGGGGGATGAGGTTTGTGGGGGGAGGTGGTGTGTGGGGGGAGGTGGTGTGTGGGGGGTTGAGAGTGTGTGGGCGGGGCTTTCGAGAGGGGAGAGGGGTTGTGGGGAGGGGAGGGGTTGTGGGGAGGGGAGGGGTTGTGGGCAGAGGTTGTGCGGGGGAGTGTGTGGGCGGGAGGGGTGTGGGGGTGGAGGGGGGGGAGGTGTGGGGGAGGGGGGGAGTGGGGGTAGGTTTGTGTGTGGGCGGAGGGGTGTGTGGGGGGAGGGGTGTGTGGGAGGAGGGGGTGTGTCAGGGAGGTGTGTGGGCGGGGGTGTGGGGGGAGGTGAGGGAGTTGTGTGTGGATGGAGGTGTGTGTGTGTGGGAGAGGGTGGAGGGTGTGGGTGGGAGGGGATGTGTGGGCAGGGGTGTTGTGGGGGGGAATGGTGTTGTGGGGTGAGGAGGTGTGTGGGGGGGTGGGAGATTGTGCGGGAGGGGGTTGAGGGTGTGGAAGTTCCTTCCAACTTACCACCACCACCACCACCTCTATCTTCCCTGCCCGCAGCACCAACTCCTCAGCCACGCATTCATCTGACCTATCTTCCTGTTCCTACCCTCACTAGCATGTGGCACCGGCGGCAATCTAGACATTAATACCCACGAGGTCCTGCATTAACCTTTTGCCTAATTCCCTATCTTCAGTCCACAGGACCTCATCCCTTTTCCTGCCTCTGTCATTTGTGCCAACGTACACAACAACTTCTGGCTGCTCCCCCTCCCGCTTGAGAATGTTCTGCAGCGGCTGGGACCCTGGCACCAGGGAGGCAGCACACCATCCTGGAGTCTCATTTGCTGCCCAGAATCTCCTGTCTGTTTCTCTAACTAACGATTCTCCAAGCACCATCACTCTGCCTGACTGTGCCCTTCCCCACTGTGCCTCAGAGCCGGGTTTGATGCCACAGACCTGACTGCTGCTGCCCTCCCTGACCACTCATCCCCCCCAACAGTATCAAAGGGACACCCTGTTGTCGAGAGGAATGGCCACAGGAGATTCATGCACTTTCTCACTACTCCCTTTCCTGGTGATCACCCGTCTACTTTCTGCCCCTACCCGAGGCGTGACCACCTCACTGTGACGCCGGTACCCGGACGTGGCGCCGACAGACAACAAGCCGAAGCCAAAGGACGGAATGGAAACGAGGCCGAAACGCCAATAAACCGAAAGAGTCCGAAGACGAAACGCCTACTAACCGAAAGGATGGGACGCCTAAATGCAAACTGACCGAAAGGGCGGGACTCCTAAATCCCAAGGAACCGAAAAGCTGCGTCGGCTAAAAGCAAACTTACCGAATGGCCGCTCTGTCGAAACGCCACCTACCCGAAAGGCAGCGTCGCCTACAGGCCAAAGGCCCGACTGCCGCTCAACAGAAAAGTCCAATAACGGACATGACGTTGCCGGGGGCGGGACTTGTCAGTGATTGGTCCAGAACCCCGCGTCCATCACATCACTGTGACGGCCATGAACATTGTCCCAAACCTCCGTTCCACCCGACACGCAGCCTGCGGAGGGTGGGCGTGGGAGAGTGGAGGCTGACCCGAGCAATGCGCACCTTCGGCCGCTTTCAACTTGGTGCTTGGGTTCAGATTGGCCAGTCACCTATGGCTTGTGTGGGAAAATGAACCCCACGCTCCCGTCTCCCCCTTCTCTCTCGCCTCTTCTCTCTCGCCTCTTCTCTCTCCCCTCTTCTCTCTCCCCTCTTCTCTCTCCCCTCTTCTCTCTCCCCTCTTCTCTCCCCTTTTCTCTCTCTTCTCCTCTCACCCCCTTCTCCCCCCCCTCCCTCCCTTATCCCTCTCCCCTTCTCTCTCTCCTCCGTCTCCACCCGCGGGTGTGTCCCACAGTCACTGACCGCGATGCACCGCCATCGGACCCCAACCTCCACACCAGGGTGATTCCACCCCCCCCCCCTCCGACCGCGTTCAGTGACTGTGGGACGCTCCCACGGGTGGAGAATTAATTCTCCTTAATTCTACCACAACCAATGAAGAAGCTGCTAAAGCTATTGCCAACCTCTCAGAAGCTGTACCTCATACAGAATCACTTTAATCTGGGTCCAACATACAAATATTGTGCCTTGTATAAGAATGGA
>CM075992.1:11335576-11427184 GCA_038087875.1 Malacoraja senta
ACCGAGTGCGGAGTCTGTGGCTGAGGGACAGAATGATGCTCGGTGTTAATCTCAAGTACAGCTCATGTCCCCAACCTCTTGTTCCTCACCTCCCTCTGCTGCATCGTCACCCTGCATCCTCAGTGGGCAGATGCTTGGCAGGTGGAGTTTAATGTGGATAAATGTCAGGTTATCCACTTTGTTGGCAAGAACAGGAAGGCAGATTATTATCTGAATGGGGGGGTCAAGGAAAGAGCGTTCACGTCGCAGCCGTGTTTTCACCAATCTTTCCACCACCACACACAAGAAACACAAGACAGACATCAGTGTGTGTAGATGCTGCAAAGTGTGGTCAGCTCTGGCTGAACAACTGCTAATCTAGTGTGTGGACTCGACAAGAAGAAGATATGAATGGTGTCAAGTTAGGATAAGGGGAAGTACAACGAGATCTGGGTGTCCTTATGTTGATTCCAGACCTAATCTCACCCCCCTAGTCTGGTTCAGTCAAACACCGAAAACGAACACTAGAATTCCAACTCTATTTTACTTCGGAGTCACGTGAGTGACTACGTGAAGAGCCCATCCAGCACGCATGCGCGACATTAGCGTTCACGCAGTGCAACAGCGACGACCGGGACTACAGGCGCTCCCGCTACAAGTTTAAACAGCGGACCATCAGGTAAGTCTTACTCTGTGGTCATAATCAGCAAGCTGTGCTCTGCTCTGTATTCCAGGGGAACTGGGAAAATGAGAAGCACGGCAAAGGAAGAAAACCGCCCCCCCGTTCGACTCCAACAGAACGGAAGTGTTCCATCAGTGGGGGGCGAAAGGCGGCACCTGGACCGCATATGCTGCGGTCCACCCACATCGAGACCGAGCCGAGCCCAGTACCGCTAGCGCAGCCTGATGAGCGGCAGCGGGCTGGAGGAAAAGTTGAATAAATAAATAAATAAATAAATAAAATTTAAACCGGCCGGTTATGTCTGACTCCGATGAGGAGGGTCTGCCTTAGAGCGGCAGAGCTAGCCGCCTGAGCCGAATGAAAAGGCTCATGGAGCAACTGCTCCAGCGAGACTTGCTGCAGGAGCTAGAGCAGTCTCGCCAGGGGGATCAGGCACTCCCACAGCAGTGCTCTACAATGCACTGGCCATCGCTTTCCCCCCAAAGCAGGGCAGCGTTGGCGACCAGGGCTGGGCTGGTCAGGAACAGGGGTCATTGGCTGAAGATGTCGGGAGTACGCTTGGGGTACAGGATCAGGAAGAGCTGCTGGGTGTGGAGATTCGCTACGTGGTTACACCACGAGCAGAGCGGCCATTGGAGCTAAAACTGGCGGCCAGCATCAACCACCGGCTGTTAACAGGCAAATCTGGGTGGGGGGGGGACAGAGTATCCGGAACCAGGAGCTAAAATCCTCAAGCTCCTGACGACAGGGATAACAGCCTATGCTCGTTCCGTGGATGGGGTGGATATGACCACAAACCAGCAAGACACTCTGGCTCTGCTGTGCTACACCCAATATGAGATAAACAACCTCCGCAAGGAGAGAATAAGACCTGCCCTCAATCCCAGGTTTGCAGGACTGTGTAAAACACCGGCCTCAGAGCCGCAGATCCTGTTATTTGGAAGGACAAGTGAAAGACCTGGAGGAAGAGTCCAAAGCATTTGGCCTCATGAGGGCAGGCCCCGGAACGAGCAGACCCACACAAAAAACCAGACGGCAGTACCCCACCGCGTCCACCAGTCAAGGTCAAATTTATGGAACTGGTGAAAGCTCGGGGTCCGCATACTATCCCCGAAAGCCTTTTTAGGCCAGGGCCCAGAGCGGACCCCATGGAAAATGCGCCACCCCCAATCAGCAGTACATCAGCAGTACATCCAGCAGTATAACGACGGATGAACAAACGGAAGACAGGAACTCTACCATAACTATGGAGGTAGGTGGGTCTGGTTCCTACCAGCATGTAAATGGGGAACTGTACTAACAGGAGGTGTCTCACGAATGATAGTTATATACTTAACAGTATTCGGGGATACAAAATAGAGTTCATTCAAGAAAACATGCCACCAGTTCAGCACGTACCCCAAAGGGTCTTTACCCTCTCAGTCAAAGAGAACTAGAGGCTCAAGCAGAACTGGTGAGGTTACTTACAAAGGGTGTCATTGAGAAATCCAAACATGAACCTTTGGAATTTGTCTCAAATATATTTACCAAAAGCAAAAAAGATGGTGGATGTCGCATCATCACTGACTTAACCTCACTAAATACCTTTGTTAAGTATGTACATTTCAAAATGGAAACATTTGTAACTGCTAAACATCTGATTTCCAAAGGATACTTTATGGCAAGCATTGATTTAAAAGATGCCTACTATTCAGTACCCATTCACAAGGGTCATCGCAGTTACCTAAAAATTTACCTGGATGGGGCAACTATGGCAGTATAAAGTGTTGCCTAATGGGTTGACATCAGCCCTAGACTATTTACCAAGATATTAAAACCAGCCTTGGCAACATTAACGAAACAAAGATATATTGTCATGGCATATCTTGATGATATCCTAATAGTAGGCAAAACCATGGAGTTGGCTAAAATCTGCTGTATTAGCTACCAAACAATTGTTTGAAACCCTGGGTTTGTCATACATACAGATAAATCTAAGTTTACGCCATCCACAACTATGGACTATCTGGGATTCACAATTAACTCAATCCACATGTCTGTAACGTTGCCAAAAGGTAAAGCAGCAGAATTGGCACAGATGTGCAACAATTTAATGGTAAGCAATCGACCAACCATCCGACAAGTGGCAAGAGTAATTGGCAAAATGGTAGCAGCATTTTCAGCTACACAATTTGAACTCCTGCACTATCAGCACCTACAAAGGGCAAAAGTACAGGCGTTGAAACGACATGCAGGTCACTTTGACAGAACCATGAAACAACCCATTGAAGCAATATCAGAGTTACAATGGTGGATATAACATTTGGCATAGTTCCAGCCCTATCATCATCAATAACCCAACGTTAACTATACAAACAGATGCCAGTGCTCAAGGCTGGGGAGCAACTAATACCATATCCAGCACAGGTGGTAGATGGACTAACCTAGACTCATATTTACTACAAACACTGGGCATAAATTATTTGGAAATGTTGTGTGCGTTTTATGGTTTTAAAGCATATTCTAGGAATATGCACAACTTGCATGTTCATTTACAAATTGATAATATCACGGTGGTGGCCTATATTAACCATATGGGCGGAATAAAGTCGATATCATGTGACAATTGGGTCAACACAATCTGGTAATGGTGGGTCGATAGACATATTTGGCTATCAGCAACTTACCTACCAGGTAATCTAAATACAGTGCCAGGTCACGCAAATTCAATGATAAACACCGAATGGATGTTAAATCCTAGAGCTTTTGCTAAAATTACAAACCAATATGGCACACCAGATATCGATATCTTTGCATCCAGACTAAATCACCACGTACCAATGTATGTCCCTTGGGAACCACACCCTGAGGCAGCAGCGATAGATGCATTCGCGCTAAATTGGGGGACCTATTTCTTCTATGCTTGTCCCCCCTTCTGCCTTAATCTGTAGGGTACTACGCAAAATACAGATGGACTCTGGTTCAGGTATTTTGATAGTACCAACTGGCCTACACAGCCATGGTTCCCAGTGGTACTCGACATGGTCATCGAAACTCCTATGACCTTTCCCAGTAGCCCAGACCTATTGACGCACCCTGTATCAGGCATAAGTAATCCATGCCATGACAAAATTAACCTACTGGGTTGCAGATTATCAAAAGACCACTGCTGGGACTGGGGTGTCTGACAGGACCATCAACATGATGACACCGTATGTCCAACAGGAAACAATACCTATCGAGCATCAGGAAGTGGGAAAGATACTGCTCGGCTACTGGGACAACGTAGTCATCTGCAACCATAACCAATGTACTGGAGTTCCTGGGGGGGGCCTTCACCATAATGAAGGATTGAGCTACAGCGCCATCAATACTGCCAGAAGTGCGCTGTCACCTACTTAAAACAGGTGCCAGGACAAACAGGCCATAGGGTCTCAACCGCTGGTGATCAAACTCATGAGGAGTATCGTCAACTCCAACCCTCTTAGACCTAGGTATACCCAAATCTGGGATGTCAGTGTGGTCCTGACATACCTAAGGGGATGGTCCCCAGCCAGGTCACACCCTGGAAAAGCTAACCCTGAAAACGGTCATGCTGATGCCACTAGTCTCAGCACAAAGTGTCCAGTCCCTCCACTTACTGCGACTGGACAACATGGTTATAACACCAGACCGGGTCTCATTCACCATTCAGGAGCTGCTAAAGCAGAGCAAGCCAGGAACTTGAGTCATAGTTATGGATTTCCGGGCATACTCACCAGACCTACGGTTGTATGTCATGACTCACTTATTCACTTACATCAACACAAGAGATTCTCGAGGGTGAAAGAAAAAAAAAAAAAAAAAAAAAAAAAAGCCTTATGGGTCAGCCACAAGAAAACCTCATGGTTGGGTGTCGAGCCAAACCATCTCGAGATGGCTCAAGCAGGTACTGGGAGCTGCTGGAGTAGATACTGATGTATATACATCTCACTCCACCAGGGCAGCATCCACATCGGCGGCTAAAAGAATGAACATGGAGAAAACGTTCCAAACGTTCTACCACAAGCCGCTAGCAGAACCTGTGTTATTTGCAGAAAGAGTTTTAAAATCTGCAAAAATATATAATTTAAGCCCGGGGGAGCATTTTGTCTTTTGTTATTGTTTAATAGATACCATTATTGTTTACAAACAGATTATGGTTGATTACGATAACATACTTCCTCCCTTGAATGACTTCGGCAGCGAGTGAAGTATGAACTGTTACACGGTTTGAAATCACAGAGCTTTAAAATCTTCACGTAGTCACTCACGTGACTCCGAAGTAAAATAGTAAGATTAAACGAGAACTTACCAGTTTGAAGTTTGATCTGTATTTTATGAGGAGTTACGATGAGGGATTACGTGCCCTCCGCTCCCACCCTCAATTATAGAGATCAACTGGTATCTTAGTTCTCCTTTTCTTTACTATGTTTATTTCAATTATTGTGTTTCCTGTGATTCCACACCGCTGCTTTGAAGAATGTCGCGCATGTGTGCTGGACGGGCTCTTCACGTAATCCCTCATCGTAACTCCTCATAAAATACAGATCAAACTTCAAACTGGTAAGTTCTCGTTTAATCTTACTATTTTACTTCGGAGTCACGTGAGTGACTACGTGAAGAAACCGCTCAGTGCGCAGGCGCGGCATTACGCCAGCAGTGCAACAGCGGCGGCAGCTGGAGGAAGGCGCTCCGGCTGCATTTTTAAAAAAACGGACCGTTGGGTGAGTATATTCAACTAGTTTAACGGAGAAAGAGAATGTGGGTTTTCTTAGCAAGTAAGTACACTCACGAGAAGACTCTCCAACAGAACTGCCCCAGCTCAACTCCACCAGAGGAGCGTTTAATCTCAGGGGGGCAGCAACAGGCGGCAGGACCGCTCATAGGGCGCTCCGCTATCCCCGAGACCGAGCCGAGCCGAGTCCCGCTAATGCCTGCACAGCGAACAGGGAGCAAAGCCATGAGAGCAACCGGCCGGTAATGTCTGATTCGTCGGATGGGGACATGTCTCCACCTACACGGAGGTGAGACAGCCGCCAGAGCTTACAACAGCTCTTGGAGCAGATGCTCCAGCGAGCTACGCAGAAGGAGCGTTCTCGCGGAGGTAGGTCAGGCACCTCCTCCACAGTGTCTTGTGCACTGCCCTCTGCTCCCTCATTACTGGAGGCTAGAATTGGTGACCAGGGTTGGGCTGGTCTGGAACAGGGGCTGGCAGAAGAATTCGGCAGTATGCAAGGGGTGCAGGAGCAGGAAGAGCTGCTGGGTGTCATGGACCGCTATGTAGCAACCCCACGTGCTGGAAGACCGCTGGAACCAAAAATGGTGGCCAGCATCAATCATCTGTCAAATAAGCCCTTGCAGGAGAAGGTACTTCTTGAGGCGCTTGAATTTTACACAGCACCAGAGAACTGTGAGGCCTCAGAGTGAAGACTGTGTACAGCCAGATCTGGGGTCACGTGGGGTCAAACATGTGTAACCATGAAATCAAGCTACAGCGGATCCTAAGGCTCCTGACGTCGGCCATTACAGCCTTTGCTCGTTCTGTTCAAAGTACGGAGATGAATACGTGCCAGCAGGATGTGCTGGCACTGATGTGCAACACAATTTGAGATACACAATCTCCGGCGGGGAAACATAAGACCTGCCCTCAATCCCAAATTTGCTGGATTGTGCAGAGCCCCAGCTGCAGAGACGGACACTCTGTTATTTGGGAAAGACCTCAACAAAAAACTGAGGGACATGGAGGAAGCAGCGACATCTTTCGGCCTCATGAGGGCAGGCCCTGGGACGAGCAAACCAAGAGCTACAATACCCAAGCGGCAGCACCCCATGGCATCCACCAGTCGACGTCCTCAATATGGGACTGGTGAAAGCTCGGGGACCGCATTTTATCCCCAAAGATCTTTTTTAGATCAGGGCCCACAGCGGACCCCATGGAAAATGCGCCACCCCCCAACATCGCCAGCACGTCAGACAAGCAAAACCTACAAAAACATCAGGAAACAAAAGAAACACCAATAACCATGGAGGTAGGTGGGTCTGGTTCCTGCCAGCATATAGAGAATAAGGGTGCTTTACTAACAGAGGGGAGATTACACTGGTTTAAAGAAGCATGGGTTACTGTCACGTGTGACAAGTATATACTCAACAGCATTAGTGGAGAGGTCATCCAAAAGACCAAACATGAACCTTTGGAATTTGTATCAAATAAAACCCAAAAAGATGGTGGATGTCGCATCATCATTGACTTAACATCACTAAATAAGTTTGTTGAGTATATACATTTCAAAATGGAGACAGCTGTTACTGCCAAACAACTGATTTCCAAAGGATACTTCATGGCAAGCATTGATCTGAAAGATGCTTACTATCTAATACCCATACACAAGGATCATTGCAGATACCTACAATTTATCTGGTTGGGGCAGCTGAGGCAGTACAAAGCATTGCCCAATGTGCTAACTTCAGCCCCAAGATTATTCATCAAAATATTGAAAATAGCCATGGCAAGACTAAGAAACAAACACATATTGTCATGGCATACCTGGATGATATTCAGATAGTAGGGAAAACGATGGAATTGGCTGTGGCAGCAGTATCAGCTACAAAACAGCTCCTCAAAACTCTGGGGTTCGTCCTACATCCAGATAAATCTAAGTTGAAGCCATCCACTATTATGGACTACCTGGGCTTCACAATTAACTCAGTCCATATGACTGTTACCTTGCCAAAAGGAAAATAAAAATAAATAAATAAATAAATTAATTAATTTTAAAACATTTTTTTTTTAAATGGTTGCATTAGCACAATCATGCAACTATTTAATGGTCAACAAACGACCAACTATTCGACAAGTCCCAAGAGTGATTGGGAAAATGGTAGCAGCATTTCCAGCTACACAATGCGGACCTTTGCACTATCAAAATTTACAAACGGCAAAGGTACAGGCACTAAAACGACATACAGGTCACGATGTTCGTGTCATGTAATTACCCACTGAAGCAATATCAGCTACAGTGGTGGGCAGAAAATGTTTGGCATAGTTTCAGCTCTATCATCATCACTAACCTTACTTTAGTTCTTCAAACAGATGCCAGTGCTCAAGGCTGGGGAGCAACTAACTCCATATCCAGCACAGGTGGTAGATGGACTAACCTAGAGTCATCATTACTACTGACACTGGGCATTAACTATCTAGAGATGTTGGGCGCCTTTTATGGGTTAAAAGCATATGTATCTAATATGCAGCACTTGCATGTTCGGTTACAGATTGATAATACTATGGTGGTGGCTTATATTAACCATATGGGCGGCATAAGATCATTATCATGCGACAAATTGGTCAACGTGATTTGGCTATGGTGTGTCGAAAGACATATTTGGCTATCAGCTACTTATCTACCAGGTAAGCTAAACACAGTGGCAGACACCAGGTCACGCAAATTCAATGATAACATCGAATGGATGTTAAACCCTAAAGTATTTGCTAAAGTTATTAAGCAGTATGGAACGCCAGGTATCGATGTATTTGCATCAAGACGAAATCACCAGTTACCTATATATGTCACTTGGGAACCAGACCCAGAGGCAGCAGCGATACATGCCATCACGCTGGATTGGGGAAATGTCTTCTTCTATGCTTTCCCTCCCTTCTGCCTCATCAGTCGGGTACTTCGCAAAATACAGATGGACTCTGCTTCTGGAATTTTGATGGTGCCCGACTGGCCTACACAGCCATGGTTCCCGGTTCTACATGACATGGTGGTTGAGTCACCAATGGTCTTTCCCAGTGATCCAGGATTATTAACTCACCCAGTATCAGGCATAAGCCACCCATGCCATGAGAAAAATTAAACTCCTGGGTTGCAGGCTTTGAATAGATCTTACCTGGAACAGGGATTGTCCGAACGAACCATCACCACCATGTCGGCATCACTTTGAACATCCACCAAGAGGCAGTACTGAATCAGCATAAGAAAATGGGAGAAGTACTGCCAGGAAACAGGGACAACGTATGCAACAGCCACAGCCACCAACGTACTGGAATTCCTGGCCCATCTACACCATGATGAAGGGATCAGTTACAGTGCCATCAACACAACGCGAAGTGCTCTTTCTGCTTATCTCAAACCAGCAGGACAACAGGCAATGGGATCCCATCCACTGGTGGTAAAACTGATGAAGGGCATTTATGATATCAAGCCCCTAAACCCAGGTATACCCATATTTGGGATATCAGTGTGGTCCTGACATACCTCAGGGAATGGCCACCAGCCAGATCCCTCAGCCTTGAGCAATCTACACTAAAGACGCTCATGTTGATGGCACTCGTATCCGCTCAGAGGGTCCAGTCACTACACAAGTTAAGGCTGGACAACATGGTGACCACCCCAGATCAGATCACATTCATCATACAGGGTCTGGTGAAGCAAAGCAGGCCAGGAACAGCTAATCCACTGGTGGTATTCCGGGCCTACCCACAAGAGCCACGGTTGTGTGTCATGAACCATCTACAACATTACATAGACACAACCCACAATATCAGAGGGAGTGAAAAAGCCTTATGGGTCAGCCACAAGTAACCTCATGGCCGGGTAATGAGCCAAACCATTTCAAAATGGCTCAAACAGGTACTGAAGGCTGCCGGAATAGATACTAATACATTTAAATCTCATTCCACTAGGGCAGCATCTACATCAACGGCCGACAGAATGGACGTACCGGTTGACCATATTCTGAATACAGCAGGATGGTCGAGGGAAACGACATTCAGAACTTTTATAATAAGCCGTTGATAAAACCTGATTTATTTGCAGAGAAAATATTACAAGCTGCAAATATATAATTTAAGCCCGGGGGAGCACTTTAATTTTGTTATTGTTAATAAATACCTTTTTTGTTTCTTGAGAAACAGATTCATTGGTTGATTACGATAACAGTTCCTCCCTCAAGAACTTTCGGCAGTGAGTGAAATAAAACTGTTACACGGTTTGAAATCACAGAGCTTTAAAATCTTCACGTAGTCACTCACGTGACTCCGAAGTAAAATAGTAAGATTAAACGAGAACTTACCAGTTTGAAGTTTGATCTGTATTTTATGAGGAGTTACGATGAGGGATTACGTGCCCTCCGCTCCCACCCTCATTATATGGATCAAACTAATAAATTGATGTCTCCTTTTCTTTACTATGTTTACTTCAAATACTTGTGTCTATCTGTGATTCCACACCGCTGCTTGGAAGTATGCCGCGCCTGCGCACTGAGCGGGTTCTTCACGTAATCCCTCATCGTAACTCCTCATAAAATACAGATCCAACTTCAAACTGGTAAGTTCTCGTTTAATCTTACTATTATATTGTATACAATACCGTGGGGCCGATCTTCACAACCACTCACTCGAGCCTAATACAGCCTCGTGCAAACAAAAACAGACTAAAGACAATTGGCAAACCCCCATGAACTACCGACCCCTTTATACCCCTCCAAACTAGAGGCACAAAAGTACTTGGGGAGGCAACCCCTACAAACCAATTACCGATACCGGCTGCAAAATACATAGAATGACAACTCTTTGGCCCAATCATATAACAGTACATAACATAGTTTCAACACATAACACTTGGGGAGAAACATTCCCATTAAGTAAAGAAACATTACCATTAGATAAAGAAACATCATTGGTGAGGCCATTCTTCTGGACCAATCACAAGTACCGGCGGGAAGGTACCAAAACATAGTTGAGACATAACATCTCCCCAACCAACCACACGCATGCCTTTAGCATCAGGACATTGCAGAATCCCAGACATTGTGGCAACATTGTGGGTCACAAGGGCAGAAACCTTCTGCAGCCCCTTCCCAGGCTTCAGACTTCCTGGAGCCATCTATGTCACATGGGTCTCCAGCTCCCTGCAAGTGATGTCACCCTCAGTGAAGCAGGTTTCACAGACAACTGCCATTTTCCCAAGTACCCAAACCCATGCATATTCACACTTGTACATCAGTCTATGAAAGTAAGCATGCAGGTACAGCAGGCAGTGAAGAAAGCGAATGGCATATTGGCCTTCATAACAAGAGTAGTTGAGTATAGGAGCAAAGATGTCCTTCTACAGTTGTACAGGGCCCTTGTCAGCAGTTTTGGTGCTCGAAATTTGAGGGACATTCTTGCTTTTGAGGGAGTGCAGCGTAGGTTCACGAGGTTAATTCCCGGGATGGCGGGACAGTCATATGCTGAAAGAATGGAGCGGCTGGGCTTGTATACTCTGTAATGTTGAAGGATGAGAGTAGATCTTATTGAAACATATAAGATTATTAAGGGTTTGTACACGCGAGAGGCAGGAAACATGTTCCCGATGTTGGGGGAGTCTAGAACCAGGGGCCACAGTTGAGAATAAGAGGTAGGCCATTTAGAAAGGAGATGAGGAAAAACTTTTTCACGCAGAGAGTTGTGAATCTGTGGAATTCTCTGCCAATTCTCTGAATGCTTTCAAGAGAGAGTTAGATAGACCTCGAAGATAGCGGAGTCAAGGGATATGGCGAGAAGGCAGGAACGGGGTACTGATTGTGGATGATCAGCCATGATCACAGTGAATGGCAGTGCTGGCTATCGATACCGTCCCATCAACAGCCATTAACCCACACTGGGGCATTTTACAGCTGCTGATTAACATCCCAGCAAGTTTCAGCGATGTGGGAGAAACTGGAGCACCCGGGGAAACCCAGTCACGGGGGAGAACATGCAAACTCCACACTGATAGCACCGGAAATCAGTATTGTTACACCGGTGCTGGGAGAGTGGGAATGAGCAGGAAACTGTGGCCCAGAATATGAAATGGAGCATGAGATCCGGGGTCCCAGCAACTGAGAGGGAGGGAGCTCTGGGAAAGGAGGTGCCGGCAAATGGCATGGAGCTCTGGAGCGGGGGTCTCAGTGAGTGGGAGCTCTGGGAATGGGGGTCTCAGTCAGTGGGGGCTCTGGGAACGGGGGTCTCCGTGAGTGTGGGACTGGGAACGGGGGTCTCAGTGAGTGTGGGACTGGGAGCAGGGGTCTCAGTGAGTGGGGGGAGGGGGCTCTGGGAATAGGGGTCTCGGTCAGTGGGGGCTCTGGGAACGGGGGTCTCGGTCAGTGGGGGCTCTGGGAACGGGGGTCTCCGTGAGTATGGGACTGGGAACGGGAGTCTCAGTGAGTGGGGGGAGGGGGCTCTGGGAATGGGGGTCTCGGTGAGTGGGTATGGGAACGGGGGTCTCGGTCAGTGGGGGGAGGGGAGTCTGGGAATGGGCATCTCGGTGAGTGGGGGGGGGAGGTCAGCTATCAACATCTGCAGAGCCAACGTGGGGATTTCCAACTGGGACAGCAGACAATGGGAGTTTCTTGAACTCCATTCATTGTGGAGTTCCACACTTCCCTTCCGCTGCCCTGGGGTCCACACAAGCTCTCCGTGCTCCACGTGTGGTCTTTCATTGTAAATAGTGGAATAAACGGCATCAACACAATTTAACATCCACTTACCGCACCAAGTAGGAGGCCATTCCAGCCATCGTGCCCATGATAGCTCACAGGGGAGCAATCCCGTCAGTCCCAATCCTCAGCTCCTTATTTCCCCTTTAGCCCTGCAACTTATCCACTCTCTCTCTCTCTGATCCTATCCACTACCCTTTGGTGTTTGTGTCACTTTCCTGCACTAGGACTGGTTTACAGAAGACTATTAACCCATGAGCGTATGGGTGTGGGAGGAAATCAGAGTCTAATGCTGATAGGTGCGAATGGTGCATTTTGGCATGTTACAGTTGTGCAGCGTATTGGTGAGGCTGCACTTGAAGTAGGATGTTCACTTATTGTCACCCTGCTAGAGGAAGGATGCCATTAAGCTGGAGAGAGTGCAAAGAAGATTTAGGAGGATTTAGGAAGTCAAGGGGCTGAGCTATTGGGAGAGGTTTGGCCAGATAGGTCTTTATTCCTTGGAGCACAAGAGGCTGAGGGATGATAATATAAATGTGTTTAAAATCATGAGGGGAATAGATAAGGTGAATTCACAGTGTCATTTACCCAGGGGACATAACTGTAAGGTGTGAGAGGCAAGATTTAATATGAAGCTGAGGAGCAACATATTCACTCAGCGCTGCTGGGTAAATGGAATAAGTTGCCAGGGGAGGTGGTTGAGGCCGGCACGATAACATCATGTAAAAGACACTTGGACAGATACATTGATAGGAATTGTTTCAAGAGATGTGGGCCAAACGCAAGCAAATGGAACTAGCTTAGATGCAACATCTTGGTCAGCACGGGTCAGGTGGGCCGAAGGGCCTGTTTCCGTGTTGTCGGCTCTATGGGTCATTGAGACCACACAGGGTTTGGAGTTGAAGTAGTGGTACAAGTGGACAGGGTGCTGGTGGGGCCAAACCTGGTTACTGGGGACAGTTTTGGTTCCTCTATTAAAGCAATGATATACCGGCAGTCCAGAGAGATTCACTTGATTCATTCTTGATGGGAGAATTCAGGCATCAGGAGTGGCTGATGATATTTGGTCTCCAGTCTGTGGAGTTGAGAATGAGGGGTGATCTTATTATAAAGCATGATCCTGAGGGGGGGTGAGAGGGTAAATGTGAAGAGAAGGGTGAAAACGATTCACAAGGATGTTGCCTGGATTGGCCAGCTTGAATTATAAAGTGAGATTAGACAGGGTCTGTATTCCCTGGAGCAAAGGTGGCTGAGAAATAACTGTAATATAGTTATATAAAATTATGAAAGGCACAGACAGTCGATGGCCATTTCCCACCGTACGGGTGTCCAAGATCAAAGTGTATCAGTTGAAGATGGGAAGAGAGTAGTTGAAGGAGATCAGAGTGGTCATTTGTCCACACAACGTGTTGTTGGTAATAATAATAATAATGGATGGGATTTATATAGCGCCTTTCTAATACTCAAGGCGCTTTACATCGCATTATTCATTCACTCCTCAGTCACACTCGGTGGTGGTGAGCTACTTCTGTAGCCACAGCTGCCCTGGGGCAGACTGACGGAAGCGTGGCTGCTAATCTGCGCCTACGGCCCCTCCGACCACCACCAATCACTCACACACATTCACACACATTCACACGCAGGCTGGTAGATGCTAGATGAGGTGGTGGAGGCAGGAACAGTAACAATCTTTAAGAGGCATCCTGATAGGTATTTGAACGAACAGGGCACAGAGGGATAGGCAATTAATGTTGGGAAGTTGTATTAGTGACACTCAGTGTGATGGCCGGTATAAGTGAGGTGGACCAGGGTGCCTGTTTCTGTGCCGGAGATCTCTATAACCATGTGCAGAGGCAGAGGCTCCAATGAGGGGACATAGTTACCAGATAAGAGAGTGGTCATTTAAAACTGCACAGGAGCTTCCTCTCACAGAGGTCAGTGAATCGCTGGAATTCTCTACTCCGGAGGATGGTGGACACTAGATCATTTGAAGTATTTGAGGAGGATTCAGATGATGTTTTAACACACAGCCAATACATAATCAACATCCAGTAACTGTACACAGTGCACAGTGCACCCCCCACCACACTCTTGGCAATAACTACTCACCCAAAGAGCCCAGAATCAGCAGCAGAAGCCTCACTTCACCAGGTGGCATTCTGGAAATGTAAGCAGGGAAATAAAATCAGAGGAAAAAGAGATACCAGGGTTTCAGGCAAAGCTGTATTCTGGGACAGAATCTACAGTACACAAAATAGCTCGCTCCCTCACATAGAGGTGAGATCGCACTCTTCCCCAGACTGTGACACCACACACAGAGGTGAGATCCCTCTCTCCCACACTGGGACCCCCACACGCCAAACAAGAGGTATGATAAAAGACAATAGACAATAGATGCAGGAGTAGGCCATTCGGCCCTTCGAGACAGTACCACCATTCACTGTGATTACGGCTGATCACCCACAATCAGTATCCCGTTCCTGCCTTCTCCCCATATCTCTTGATGCCGCTATCTTTAAGAGCTCTATCTAACTCTCTCTTTAAAGCATCCAGAGAATTGGCCTCCACTGCCTTCTGAGGCAGATAATTCCACAGACTCACAACTCTCTGGGTGAAAAAGCTTTTCCTCATCTCCGTTCTAAATGGCCGACCCCTTATTCTTAACCTGTGGCCCCAGGTTCTGGACTCCCCCAACATCTGAAACATGTTTCTTGCCTCTAGCGTGTCCAGTCCCTTAATAATTTAACATGTTTCAATAAGATCCCCTATCATCCTTCTAAATTCCAGAGTATTCAAGCCCAGTCACTCCATTCCTTCAAAATATGACAGTCTCGCCATCCCGGGAATTAACCTCGTGAACCTACGCTGCACTCCCTCAACAGCAAGAATGTCCTTCCTCAAATTTGGAGACCAAAACTGCACACAGTACTCCAGGTGTGGTCTCACTAGGGCCCTGTACAACTGTAGAAGGACCTCTTTGCTCCTATACTCAACTCCACTTGTTATGAAGGCAAACATGCCATTCGCTTTCTTCACTGCCTGCTGTACCTGCATGCTTACTTTCAGTGACTGATGAACAATGACCCCCAGATCCCGTTGTACTTCCCTTTTTCCTTACTTGACACCATTCAGATAATAATATGCCTTCCCACCAAAGTGGATAACATCACATTTATCCACATCAAACTGCATCTGCCATGCATCTGCCCACTCACCCAACCTGTCCAAGTCACCCTGCATCCTTTTAGCATCCTCCTCACAGTTCACACTGCCACCCAGCTTTGTGTCATCAGCAAATTTGCTAATGTTACTCTTAATCCCTTCATCTAAATTATTAATATATATTGTAAATAGCTGCGGTCCCAACACTGTGCGGTACCCCACAGGTCACTGCCTGCCATTCTGAAAGGGACCCGTTAATCCCTACTCTTTGTTTCCTGTCTGCCAACCACTTCTCTATCCATGTCAGTACTCTTCCCCCAATACCATGTGCTCTAATTTTGCCCACTTATCTCCTATGTGTGACCTTATCAATGGCTTTCTGAAAGTCCAGGTACACTACATCCACTGGCTCTCCCTTGTCCATTTTCCTAGTTACATCCTTTAAAAATTCCGGAAGATTATTCAGGCATGATTTCCCCTTCGTAAATCCATGCTGACGCGGACCGATCCTGTTACTGCTATCCAAATGTGCCGCTATTTCATCTCTTGTAATTGACTCCAGCATCTTCCCCACCACCAACGTGAGGCTAGCTGGTCTATAATTCCTTGTTTTCTTGCTCCCGCCATTCTTAAAAGGTGGGATAACATTACCTAACCTCCAATCCACAGGAATTGATCCTGAATCTATAGAACATTGGAAAATGATCACCCCCCCTCTCCCTCACTCGCCCCCCCCCCCCCAATCACCTACACACACAGTGAGATCTCCCTCACTAGAACCCCCCACACACATATAGAGGTGTGATCTCCCTCCCCCCCTCTCCCTCACTGGGACCTCTCACAGAGGCGAGATCTCTTTCCTCCTCTCACTCCCTCACTGAGACCCCTCCTCCTCACACAGAGGTGTAATCTCTTCCATGGTGGTGCAGCGGTAGAGTTGCTGCATTACCGCCCCAGAGACCCTGGTTCGATCCTGACCGGGTGCTGTCAGCACGGAGGTTGTACATTCTCTCCGTGACCTGTGTTGGGTTTTCTTCTACACTGCAAAGCCATACAGGTTTGTAGGTTAATTGGTTTGGTATAAATGTAAAATTGTCCCTGGTGTGTGTAGGATAGTGTTAATGTGTGGGGATCGCAGGTCAGTGCAGACTGTGGGCTGAAGGGCAAGTTTCGACGCTGTATCTCTAAGCTAAACTAAACTCTCCATCACTGGACCCCCTCCCACACACACACAAAGATGTGATCTCTCTCTCTCTTTATCTCTCTCTCTCTGTGTCTCTATCCATGTCATTACATGGAACAGCTTCTTCCCCACAGCCATCAGGCTATTAAACACAACATCAAATAAGCTCTGAACAATAACAGTATTATTATTATTGCACTATATCTGTTTATTTATTGTGTATATGGTCTATGGTCTATAGACACACTGAACTATTATCTTCCGTTTTGTATTATGATTACATATTCTGTTGTGCTGCAGCAAGTAAGAATTTCATTGTCCTATCTGGGACACATGACAATAAAACTCTCTTGACTCTTTCCCTCACTGGGACCCCCCCCCCACACAGAGGTGTGATCTACCCCTCTTTATCTTAGGGCACTACAGTGAGTTAACACACAGACGCACATACACTCACTTACACACTCACTCACAGACGCACACAATCAGTTAAATACCAAAGGTAAAATTCTGAGCCTGATGAAGCGATGGAACTGTCTTCTTACCTGGATCTGTAGTGATGTTGCTGTCTGAGATGGAGGGAGATGTGACCACCTACAACCTCCTCAGTCTTGGCGACAATCTTCCCCGAGTGGTGTTGTGTTCAGTGACAGCTCCCTGACTAGTCTCCACTTCTGCTTCTCAAGTGAATAAACTACAGGGCAGGATGGCAGTGTAGTTGATGTATGTTTTGGATAAACATGCAAAACAAGCAACCCAACACCTATTGTGGGTTTCTGGAATGAAGAGCTCATTGTTCCCAGTCGGTGAGCTTCCTCTAACAACCGCAGTGACGGGCAACATTGAGCAGGAACTGTAATGGTGATGGGCAAATGTATGAGTGGGAATGTAGGTCCTGTATTTATCCCTGCCAACTAACTAGGGTCATCCAGCACCACAAATGGCCCTTCTGTCCACATTGTCTATGTCACACAAGTTGGCATAGTAGGCTAGTCTTTTTCCCCTGCATTTGGCCTCAAGCCCTCTAAACCCTTCCAAACCTAGGCTAAGTGCCGTGTTGAGGCCAAGTGCAGAACTGAGGCTGAGGCTCGAGAGGCTTCGGTGAGAAGAGCTGAGGAAAGGAGAGCTGAACTAGTGGGCGTGTCATGTTCAAGTCCAGTGGAACAACAGCAGCAACAGCGGCAGCGGGGAGTTTAAAGAGGAGCCATTGGGAATAAAGTAAGGATGCAGGATCACGCGGGTGTGCTGTAGCTGCATGATGTGGGAGCTGGTGGACCCCAGTGTGGTTACTCGTGACTATATCCACAGCTAGTCAAGTCAAGAGTGTTTTATTGTCCTGATACCGAACAATGACATTCTTACGTACAGCAGCACAACAGATATGTCAATGTATATACATGTATATATATACTGTATATGAAGCTATACACATGGATATATATGGAACTATTTATTATGATGTTTATATATATATCTATAAATATTACCATCTGTTTAATAATAGTACAAAGACAAAATCAATGCCTCCAAGCTGATGTAGTTCTGAGCTTATTTGGCATTTGTCGTGTTTAACACCCTGATGGTTGTGGATGGTTGTAAAGAATCTGTTCCTGAATCTGAACGTTACAATTTTCAGATTCTTATACCTTTTTCCCGATGGCAGGAGTGAAATGAGAGTGTGGCCAGGGTGGTGTGGGTCTCGGATGATGCTGGTTGCCATTTTGAGGCAGTGAGTCTTGTAGGTCCTGGATGGGCACATCAGTACCCTGGTGAACCAGACAATGTTCACCACCTTTTGCTCCCTTCTTCGTTCTTGGGTGTTCGAGTTGCCGAACCAGGCTGTGATGCAACTCGTCAATGTGCTCTCTACTGTATACCTGGAGAAGTTCAAGAGAGCATTCGTTAGCATACCAAACCTCTAAGGAAGTAGAGGTGTTGATGGGCTTACTTTATGATTGCATCAATGTGCTGGTTCCCGTACTGATTTTCACAGATATGCACGCCCAGGATTTAGACGTGTTTGACTCTCTCCATCACCGTCCCGTCGATGAAGACGGGTGTGTGGATCCTCGGCCTTCCTCTTCCAAAGGCGTTGAGAGCAAGATTGTTGTTCTGACACCATTTAGTCAGTCGATTATCCGCGTGTGGCAGTTTCACCAGCAGCTGTTTGTCCTTTCATCCTTTTTGTTATTTTTAGTCTGTCCAAAAGTTTGTTTTTGGAGGTCTTTTAGTCTTTTTTATGTGGGGGGGGGAGGGGGGAGGGGGGAGGGGGAAATCGTCTTCTCAGTCACTACCTGGTCAAGAATGCGTCTTTTCTCCAAGTCGCATCTTTGCCCCTTCCTCGCGGCCTACCATCTGGATTGGTACGGCCTTTCCTGCCGGAGACGGGCCAGAGCTTCAGCAGCAGCGCAGCACTGAATTACCATCACGGAGCGGGCGATGCCTTAATGGGGATCTCCAGAGTGTTGGGACTGCTGTTTAACACTGTGGAGCTGTGGTCTGCAGAGCTTCCAGCCGTGGGCGGCGCTGACTGTAACATCGCGAAGTCCTGGGACCTCTTGTTGGGGTCACCAGCGTTGAATATCTGCCCCGCTCGGCCTGTGGACTTCTGGAGCCACGGTCTCTGGTAGGAAGTGGCCGATTTGGAAACTCTGAGCCGCTGAGAGTGTTCTCTGTTCTGACGCCGGAGCTCCGATCATCCGAGCGAAAGGGCCTGAAACATTGGGCCCCCGCTGCAGCAAATGCAGAGGGCACAAAGGCCCTGACCACGGGTGAACAATGAGGAAGGGGACTGAACTTTATTGCCTAATCTCACAGTGGGAAATGTTGGTTCCGCTGTGTGGGGATGTTCATGTTAAATTCTATCGTGTATTGTGTTATTTTCATTCGTATGGCTGTATGGTAACTCAAATCTCACTGCACCAATTGGTGCAAGTGACAATAAATGTGTCTTGAACTCTTGATTAATCTCCCTCCGATACTCAGACTCATCATCATCTGTAATTCGACCAATAACGGAGGTGTCGATGGCAATTTGAAGATGGAGTTGGAACTGTGTCCGGCTACATAGTCATGCGTATAGAGTGAGTAGAGCAGGAGGCTGAGCACACTGCCTTGAGGTATTCCTGTTGTGATGGTTATCAAGGAGGAAGTGTTGCTGCCAACTCTTACAGATTGTGGTCCCTTGATGAGGATGTGTTGGTTGTTTGAGGAATTCAAGCTCAAAATTGACAACCTGGAATCTGAGCTTCAAAAACTGTGACACATCAGGGATGGGGAGAATTTCCTGGATGCTGTGTACCTGGAGGCAGTCACACCCGTTAGGTTAACTACATCCAATTCGGTCTGTGTTCAGGAGGAAGAGGGTGTGAGGCAGGTGGGGTTCAAGAGGGAGTGCTGAATGAGCCGTAATCCTTGAGCTTGTCTAACAGCTCTGAGAGTTTGCTCCCTGTGTGAATGAGAATGAGGGCCTTAGGAAGAATGAGCAACTGAACCATGGATCAAGGAGCCATTCAAGGTGGGGTGCAGGATGACATGGGTGTGCTGTAGCTCTGTGATGTGGGAGCTGGTGGACACCAGTGTGGTTACTCGTGAACATATCTGCAGCTAGTCATCGAGTGTTTTATTGACAATGTCCCGAACAATGAACAAGACAAAATCAATGCCTCCAAGTCAATGTAGTTCTGAGCTTGTTTGACAGTTGCAGTGTTTAATACCCTGATGGTTGTAAAGAATCCACTCCTGAATCTGGACGCTACAATTTTCAGGCTCTGATACCTTCTTCCCGATGGCAGGATTGAAATGGGAGTGTGGCCAGGGTGATATGGGTCTCTGATGATGCTGGCTGTCCTTTTGAGGCAGTGAGTCCTGTTGGTTCCTTATCTGGTGGGGAAGTCAGTACCCTGCAGCACCAGGCAAAGGGAGCCATTCAAGAGGGGGGCAGAAGAGACACATAGAAGTAATTTGAGACTGTATAGTCAGGGGAATCAACACAATTCTCTGTTGCAAGGAACAAGAGTCCCAAAGACTGTGTTTGGGTCTCTGTTTGGGACATCTCATCTGACCTACAGAGGAAATTAGAGGGGAAAATCTAGTTGTCACAGTCCATGTTGGTACTAACAACATCAGTAAATCACAGAAAGAGGTTCTGCAGGGGGAATTTGAGCAGATGGGAACTAAATTAAAAAGCGCTGCCAAAAAGGTAATAATCTCTGGATTGCTACCTGAGCCATGAGCAGATTGGCATAGGGTGGATGTAATTAGAAAGGGAAGCACATCGCACAAATATAGGTTTAGGAGAAGTGGGGTTGAATTTGTGGGACATTGGCATCAGTATTGGGAAAGGAGGGAGCTGTTCCGATAGGATGGACTCCACCTGAACGCTGCTGGGACCAGGATCCCAGCAAAATGCATAACTAAGGCTGTAGTTAGGGCTTTAAACTAAATAGTGGGGGGTAGATTTATTGTATAGTCATAGAGTGATACCTTGTGGAAACAGGCCCTTCAGCCCAAACTGCCCACAATGGCTAACATGGCCCAGCTACACTAATCCCACCTGCCTACATTTGTCCCATATCCTTCCAAACTTATCCTATCCATATACCTGTCTAACGTTTTTTAAACATTGGGATAGTCCCTGCATCAACTACCTCCACTGGCAGCTTGTTCCATACCCCCACCACCCTTTGTGTGAAAAAGGTACCCCTCTGATTCCTCCTAAATGTTTTCCCTTCACCTTAAACCAGTGTCCTCTGGTCCTCGATTCACCTATTCTGGGCTAGAGACTTTGTACATCTACCCAATCTATTCTTCTCATGATTTTATGTACCTGTAAGATCACCCCTCAACCTCCTGAGCTCCAAGAAATAGAGTCCCAACCCACTTAACCCTCTAGCTCAGACCCTCTAGTCCTGGCAACATCCTCGTAAATCTTCTCTGCACCTTTTCCTGTTTGACAAGTCTGAAGAAGGAGTCTGAAGAAGGGTTTCGGCCCGAAACGTTGCCTATCTCCTTCGCTCCATAGATGCTGCTGCACCCGCTGAGTTTCTCCAGCATTTTTGTGTACCTTCCGGTTTGACAACATATCTTTCCTATAATATAGTGCCCAGAACTGAACACAATACTCTAAATGTGGCCTCACCAACATCTTATGCACCTACAACATGATCTCCCAACTTCTATACTCAATACTCTGACTGATGAAGGCCAATGTGCCAAAAGCCTTTTTGACCACCCTATCTACCTGCGACTCCACCTTCAAGGAACCATGCACCTGCACTCCTAGATTTCTCAACACTCCCTAGAGCCCTACCATTCACTGAATAGGTCCTGCCCATGTTAGACGTCCCACATGGCGCAGTGGTAGAGTTGCTGATTTACAGAGTTTGCAGCATCAGGGACCCAGGTTCAATCCCAACAACGGGCGCTCTCAGTATGTAGTTTATATGTTCTACCCATGACCACGAGGGTTTTATCCGAGATCTTCGGTTTCCTCCCACACTCCAAAGATGCACAGGTTTGTAGGTTAATTGGCTTGGGATAAGTACAAATCGTCCCTAGTGTGTGTAGGATAGTGTGAGTGTGCGGTGATCGAAGGTCTCTGCGGACTCGGTGGGCCGAAGGGCCTGTTTCCGCAATGTATCTCTAAACTAAACTAAACCATTCCTAAGACCACCTGGTGAACCGATCAAGACCTTGCTGCAATTTTTCACAACCATCTTCACTATCTGCAAAACTACTCACTTTTGTATTATCAGCAAACTTGCTAATCTTGCCATGTATGTTCTCATCAAAATCATTGATATAGATGATGAACAGTAACGGGCCCAGCACCGAACCTGGAGGCACACCACTAGTCACAGGCCTCCAGTCCGAGAAGCAACCTTCCATCATCTCCCTCTGCTTCCTTCCAATGAAGCCAATTTTCTATCCATTCAGCTATCTCTCCATAGATCGCATGCGATCTAACCTTCCAGAGCAGATACCATGTGGAACCTTGTCAAACGCCTTTCTGAAATCCATGTACACAACAGCTCTGCCCTCATCAACCTTTTTGGTCAGGTCTTCAAAAAAATCAATCAGATTTGTGAGACACGACCTCCCACGTACAAAACCATGCTGACTATCCCTTATCAGACCTTGTCCATCTAAATGCCTGATTAACCTATCTCTCAGAATACTATCCAGTAACTTTCCAACTACAGATGTTAAGCTCACCGGCTTATAGTTCCCAGCATTCTCTCAGCAGCCCTTCTTGAATAGGGGTACAACATTTGCCACCCTCCAGTCTTCTGGCACCTCTCCTGGATTGAAAGATGATTCGTAAATGTTTATTTTGGAATAGTGTGGATAAAGTTAAAGGTAAGGAGAGCGTAGGAGAGGTTCCCGGTCTCTAGAAGAAGAAATATGACAGGAAGTTCAGAGAGGAATAAGACAATAGACAATAGGTGCAGGAGCAGGCCATTCGGCCCTTTGAGCCAGCACCGCCATTCAATGTGATCATGGCTGATCATCCCCAATCAGTACCCCATTCCTGCCTTCTCCCCATATCCCCTTACTCTGCTATCTTTAAGAGCCCTATCTAGCTCTCTCTTGAAAGTATCCAGAGAACCGGCCTCAACCGCCCTCTGAGGCAAAGAATTCCACAACTGTGTGAATGTGTGAAAAAGTGTTTCCTCGTCTCCGTTCTAAATTACTTACCCCTTATTCTTAAACTGTGGCCCCTGGTTCTGGACCCCCATAACATCGGGAACATGTTTCCTGCCTCTAGTGAGTCTAACATCAGGCAATCTGAGGGCCATTTGAGAAGAGGGGTGGTGAATATGGAACAGAAAGTGCTATATCTACCACCAGCGGGCCACAACCGACACCATACCCGAGTCGCAGGCTCAGCACCGGGCCTACAGTCTCCATGATGCAGACTCCAACACCACGTGGTCTGACTGTGGTGGGTCCTACTGCTCCCTCCCCCCCTACAGGGAACCACAGTGGGGGTCCCACTGGGTCTTCCTCTTCCCCCTTTAACCAGGTGGCCCCTGCTATTCCCCACCCATACAATATTCCTCATTCCCCCCTCCTCTCTGAACACTCACCATTCCCCCACCAGACATCGTCTCGGCCTCCATCTACTCACCTGCCCTCCTCCGACTACAATCCCTACCCTTGTCGTGTCTTCACCATCCGGCCCTACCTCCCCCTTTCTGATACGGAATGGTCTGTCCTCAGCAGAGGCCTCACCTTGGTTCCCCTCCGCCCCACCTCAACAAGTTCTGGGCCGCCACGACGTAGGGATTTTATTCTGTTGCATCCGCCTCCATGTCTCTTTCTGTGGGAAGGAGTCCTCACCACCCACCCAGTGATGACCCCTTCTCCCGTCTCCACTGGTCCCCCTCCTCTTGGACTTCCCCAGATGGCCCTCTACCCACTTTACACCTTTTTGTTTCCAACTGCGGCAGGACATCAACCGCCTCAACCTTTCCACTCCCCTGACTTACTCTAACCTCTCCCCCCTTGAACGTACAGCCCTCCGCTCACTCTGCAGCAACCCCGGGTGGGTGATCAAACCTGCCGACAAGGGAGGTGCCGTGGTAGTCTGGCGCGCTGACCTCTAACAGGCTAAGGCCAGGTGACAACTCTCAGACACCTCCTCCTATTTATCCTTGGACCATAACCCCACAGACAAGCATCAGACCTTAATATTATACACCATTTCTGATTTTATTACTTCCGGCTCTCTGCCGTCCAAAGCCTCCAACCTTATCGTTCCCCAGCCCCGCACGGCCCGATTTTCCACAAACTCCCCAAAATCCACAAACAGAACTGTCCTGGTGGAACCATTGTTTCTGCTTGTTCATGTCCCACTGAATTAATTTCCACATACCTTGACTCCATCCTATCCCCCCTGGTCCAATCCCTCCCTACCTATGTCCAAGACACCTCACACGCCCTTCCGTCTCTTCAATTACTTCCATTTTCTAAGCCCCCACTCCCTCATCTTTACTATCGATGTCCAGTCACTCTACACCTCCATACCCCAACAGGAAGGTATTAAAGCCCTACGTTTCTTTCTCGACTGCAGAACCAGCCAATTTCCATCCACTAAGTGATGAATGCTGTGGTAGATGTTGGTGTTACATTTTTATTGTGTATTGTGTGTTTGTTTTTTTTATTGTACCGCTGCTGGCAAGTTCATGTCACTGCACTTTATTGCGCACATGACGAATAAATCTGACTTGACTGACTTGACTTGACTAATACTCTCCTCCGTCTAGCAGAGCTGGTCCTTACCCTCAACACCATCTCCTTCGACTCCTCCCACTTCCTCCAAATCCAAGGCTATTGGCACTTGCATGGGCCCCAGCTGTGCCTGCCTCTTTGTAGGGTACGTTAAACAATCATTGTTCCAGGCGTACACTGGCCCTATCCCCAAACTCTACCTCCGCTACATTGACGACTGCATCGGTGCTGCCTCCTGCACCCATGCAGAACTCACTGACTTCATCAACTTCACGACTAATTTCCATTCAAATTCATTTGGAACATCTCCGACATCTCCCTACTATTTCTCCATCACATCACGTCTCCATCACAGAAGACAGAATATTGACCGACATCTAATACAAACCTACAGACTCCCATAGCAGAAAAAGGGTCTCGACCCGAAGCGTCACCCATTCCTTCCCTTCAGAGGAGCTGCCTGACCCGCTGAGTTACTCCAGTATTTTGTTACTCCCATAGCTATCTAGACTACACTTCTTTCCACCATGCTTCCTGTAAAAACTCTATCCCCTAATCCCAATTCCCCCGTCTACACCGCATCTGCGCACAGGATGAGGTTTTCTATACTGGATCATCGGAGATTTCCTCATTCTTTAGGAAATGGGGGTTCCCCTCTTCCATTATAGATAAGGCTCTCACTAGGGACTCAACAATATCCCGCAGCTCCGCTCTTGCCCCCCCCCCCTTCCCCCATTCGCAACAAGGACAGAGTCGCCCTTGTCCTCACCTTCCACCCCGTCAGCCGTCGCTTACAGCATATAATCCTCCAACACTTACGTCACCTCCAACAGGATCACACTACTGGCCACATCTTGCCATCTCCACCCCTGTCTGCTTTCCCCAGACCGTTCGTTCAGCAACTCCCTGGTCAACTCGTCCCTTCCCACTCAAATCGTCCCTTCCCCAGGTACTTTCCCCTGCAACCGCTGGAGATGCACCACCTGTCCCTTTACCTCCCTCCTCGACTCCATCCAAGGACTCTGACAGTCTTTTCAGGTGAGGCAGAGATTTATTTAGACCTCCTCCAACCTCATCTACAGTATCCGCTGTTCCAGGTGTCAACTTCTGTGCATCGCTGAGACCAAGCGCAGGCTCGGCGATCGTTTCGCTGAACACCTCTGCTCAGTCTGCCTTAACCTATCTGATCTCTCGGTTGCTCAGCACTTTAACTCCCCCTTCCATTCACAATCTGACCTTTCTGTCCTGGGCCTCATCCATTGTCAGAGTGAGACCCAGCGCAAATTGGAAGAACAGCACCTCATATTTTGATTGGGTAGCTTACACCCCAGCAGTATGAACATTGACTTCTCTAACTTCAAATACCCCATGGCTGAAGGGTCTCGACCCGAAACGTCACCCTTTCTTTCTCTCCAGAGATGCTGCCTGTCCCGCTGAGTTACTCCAGCTTTTTGTGTCTATCTTTGGTTTAAACCAGCATCTGCAGTTCCTTCTTACATGATTCTGTGCATCTACCCGATCTATTCCTTTCATCATTTTATACACCTCCATAAGATCACCCCTCATCCTATTGTGTTCCAAGGAATAGAGACCCAACCTACTCAACCTCTCTCAATAGCTCAAACCAACTAGTCCTGGCAACATCCTTGTAAATCTTCTCTGAACCATTTCAAGCTTGACAATATCATATAACAGTGTCCAGAACTAAACACAAAACTCTAAATGTAGTCTCACCAACATATTATACAACTGCAACATGACCTCCCAACTTCAATACTCAATACTCTGACTGATGAAGGCCAATGTGCCAAAAGCCTTTTTGACCACCTTATCTACCTGTGACTCGTCCTTCAAGGAACCATGCACCTGTACTCCTAGATCCCTCTGCTCTACAACACTCCCCAAAGGCCTACCATTTACTGTGTAGATCCTGCCCTTGTTAGACTTCCCAAAATGCATCACCTGACATTTCTCTGTATTAAATTCCATCAACCATTCCTCAGCCCACCTGGCCAATCGATCCAGATCCTCCCGCAAACTTTCACAATCATCTTCACTATCTGCAAAACCACCCACTTTTGTATTATCAGCAAACTTGCTAATCTTGTCCTGTATGTTCTCATCCAAATCATTGATGTAGATGACAAACAGTAATGGGCTCAGCCCCGAACCCTGAGGCACACCCTGAGGCACATCACTAGTCACAGGCCTCCAGTCCGAGAAGCAACCTTTCACCATGTCCCTCCCATGAAGCCAATTTGCTATCCATTTAGCTATAGATACTTGGATACAATGCGATCTAACTTTCCAGAGCAACCTACCATGTGGAACTTGTGGAATGCCTTACTGAAATCCATGTATACAACATCGACAGTTTTGCCCTCATCGACCTTTTGGTCACTTCTTCAAAAATCTCTATCAGATTTGTGAGGCACGACGTCCCACGTACAAAACCTTGCTGACTATCCATAATCAGCCCTTGCCCGTCCAAATGTCTGTATAACCTATCCTTCAGAATACTTTCTAGTAACTTTCCAACTACAGATGTTGAGCTCACCGGCCTATAGATTCCGGCATTTTCCCTGCACCCTTCTTGTATAGGGGCACATCATTTGTCACTCTCCAGTCTTCCAGCACCTCTCCTATATTTAAGGATGACTCATAAATGTCAACCTCTAGTTCCTCTCTAGTTTCCCACAATGTCCTCAGAAATATCTGATCAGGCCCTGGAGATTTGTCTACCTTCATACACGATAGTACCTTCAGTATTTCTTCAACGGAAACACTGACTGTTCTCAAGACACTTCCATTGACTGACCCAAGTCCCTCCCAAGTATGGAGTAAATACAGAGGAATCTGCAGTTTTTTCCGAGACATAGGATCAGAAGATGCAGAATCCTTGTAGGTAAAGTTAACGTACTGCAAGGATAAAAAGACCATGATGGGAGTTATGTATAGTCCTTCCAATAATAGTCAAGATGTAAGGCACAAATTACATCAAGAAATAGAAAAGGGATGTAAGAAAGGCAATGTTACAGTGGTCATGGGGGATTTCAATATGCAAGTAGACAGGTTCGTATTGGTTGCCAAGGGAAGCAATTTGTAGAATGCCTGTGAGATGGCTGCTTAGAGCAGCTCGTGGTCGAGCCCTACCTCCCTACTCATACACCTGAGTGATGCCCTTGTCACAGTATTCTCACCCTGGCTTTCAATTCATACATACTCTCTGTTTTCGCAACCTTGTCCATTACACCAACACAATAGTCAGAGTCCAACAGCATGGAAACAGGCCCTTCGACCCAACATGCCATAACTACGTTAGTTACATAGAAACATAGAAACATAGAAAATAGGTGCAGGAGTAGGCCATTCGGCCCTTCGAGCCTGCACCGCCATTCAATATAATCATGGCTGATCATCCAACTGAAAATATGGAACGCTTCACGAATTTGCGTGTCATCCTTGCGCAGGGGCCATGCTAATCTTCTCTGTATCGTTCCTATTTTAGTATATGTGCTGCCGAAGCGAGTTACACCCTGTCATCATTTAGTCCATGTCCCTTGAAAAACATTCCTATCCAGCTATATGTCCAAATGTCACCTATTCATTTTCTCCAAAGACGCTGCCTGTCCCACTGAGTTACTCCAGCATTTTGTGTCTATCAAATGTCTTTAAATGTTGTTATGGTGCCTGTCTCAATTACCTCCTGTGGAACCTCATTCCATATTCCCAGTTCTTCAATTATATAAAGAGTAAGAAAGAGGCAAGAGTGGACATTGGACCGCTGGAAAATGATGCAGGTGAAGTGATAATGGGGAATAAAGAAATGGCAGAGGAGTTGAATAACTTTTTTGTATCCGTCTTCACAGTGGAAGACACCAGCAATGTACCTGAAATTCAAGAGAGGGGAGAAGTTAGTGGAGTGGCTATTACTAGGGAGACAGTGCTTGGGAAGCTGAAAGGGCTAAAGGTGGATAAGATGGACTGCACCCTAATGTTCTGAAAGAGGTGGTTTTGGAGATTGTGGAATCACTAGAGTCAGGAGTGGTTCCGGATGATTGGAAAATTGTGAATATTACCCCACTGCACAAGAAGGGAGCAAAGCAGAATAGTGGGAACTAGAGGCCGGTTAGTCTGGCTTCGGTGGTTGGTAAGATTTTAGAGTCCATGATAAAGAATTAAGTTATGGAGTACTTAGTTCATGATAAAATAGGCCAAAGTCTGCATGGTTTTGTGAAGGGGAGGTCTTGCCTGACAAATCTGCTGGAATTCTTTGAAGAAGTAAATAGCAGGACAGATAAAGGAGAGTCAGTAGATGTTGTTTACCTGGACTTTCTGAAAGCCTTTGATAAGGTGCCACATGTGACCCTGTTAAGGAAGGGGCAGATACTAGCATGATAGCAGGTTGTCAGAAGACAAAGAGTAGCAATAAAGGGGGCTTGTTCTGGTTGGCTGCCAGTGACTAGCGGAGTTCCGCAGGACTCGGTGCTAGGGCCGCTACTCTTCACTTTGTATATTAATAATTTGGACGAGGGAATTGAAGGCTTTGTGGGCAAGTTTGTGGAAGAAACGGAAATAGGTGGAGGGGCAGGTAGTGTAGAGAAAGCAGGGACTCTGCAGAAGGACTTGGACAGGTTGGGAGAGTGGGCAGGGAAGTGGCAGATGGAAAATAGTGTAAAGAATAAAGGCGTAGATTAGTTTATAATTGGGGAGAGAATCCAGAAATTGGACGTGCAAAGTTAATCTGCAAGTCGAATCGGTGGTAAAGAAAGCAAACATAAAGCTAGCAATTATTTTGAGAGGCTCGAATACAAAAACAGGGATGTAATGCTGAGTCAGGCACTGGTCAGGCCACATTTGGAATATTGTGAGCAATTTTGGGCACCGTATCTGAGGAAGGATGTTGTGGCTTTGGAGAGGGTCCAGAGGAGGTTTACAGGAATGATCCCAGGAACGAGTGGGTTAATATATGATGAGCGTTTAGCGCCACTGGGCCTCTACTTGCTGGAGTTTAGAAGAATGAGGGGAGACCTCATTGTAACGTACAGAATAATGAAAGGCTTGGACAGAGTGGATGTGGAGAGGATGTTTCCACTGGTGGGAGAGTCTAGGACTAGTCATAGCCTCAGAATTAAAAGATGTTCTTTTAGGAAGGAGATGAGTAAGAATTTCTTTAGTCAGAGGGTGGCGAATCTGTGGAATTCGTAGGCATAGAAGGCTGTGGAGGCCGTCAGTGGATATTTTTTAGGCAGAGATAGGTAGATTCTTGGCAGGAGAATGAGATTAGGACTGAGAGATAGATCAGGCATGATTGAATGGAGGAGTAGACTTGATGGGCCGAATGGCATAATTCTGCTCCTATCACTTATGACCTTATGACCATGTTGACTATTCATAATCAGTCCTTGCTTTTCCAAATGCAGATATACCTTGTCGCTCAGAATACCCTCTATTAACTGACCCATAACTGATGTTAGACTCACCCGGCCTGCAGTTCCCTGGCTTATTCTTCCAGTGTTCTTAAACAAAGGCACATCAGCCACATTCCAGTCATCCGATATCTCACAGCTAGTCAAGAAACAACATTCTTCGCCAGGGACTACACAATTTCTTATCCATCTCCCTAAAACATGCAAGGGTGCACCTGGTTAGCCCCTGGAGCCTCAAGAGCATCAACACCTCCTCTTCTGTAATGTCAATAGCTTTCTGGATGTTCCAGTTTTTCCTTTCCAATTTCCTAACACAAACTGTTCTCCTGTATCCCACATACTGCAGGGGATTTGTTTGATCCCAGCTACCTATACATGACATGCGCCTCCATATATTTCCTGACCAGTGTCTCATATCCCTCCTCGGCCTGAGTTCCCTAATCCTGCTGCTGTGATGTAACTGGGAAGATTGTGATATTACAGCACAGACACAGGTTGTTAAACTACCCTGGTTTCCACAAGTGTATTCATCAACTCTGCTCAGACAGAATGAAGAGGCAGCATCTAGTGAGGAAAGCAAATGACATATTGGCATGTATTAGAAACAAAGAAATATATGTACAGGAGTAGGCTATTCAGCCTTTCGAGACAGCACCTCCATTCAATATGATCATGGCTTATCATCTAAAATCAGGACCCTGTTCCTGCTTTTTCCCCATATCCATTGATTCCGTTAGCCCTAAGAGATAAATCTAACTCCCTCTTGAAAACATCCAGTGAATTGGCCTCCACTGCCTTCTGTGGCAGAGAATTCCACAGATACACAACTCTCTGGGTGAAAATGTTTTTCCTCATTTCAGTCCTAAATGGCCTACTCCTTATTCTTAAACTGCGATCCCTGGTTCTGGACTCCCCCAACATCGGGAACATTTTTCCTGCATCTAGCCTGTCCAATCCTTTAAGAATTATATGTTTCTATAGAATTCACAATGGATTGCAATGGAGTTGCAGTTCAGAAATATAAATTTTACTTCGGAGTCATGTGAGTGACTACGTGAAGAAGACCCGTCAGGGCGCATGCGCGTCATTACATCGGACGCATTGGCGCACGGACCAGCACGAGGACAGAGCTCCTCCTGTGGTAAGTACTTTTAAAGTACTTTTTAAATAGTTTTAAAGCTCCAGCTAAGTGGGAAACTTAGCTGGAGTGAAAAGTTCCTTTACTGTGGTGACGTGCTCTGTGTTTATATTTACAGGCAGCACCATGGTGAAGACGAGCAGGGGGAGGGCAGCCGCAGGTAAAGCATAGGAGAGCCGCGGGAAAGCGGTCTGTCAGCGGCTGCCTTGTACCCCTGCACAGTCGCTGACCGGGAGCGGGGCGACTTCAGACTGAGTGCTAAAAAGCACCAATGCCAACGCCTGTCGGGCGTAAGGCACGGGGAAGTCTGGGAGGCCCTCGGACTCAACTGAGCCGGGCCACAATGAGCCTGTACGGGGCTGGAGACGTTTTTTAAACGGTATTTCCAAATGGAGCACCTCATCCAGAGGTTGCTCCAGAAACGCACACTCCGGGGGGAGGAGTCGTGTGGGCGGTAGGCTGCAGAAAGGCCATGCCGGCAGCACCTGGTAGAGGGCTGCTTAAAGCACCCTCATGCATGAGGTGAGTGCAGAGGGTCAGCTAAGTTCTGACCCCGACTCTGACGGAGACTTGGAACTTAGCGAAGAACAGCTGTTGTCAAAGGACCATTCTCTGGCAGCACGATTCGCTGTCCAGTCAGTGTATGGAGTGCCACTGGGAGAAGAGCTGGCCTCCACGATCGGGTCAGCTCAGTTCTGAATCGACTCTGATGGAGACTTTGTTGACTAGCGAAGAACGGCCGTTTTCAGAGGTCCATTTCCTGGCAGCACGATTCGCTGTCCCGTCAGAGTATGGAATGCCACTGGGAAAGCGAAGACGGCCGTTGTCAGAGTTCCCATCTCTGGCAGTACGATTCGCTGTCCAGTCAGAGTCTGGAATCACCAAGAGACAGGGTAACTGCGAGTTGCTGAAGGTGCCAGCAGTGAACCGGGTGATATGGAGCCAGATGGGCGTGGGCGTGCAGTGCCCAGGAGATGAAGCTGCAGAGAATCCTGAAATTACTTGGCTCAGGAATCACGGCGTTCGCGAGAATGGTGGATGGAGGGCATGTGTCGGAGACACAGCAAGAGGTACTAGGGTTGCTCTGTAGCACCCATTTTTTAGATAAATTGTCTCAGGGAAAGTGCCATTCGGCCCACCATTAATTCCAAGATTGCAGTATTTTTCCAGCCTAGCAACATACAGCCGGCCAACCTACTCTTCGGAGAGGACCTCACCAGGAGTGTCAAGGACATGGATGACGAGGCAAAGACGGTGGGCTTGATCAAGCCACCGGCAGTCGGCATGTTTCCAAAAAAGAAAGTACCCCGACAAACAAAGCGGGAACATGGTCAAACATTGGCTTTCCTGCCAAGAGCCGGGGACAACGTCATCCACCAGGTACCAAGGAGGTAGGTGGGCCTGGTTCTCAGGTGCACATATCAAATGTGACACAACTTAAATCTGGGGTACATTTCATCTGTTTCTGGGATGAATGGAAGCAAATTACCTTAGCTCTGTTTATACAGAGTGTTATTCAAAGGTTTCAAATGGATTTCAATCCAAATTGTGATTTGCACATTCAGCATGTTCTTGGGAGAACTATTCAGTTTTCATTAACAGAACAGATGGATGTTCAGACTGCGCTTGGAAGCTTACGTGATAAAGGTGTAATTGTAAAGTTGGTTCACCAACCCCATCAATTTGTGTTTAATATTTTCCCAGGCCAAAAAAGGATGGGGAATGTAGTATAGACATTGTAAGATGGAATTGTCACTGCCAAGCAACTGGGTCAAGAGGATGCTATATGGCGACTATAGAGCTTAAAGATGCGCATTACTCAATGTCTGTTTATTTGCAGGATAAGGATATTTGAAATTCACCTGGATGGATCAACTATGGCAACAAAATTGTTAAAACCTATAATAGGCATGCTGAGAGGCCAGGGTCAGGTGCTCATGGCTTATCTCGATGATATCTTGATTACAGGGGTATCCAAGAGAACAGCTGAAGTAACCGGTTAAAACCAATTTTCAAAGATTGGGCATTATTCATCCAGAGAAATCCAAATTAACATCTGACTATTTGGATCACAATTGATTCAATTAAGTGACTCTGCCCAGGGAAAAAATGGTAGAGCTAATTGAAAGCTGTATCAAGCTAATGGAGGCATTAAGGATACATTCGGGTCATTATAATAGACCCATGCATTTATCAGCAAAGGCTGTTTCTGATTTGCAATGGTGGATTCACCATGTGTACAGGAGTTATAGCAAGGTAATGCTTGACCAGCCTTCCATGATTTTGCAGATGAATGTCAGTGCACTCGGGTGGGGTGTCACGGATACGAGTTTCAGCTGTGGAGTCAGATGAACTGAGCAAGAGGCATCGTTTCTGCAGACATGGGCAATTAACTATTAAGAGGTTTTATGGATAAGGCTTATTGCTCTAACAAATGTAATCTGCATGTTCAGTTTCAGATTGACAATACTACGCAAATGGCATATATATTAATCACATCGGTGGAATCAAGTCGGTATCTTGTGACAGATTGGATAATCAAATTTGGGCCTGGTACATTGAAAAAGATATTTCAGCTATTTATCTACCAGGTAGATTCTAAATAGTGGCAGACGCCAAGTCACGAAAGTTCCATGACAACACAGTTTGGATGTTGAAACAAGAGGTGTTCAATAATATAGTACTTATATATGAATGCCAGATATCGATTTGTTTTGCATCAAGGTTCAACCATCAGCAGCCTAAATAGGTTTCATGGGAACCAGACCAGGTGGCAGTTGCAATTGATACTTCGTCGTTACATTGGGGTGGTATGTTTTATATATTTTCCTACCATTTTGCCTAATAGGTTGGAGTCTGCAAGAAATCAAGCAGGATGCCGCTTTGGGGGTGTTTGTAATACCTAATTGGCCGAATCAAGCATGGTTCCCTTTGATGTTACAGTTAGGGATCCAGCCTCTTTTTGGTGGTTCCCAAGCGTAGGAAATGACTGTAGCATCCGCTAACTCGGGAAAGTCATCCGTTATGAGACCGTATTGACTTGTTAATTTGCAGGTTTTAAGAATGCCATACCTGGGGCAAGGACTGTCTGGGCGAACGGTGGACATGCTCACTGCAGCCTGGAGAAAAAGTACTCAAAAGGGGTATATTACTTATGTAAAAAAATGGGAGCAATATTGTGTACAAAATAATATTGACTATAGTACTGCAGGTATTGTGGATATTTTAGAGTTCCTGTTGACACTCTACGATGATAAGGGGCTCAGTTATAGCACCATTAATACAGCTTTAAGTGCTTTGTCATCGTATGGTTTTGATGGGGTCAGGAAAGATCCTATTGAGTTTCATCATATCATAGCTGGATTGATGAAAGGAATTTCAACTCTAAACCTCCTAAACCCAGGTATATGGCGATCTGGGATGTAAGTGTGGTCCTCAAGTTGCTTCGACAGTAGGTTCCTGTCATGTCTCTGAATTTGCCAAACTAATCATGAAAGTGGTTATGCTCATGGCATTGGTTCAGCATAGCAAGTGCAGATTTTGTAAAAGCTTCTGCTAGACAGGATGGAAGTTGCTGAAGAGAATGTTATGTTATATATTTGCGCCCTGCTCAAACAGAGCAGGCCAGGTGTCACAGGTTTGTTAAAATTGTGTTTCAGCATAACCTACTGATCCATGTTTATGTGTAATGGCACATTTATTTTCATTATATTGAAGCTATAAAGACATTAAGAAATGTGGAAACAACATTGTTTATTAGTTACATGTAGCCACACAGGAGAATGTCAGTGCAGACTATCTCAAGGTGGTTTAAAGCAAATGTTGATTCAGGCAGGTATTAACACTGAAGTGTATATATCCTTTTCCACTAGTGCAGCAGCAACATCGTCGACTAGGGCGATGGATGTTCACATCGGCCATATTGTTACAGGTGTCGGGTGGTCAAATTAATTGTTTAAACATTTTTTTTACCATCGGCTGATTGCCGATCAGCGAGAGGCTGTTTGCAAATTCAGGATTAAGTCCTGTTTAGTTTCCCCTGGGATAGAGGGGTTACTGTTTGTTTTGATTATTCAAATCAATTGTTACTGCATGATATTCACATTTCATGTTTAACGCATTATTGATTGTTTCTCATCGAAAGTCAATCAATGCAGTGAGGCCGGGATTTGGATCGGCGGCATAAAATCACAGAGCTTTGAACCCTTCACGTAGTCACTCACATGACTCCGAAGTAAAATAGTAAGATTAAACGAGACCTTACCAGTTTGAAGTTTGATCTTTATTTTATGAGGAGTTACGTTGGTGATTACGTGCCCGCCACGCCCAACCCTGTCTCATAAAAAAGGTCATATGGTAGTTCTCATGTTGCTCATCTTAATATGTTACTTCAAATATTGTGTTATCTGTGATATCATACCGCTGCTTTGAAGATTGGCGCGCATGCGCCCTGACGGGTCTTCTTCACGTAATCACCAACGTAACTCCGCATAAAATAAAGATCAAACTTCAAACTGGTAAGTTCTCATTTAATCTTACTATTTTTCTTGACATTTGTACAGGGTCTGAAGACGGGTCTTGACGCAAAACACCACCTATTTGTTTTCTCCAGAGATGCTGCCTGACCCGCAGAGTTACTCCAGCATATTGTGTTTATCAACTGGATGGATAATTGTCTTCGTGGAAGGAAGCAGAGGGTGGTGGTGGGATGTTTTTCCAACTGGAGGCCGGTGATTAGTTGTTTGCCTCATGGATTGGTGTTGGGCCCATTGCTGTTTGTGGATTATGTTAACGTTTGGGTTGAGACCACACAAAGCATGAGTAGTAAGTCTGTAGATGACACTAAAGTAGGTGGTATTGTTGATAGTGAAGATGTTTATCCAAAATTACCACAAGAACTTGATCGGCTGGGTAAGTGGGCTGAGCAATGGTTCATAGAGCTTAATGTAGATGAGTAAGAGGTGTTGGGAAGTCATAACCAGGGCAAGACTTTCACAGTGAATGGCAGGGCTCTGGGGAGTGTTGTGGAGCAGAGGGATCTAAGAGTGCAGGTGTATAGTTCCTTGAAAGTGGTGTCACAGGTAGATTGGATGGTTAGTAGGCATTTAGTACATTGGTCTTCACATTGGACATGGAACGGTCTGTCCTCAACAGAGGCCTCACTTTTGTCCTGCTCCGCCCCCACTTCAATGAGTTCCAGGTCTGCCACGATGTAGAGCTTTTCTTCCGTCGCCTCTAACTCTGTGCCTTTTTCTATGGTAAGGAGACCTTACCCCCAAGTGATGACCCCTTCTCCCATCTCCAACGGTCCCCCCCCTCTTAGACGCTCCAACAGCCCTTCTAACCTCCTGTGACCTTTTTATTTCAACTTTTCCACTCCCTTTACCTACTCTAATCACTGCCCCTCAACGTATAGCCCTCCACTCACTCTGCAGCAACCCCGACATTATCATCAAACCCCACGACAAGGGAGGTGCCGTGGTAGTCTGGTGCTGAGGCCAGGTGCAAAGTCTCAGACACCTCCTCCTACTCTCATTGGACCATGATCCCACAGATGAGCACCAGGCCATAATCTCAGACCATTTTTGATTTTATCACTTCCAGCTGTCTGCTCTCCAAAGCCTCCAACCTTATCGTTCCCCAGCCCCGCACAGCAGAGTTTTATCTTCACCCCAAAATCCATAAACAGACCTGCCCTGGCCGACCCATTGTTTCTGCTTGCTCCTGTCCCACGGAATTTCCACATACCTCGGCTGCATCCTATCCCCCTCCCACCCTATGTCCAAGTCACCTCACATGCCCTTTGTCACTTCAATGACCCATTGTCCAGGCCCCCTCACCCATATCTTTACTATGGATGTCCAGTCACTCTAAACCTCCATCCCCCACCAGGAAGGTCTTAAAGCCCTCAGTTTCTTCATCGACCGCAGAACCAGCCAACATTCTCTTCCGCCTAGCAGAGATGGTCCTTGCTCTTAACTTCTCCTTCAATTCCTCCCACTTCCTCCAAATCAAAGGCATAGCTCGGAGCACCCGCATGGTGCCCTGCTATGCCTGCCGCTTTGTAGAGTACGTAGAACAATCCCTGTTCCAGGCGTACACTGGCCCTATCACCGAACACTATTTCCGCTACATTGAAGACTTCACCGATGCTACCTCCTGCACCCATGCAGAACTCACTGATGTCGTTAACTTTACTACTAATTTCCATCCTGCACTCAAGTGCACTTGCACCATCTCCGACATCTCACTACCGTTTCTACATCTCACCGTCTCCATTACAGGAGATAAACTATTGATTGACATCTATTCTAATCCTATTGACTTCCAGTTATCTGCACTACACTTCTTCCCACGGCAGATTAATTAAATCTTCCTTAGTGAAGACAGAACCAAAGTAGTTATTCAATTGATCTGCCATGTCCTTGTTCCCCATGATCAATTCACCTGTTTCTGACTGCAAGGGACCTACATTTGTTTTAACTAATCTTTTTCTCTTCACATATCTATAAAAACTTTTGCCGTCAGTTTTTATGTTCCCTGCCAGTTTTCTTTCTTAATCTATTTTCCCTTTCCTAATTAAGCCCTTTGTCCTCCTCTGCTGAATTTCTCCCAGTCCTCTGGTAGGCTACTTTTTCTGGCTAATTTGTATGCTTCATCTTTTGTTTTGATACTATTCCTGATTTCCCTTGTTATCCACGGATGCACTACCTTCCCTGCTTTATTCTTTTGCCAAACTGGGATGAACAATTGTTGTAGTTCATCCATGCAGCCTTTAAATGCCTTACATTGCATATCCACCGTCAACCCTTTAAGAATCAATTGCCAGTCTATCTTGGCCAATTCACGTCTCACACCCTCAAAGTCACCTTTCTTTAAGTTCAGAACCCTTGTTTCTGAATTAATTATGTCACTCTCCATCCTAATGAAGAACTCAACCATATTATGGTCACTCTTGCCCAAGGGGCCACGCACAACAAGACTGCTAACTAACCCTTCCTCATTACTCAATACCCAGTCTAGAATAGCCTGTTCTCTCGTTGGCTCCTCTACATGTTGGTTTAGAAAACTATCCAGCATACATTCCAAGAAATCCTCTTCCTCAGCACCCCTGCCAATTTGATTCACCCAATCTATATGTAGATTGAAGTCACCCATTATAACTGTTTTACCTTTGTTGCACGCATTTCTAATTTCCTGTTTGATGCCTGTATGACATTGTGGGGATTACTGAGACGTGGCTGCAGGAGGATCGGGCCTGGGAACTTAATATTCAGGGTTATACATCCTATAGAAAGGACAGGCAGATGGTCAGAAGAGGGGGGGGGTGGGGTAGCACTGCTGGTGAGGGATGGAATTCAGTCCCTTGCGAGGGAAGACATAGGGACTGACGAGGTAAAGTCACTGTGGATTGAGTTGAGGAATTGTAAAGGCAAGAAGACACTAATTGGTGTTATCTACAGACCCCCAAATAGTAGCCCGGATGTAAGGTGTAAGTTGCAGCAGGAGTTAAAACTGGCATGTAACAAAGGTAATGCCACTGTGGTGATGGGGGATTTCAATATGCAGGTAGACTGGGAAAATCAGGTTGGTTTAGGACCCCAAGGAAGAGAGTTTGTAGAGTGCCTCCAAGATGGATTCTTCGAGCAGCTTGTAATGGAGCCGACCAGACAAAAGGCAATTCTGGATTAAGTGTTGTCCAATGAACCAGATTTGATAAGAGAACTCGAGATAAAGGAACCGCTTGGAGGTAGTGATCATAATATGATTAGATTTAATCTGCAATTTGAGAAGGAGAATGTTAAATCGGAAGTGGCAGTGATGCAGTTGAACAAAGGGGACTATGAAGGCATGAGAGGGGAGCTGGCCAAGGTAGACTGGAAAGGGATCCTAGCAGGAATGACGGTGGAACAGCAATGGCAGGAATTTCTGGGCATAATCCGGAAGACGCAGGATCATTTCATTCCAAAAAGGAAGAAAGATTCTAAGGGGAGTAGGAGGCAACCGTGGCTGAAAAGAAAAGTTAGGGATAGAATAAAACTAAAAGAAAAGATGTATAACACAGCAAAGAGTAGTCGGAAGCCAGAGGATTGGGAAACTTTCATGGGACAACAGAAGGAAACAAAATGGGCAATAAGGGCTGAAAAGATGAAGTACGAGGGGAAGCTGGCCAGGACTATAAAGAAAATTTAGAAGGATAGTAAAAGCTTCTTTAGATATGTTAAGGGAAAAAGAATAACAAAGTCAAATGTGGGTCCCTTGAAGGCAGACACGGATGAAATTATTATGGGTAACAAGAACATGGCAGAAGAGTTGAACAGATACTTCGGATCTGTCTTCACTAAAGAAGACACAAACAATCTCCCAGATGTACTGGAGGACAGAGGATCTAAGGGGTAGAGGAACTGAAAGAAATTTTCATTAGGCGAGAAATAGTATTAGGTAGGCTAATGGGACTGAAGGATGATAAATCCCCTGGGCCTGATGGTCTGCATCCCAGGGTCCTCAGGGAGGTGGCTCTAGAAATAGTAGACACATTGGTGATCATTTTCCAATGTTCAATAGATTCAGGATCAGTTCCTGTGGATTGGAGGATAGCTAATGTTATCCCACTTTTCAAGAAAGGAGCGAGAGAGAAAATGGGGAATTACAGACCAGTTAGCCTGACCGGTGTTGGGAAAGATGCTGGAGTCAATTATTAAAGAGGTAATAATGGGGTATTTGGATAGCAGTAAAATGATTAGTCCAAGTCAACATGGATTTATGAAAGGGAAATCATGCTTGACTAATCTTCTGGAATTTTTTGAAGATGTGACAAGTAAAATGGATGAAGGGAAGTCAGTGGATGTAGTGTATCTAGACTTTCAGAAAGCCTTTGATAAGGTCCCGCACGGGAGAATGGTGACTAAAATTAGAGCACATGGTATTGGGGGTAGGGTATTGACATGGATAGAAAATTGGTTGGCAGACAGGAAGCAAAGAGTAGGAGTGAACGGGTCCTTTTCAGAATGGCAGGCAGTGGCGAGTGGAGTGCCGCAAGGCTCGGTGTTGGGGCAGCAACTGTGTACCATATATATTAATGATTTGGAAGAGGGAATTAGGAGCAACACTCGCAAGTTTGCGGAAGACACAAAGCTGGGTGGCAGTGTGAACTGTGAAAAGGATGTTAGGAGGTTGCAGTGTGACCTGGACAGGTTGAGTGAGTGGGCAGATGCGTGGCAGATACAGTATAATATAGATAAATGTAAAGTTATCCACTTTGGCGGCAAAAACAAGGGGGCAGATTGTTATCTCAATGAGATTAGGTTAGGTAAGGGGGAGGTGCAATGAGACCTGGGTGTCCTTGTACACCAGTCACTGAAAGTTGGCGTGCAGGTACAGCAGGCAGAGAAGAAAGCTAATGGAATGTTGGCCTTCATAACAAGAGGATTTCAGTATAGGAATAAAGAGGTTCTTCTGCAGTTGCATAGGGCTCTGGTAAGACCACATCTGGAGTATTGAGTACAGTTTTGGTCTCCTAATTTGAGGAAGGACATCCTTGTGATGGCCTCCTCCTGCACCGATTTTCTATGTTTCTATGTCTATTTCCTGTGATGGAGAAGGTGAGATCAAAAGAGGGGAGGGAGGTGTCGGAGATGGTCCAAGTGAATTTGTGTGCAGGATGGAAATTGGTGGTGAAGTTGATGAAGTCCATGAGTTCTGCATGGGTGCAGGAGGTAGCACAGAGACAGAGTTCAGGGATAGGGCCCGTGTACGCCTGCAACAGGGATTGTTCAATGTACTCTACAAAGAGGCAGGCATAGCTGAGGCCCATGGGGTTTCCCCTAGCTACGCCTTGGACTTGGTGGAAGGGGAGGAGTCGAAGGAGAAGTTGTTGAGTGTGAGGACCATCTCCGCTAGGCGAAGTAGAGTGTTAGTCTACTAACACTCTACTCCGTCTAGCGTATCATAGCCTATATCTCTTGTTTCTCTTACCCCAAACTAATCTGAAGAAGGGTCTTGACCCGAAACGTCACCCATTCCTTCTCTCCAGAGATGCTCCTGTCCCGCCGTGTTATTCCAGCTTTTTGTGCCAATCTTTGGAGTTTAATGCAGATTGGTGTGAGTTGTTGCACTTTGAGAAGTCAAAGTCAGGCAGAACTTGGATAGTTGCCTAAATATAGTTCCCTATAAGTGGCATCATAGGTAGATAGGGTGGTCAAGAAGGTTTTTGGTCCATTTAACTTCATCAGTCAGGATACTGATGGTTGAGAAGTTATGTTACAGTTGTACATTGGTGAGGCTGCACTTGTAATATTGTCCCATTTTCACCAGAGATGCTGCCTGACCCACTGAGTTACTCAAGCATTTGTTGTCTTTGGTATAATGGAATGGAATACTTTATTGTCACATGTGACAAGGCACAGTGACATTCTTTGCTGTGTACCCAATGTATACAAATAGCAGCCACCTACAGCGCTGACAAAGTTACAAAGCACACCGGCTCCTCCTTTTGCTCTCCCCCCCCCCCTCCACAGTGGGCCCCCCCATGCCGGGTCCTCCATTGTTCTTCCCCTCCCCCCACACAGTGGTCCTCCACGCTCTCATCAACCGTCGACCGCGGGTCACCGCCGCCGCGAGGCTTCACTGCCGCTGCGGCCCCATCATCACGAGGCTTCACCGCTGCTGCCGTTTCACCGCCGCTGAGGCCTCACCGCTGTCGATGCCCCACTTCACGCTTCTGTGGTGCCGACCCAGGCCCCAGCCGTGGGCTCCGTCAGCTTCTACGCGGCCATCCGGGAGGCATCGAGACAGCTGCGCCTCAATAAACGCCTCCAGCAGCATTCCCAGCCCACAGCCATGGTCCATCGGGAAGCCTCTGACCCACCGGGAAGCCTCTGGCCCGTCGGGAAGCCTCTGGCCCATCGGGAAGCCTCTGGCCCATCGGGAAGCCTCTGGCCCGTCGGGAAGCCAGGTAAACCAGCATCTGATTTACTTTTTATTACATTTGGAGATCTGTTCAGTTTTGGTCACCCTGCTATAAAAAGGATATCAGTAAGCTGGAAAGAGTGCAGAGAAGATTTACAATGATGTTGCCAGGACTTGAGGGGCTGAGCTATAGGGATAGGTTGGGCAGGCTAGGACTTTATTCCTTGGAGTGCAGGTGGCTGAGAGGTGATCTCATGATATGTGTAGGAAAAAACAGCAGATGCTGGTTTAAATCGAAGATAGACACACAAAGCTGGAGTAACTCAGCGGGACAGGCAGCATTTTTGGAGAGAAGGAATGGGTCAAGATTCTTCATCAGATCTTATGATAGGTGTATAAAACCATGAGTGGAATAGTTAGGATCAATGTGTAGTCTTTTACTCAGCGTAGGGGAATCAAAAACCAGAGGACTTAAGGTTAAGTTGAGAGGGGCAAGGTTTTACACAAACCCTGAGGGGCAACATTTTCACCCAGAAGGTGGTGGATACATGAATGAGCTGCCAGAGGAGGTAGATGTGGAAGGTACTATAACAACATTTAAAAGGCACTTGGACAGGTACAGGCCTTTATCAGTGCTATATGACCCCATGACTTGAACACTAAATGGCCATGGAAACTGTGTCGCTCTCCCCACCAACTCGCACCCATTCACCAAGCCCTCCTTGTTTACTAGTTTGCGTTTCTAGTTTCCATCTGTTGCTTAATTTGCATCTGAAACATTTCTCCAAATATCATTTGTTTCCTGGACGTGAAAAGGCCTTTGTTCAGTCATTTGTTCTTCCTGTTAAAAATACAGCAGAATTAATCCATGAAATACATCGATTGCAATCTGTAAAGTCTGCAGGAGCAAGAGTGAATTATTTAGAAATGACTACAGACTTTATCCTCCACTTCAGCATCATTCAACGTGGCAGCATTGAGCTGTGTGGTGGAATGAGGGCTGGAAATGGAAACACAGCATCATTGCTGTTGGACTCAAACATGTCACATTGGACACTGGTCTCTGTGCTCTGGAACTATAACAGGCAGACAGTAAATGGGGCATTGGCTGCTGTACACATAAATACAGCACGACAACAGGCTCTGTGGTCCATGTTCCATTTGCTCATGCCTGGCATATATCCCTCTACACCTTTCCTATCCACGTACCGGACCAAACGACATTTAACTGTCGTAATTGTACTCCCATATACCACCTCCTCTGGTTGTTTGTTCCATGAATCCAGTACACTCTGTGTGTGAAAGGTTCCATTTAACTCTTTCCCTGCTCACGTTGGAACATAGAACAGTACAGCACAGAAACAGTCCCTTAGTCCACAATATCTGCACCAAACATGATGCCAAGTCAAACTAATCTCATCTGCCTGCACGTTGTCCATATCCCTCCATTCCCTGCATATCTCTGTGCCTGTCTAAAAGACGCTTAAACACCACTATCGCATTGAATGTCTACCCTATCAATACTTCGGAGTCACGTGAGTGACTACGTGAAGAACCCGCTCAGTGCGCAGGCGCGGCATTTACGCCTGCAGTGCAACAGCGGCGGCAGCTGGAGGAAGGCTCTCTGGCTGCATTTAAAAAAAACAAAAACAACGGACCGTTGGGTGAGTATATTCAACTAGTCTAACGGAGAAAGAGAGTGTGGGTGTTCTTAGAAAATAAGTACACTCAAGAGAAGACTCTCCAACAGAACTGCCCCAGCTCAACTCCACCAGAGGAGCGTTTAATCTCAGGGGGGCAGCAACAGGTGGCAGGACCGCTCATAGAGCGCTCCGCTATCCCCGAGACCGAGCCGAGCCCAGTCCCGCTAATGCCTGCACAGCGGACAGGGAGGAATGCCATGAGCAAAAGCAACCGGCCGGTAATTTCCGATTCGTCGGAGGGGGACATGTCTCCACCTAAACGGAGGAGAGACAGCCGCCAGAGCTTACAACAGCTCTTGGAGCAGATGCTCCAGCGGGATACGCAGAAGGAGCGTTCTCGCGGAGGTAGGTCAGGCACCTCCTCCACAGTGTCTTGTGCACTGCCCTCTGCTCCCTCATTACTGGAGGCTAGCATTGGTGACCAGGGTTGGGCTGGTCTGGAACAGGGGCTGGCGGAAGAATTCGGCAGTATGCAAGGGGTGCAGGAGCAGGAAGAGCTGCTGGGTGTGGTGGACCGCTATGTAGCAACCCCACGTGCTGGAAGACTGCTGGAACCAAAAATGGCGGCCAGCATCAATCATCTGTCAAATAAGCCCTTGCAGGAGAAGGTACTTCTTGAGGCGCTTGAATTTTACACAGCACCAGAGAACTGTGAGGCCCTCAGAGTGAAGACTGTGAACAGCCAGATCTGGGGGCACGTGGGGTCAAACACGCGTAACCATGAAATCAAGCTACAGCGGATCCTAAGGCTCCTGACGTCGGCCATTACAGCCTTTGCTCGTTCTGTGCAAAGTACGGAGATGGATACGTGCCAGCAGGATGTGCTGGCACTGATGTGCAACACACAATTTGAGATAAACAATCTCCGGCGAGGAAACATAAGACCTGCCCTCAATCCCAAATTTGCTGGGTTGTGCAGAGCCCCAGCTGCAGAGACGGACGCTCTGTTATTTGGGAAAGACCTCAACAAAAAACTGAGGGACATGGAGGAAGCAGCGAAATCTTTCGGCCTCATGAGGGCAGGCCCTGGGACGAGCAAACCAAGAGCTACAATACCCAAGCAGCAGCACCCCATGGCATCCACCAGTCGACGTCCTCAATATGGGACTGGTGAAAGCTCGGGGACCGCATTTTATCCCCAAAGATCTTTTTTAGATCAGGGCCCACAGCGGACCCCATGGAAAATGCGCCACCCCCCAACATCGCCAGCACGTCAGACAAGCAAAACCTACAAAAACATCAGGAAACAAAAGAAACACCAATGAACATGGAGGTAGGTGGGTCTGGTTCCTGCCAGCATATAGAGAATAAGGGTGCTTTACTAACAGGGGGGAGATTACACTGGTTTAAAGAAGCATGGGTTACTGTCACATGTGACAAGTATATACTCAACAGCATTAGTGGAGAGGTCATCCAAAAGACCAAACATGAACCTTTGGAATTTGTATCAAATAAAACCAAAAAAGATGGTGGATGTCGCATCATCATTGACTTAACATCACTAAATAAGTTTGTTGAGTATATACATTTCAAAATGGAGACATTAGTTACTGCCAAACAACTGATTTCCAAAGGATACTTCATGGCAAGCATTGATCTTAAAGATGCTTACTATCTAATACCCATACACAAGGATCATTGCAGATACCTAAAATTTATCTGGTTGGGGCAGCTGAGGCAGTACAAAGCATTGCCCAATGGGCTAACTTCAGCCCCAAGATTATTCATCAAAATATTGAAAATAGCCATGTCAAGACTAAGAAACAAAAACATATTGTCATGGCATACCTGGATGATATTCAGATAGTAGGGAAAATGATGGAATTGGCTGTGGCAGCAGTATCAGCTACAAAACAGCTCCTCGAAACTCTGGGGTTCGTCCTACATCCAGATAAATCTAAGTTGAAGCCATCCACTATTATGGACTACCTGGGCTTCACAATTAACTCAGTCCATATGACTGTTACCTTGCCAAAAGGGAAAAAAAAAAAAAAAAAAAAAAAAATTGCATTAGCACAATCATGCAACTATTTAATGGTCAACAAACGACCAACTATTCGACAAGTCCCAAGAGTGATTGGGAAAATGGTAGCAGCATTTCCAGCTACACAATGCGGACCTTTGCACTATCAAAATTTACAAACAGCAAAGGTACAGGCACTAAAACGACATACAGGTCACGATGTTCGTGTCATGTAATTACCCACTGAAGCAATATCAGCTACAGTGGTGGGCAGAAAATGTTTGGCATAGTTTCAGCTCTATCATCATCACTAACCTTACTTTAGTTCTTCAAACAGATGCCAGTGTTCAAGGCTGGGGAGCAACTAACTCCATATCCAGCACAGGTGGTAGATGGACTAACCTAGAGTCATCATTACTACTGACACTGGGCATTAACTATCTAGAGATGTTGGGCGCCTTTTATGGGTTAAAAGCATATGTATCTAATATGCAGCACTTGCATGTTCGGTTACAGATTGATAATACTATGGTGGTGGCTTATATTAACCATATTGGCGGCATAAAATCATTATCATGCGACAAATTGGTCAACGTGATTTGGCTATGGTGTGTCGAAAGACATATTTGGCTATCAGCTACTTATCTACCAGGTAAGCTAAACACAGTGGCAGACACCAGGTCACGCCAATTCAATGATAACATCGAATGGATGTTAAACCCTAAAGTATTTGCTAAAGTTATTAAGCAGTATGGAACGCCAGATATCGATGTATTTGCATCAAGACGAAATCACCAGTTACCTATATATGTCGCTTGGGAACCAGACCCAGAGGCAGCAGCGATAGATGCCTTCACGCTGGATTGGGGAAATGTCTTCTTCTATGCTTTCCCTCCCTTCTGCCTCATCAGTCGGGTACTTCGCAAAATACAGATGGACTCTGCTTCTGGAATTTTGATGGTGCCCGACTGGCCTACACAGCCATGGTTCCCGGTTCTACATGACATGGTGGTTGAGTCACCAATGGTCTTTCCCAGTGATCCAGGATTATTAACTCACCCAGTATCAGGCATAAGCCACCCATGCCATGAGAAAATTAAACTCCTGGGTTGCAGGTTTTGAATAGACCTTACCTGGAACTGGGATTGTCCGAACGAACCATCACCACCATGTCGGCATCCCTTTGAACATCCACCAAGAGGCAGTACTTAATCAGCATAAGAAAATGGGAGAAGTACTGCCAGGAAACAGGGACAACGTATACAACAGCCACAGCCACCAACGTACTGGAATTCCTGGCCCATCTACACCATGATGAAGGGATCAGTTACAGTGCCATCAACACAGCGCGAAGTGCTCTTTCTGCTTATCTCAAACCAGCAGGACAACAGGCAATGGGATCCCATCCACTGGTGGTAAAACTGATGAAGGGCATTTATGATATCAAGCCCCTAAACCCAGGTATACCCATATTTGGGATATCAGTGTGGTCCTGACATACCTCAGGGAATGGCCACCAGCCAGATCCCTCAGCCTCGAGCAATCTACACTAAAGACGCTCATGTTGATGGCACTCGTATCCGCTCAGAGGGTCCAGTCACTACACAAGTTAAGGCTGGACAACATGGTGACCACCCCAGATCAGATCACATTCATCATACAGGGTCTGGTGAAGCAAAGCAGGCCAGGAACAGCTAATCCACTGGTGGTATTCCGGGCCTACCCACAAGAGCCACGGTTGTGTGTCGTGACCCATCTACAACATTACATAGACACAACCCACAATATTAGAGGGAGTGAAAAAGCCTTATGGGTCAGCCACAAGTAACCTCATGGCCGGGTAACGAGCCAAACCATTTCAAGATGGCTCAAACAGGTACTGAAGGCTGCCGGAATAGATACTAATACATTTAAATCTCATTCCACTAGGGCAGCATCTACATCAACGGCCGACAGAATGGACGTACCGGTTGACCATATTCTGAATACAGCAGGATGGTCGAGGGAAACGACATTCAGAACTTTTATAATAAGCCGTTGATGAAACCTGATTTATTTGCAGAGAAAATATTACAAGCTGCAAATATTTAATTTAAGCCCGGGGGAGCTATTTAATTTTGTTATTGTTAATAAATACCTTTTTTGTTTCTTGAGAAACAGATTCATTGGTTGATTACGATAACACTTCCTCCCTCAAGAACTTTCGGCAGTGAGTGAAATAAAACTGTTACACGGTTTGAAATCACAGAGCTTTGAAATCTTCACGTAGTCACTCACGTGACTCCGAAGTAAAATAGTAAGATTAAACGAGAACTTACCAGTTTGAAGTTTGATCTGTATTTTATGAGGAGTTACGATGAGGGATTACGTGCCCTCCGCTCCCACCCTCATTATATGGATCAAACTAATAAATTGATGTCTCCTTTTCTTTACTATGTTTACTTCAAATACTTGTGTCTATCTGTGATTCCACACCGCTGCTTGGAAGTATGCCGCGCCTGCGCACTGAGCGGGTTCTTCACGTAATCCCTCATCGTAACTCCTCATAAAATACAGATCAAACTTCAAACTGGTAAGTTCTCATTTAATCTTACTATTTTATATACTTTTATCAGTTCTCCCCACAACCTCCAGTACTTGAAAGAAAATGATCCCAATCAGTCCAATCTATCCTTGTTATTAATACCTCCTGGTTCATGGCAGAATTTGAACACTTAGACTCCTCCACCCTGGGAAAATGAATGCGATCACAAATCTTATCTATGCCCCTCATGATTTAATAAACCTCTGTAAGGTCACCCCTTAGCCTCCTTCACTCCAAGAAAAAACATCCCTGACCTATCCAGGCTCTCCGTATATCTCGGACCTTCCTGTCCCAGTAACATCCTTGTGAAGCTTCTGTAGCCTCTCTACCTTAGTCACATCTGTCCTGCAGCATCCGCGCACTATGCGGTCCCACCAATGCTCTATACAGATGTAACATGATGTCCCAACACTTGTAAAAGAGTGGTCTCCAGCACTTTGTCTACCCAAGTCATCATATTCAGGGAAGTACGTATTTGTACCCCAAGGTCTCTCTATTCTACAACACACTGTAAATGACAGGGCCTTGGCGACGAAGTTTTGCCCTGGTTTAACTTCACTAAAGTCTATACTCCCACTTGTCAGTGTAAACTTCCAGCTTCCATTCCTTTGTCCACTTTCCCAGTTGATCCAGATCTTGTTGTAACCTTCAATAAACATCTTCACTGTCCATCACAACAACAATTTTCGTATCATCCACAAGCTCATGCCACCTATGTTCTCATCCAAATTGTCAATGTATAAGACAAGCAGGGGACCCAGCACCAGTCTCTGTAGCACACCACTGGTCACTGGATTCCAATCTGAAACACAACCCTCCATCCAACCTTCTGACCCTGACCACCAAGCCAATGTTATATCCACCTGGCCTGCTCACCCTGGATCCCATGTGATCTCATCTTCCTGATCTATCTACCATACGGAACCAAGACAAAGGCCTTGTTAAAGTCCATGAAAACGTCTGCTTCACTGACTACGTTATCGTCTTGGTCGCCTCTTCTTTTAACCTTTAGATTTACAGATACAGTGTGGTAACTGGCCCTTTGGCCCATCGAGTCCGTGCAGACCAGCGATCACCCTGTACTCTCACACTACCTGACACACGAGGTTCAATTTACAATTTTACCTAAGCCAATTAACCTACAAACCTGTACATCTTTGGAATGTCGGAAGAAACAAGAGCACCAGGAGAAAACCCATGTGGTCACAGGGAGATGGCACAAACTCCGTACAGCCAGTTATGGCACAGTCAAGGTCGATCGCGGGTCTCTGCCGCTGTAAGGCAGCAGCTCTGCCGACACTTCACTGTGCCATCCCAGCACTTCAAGAAGCTTATTACATCATGTGAGACACGATTTACCATGTTGACTACCTTCATCAGTCCATCTCTTTATGCCAAGTCCAAGGCATAGTTATGGGCACCCACATGGGCCCCAGTTATGCCTGCCTCTTTGTAGGCTACATTGAACAATCCCTGTAGAGGCGTTCACTGGCCCTATCCCTGAACTCTATCTCTGTTACATTGATGACTGCATCGGTGCTACCTCCTGCACCCGTGCAGAACTCATGGACTTCATCAACTTCACTACCAATTTTCATGCTGCAATCAAATTTACTTGGACCATGTACGACACCTCCCTGCCCTTTCTTGATCTCACAGTCTCCATCATAGGAAATAGACAATTGACCTCCGCAACTCCCTGGTTAACTCATACCTTCCCACCCAAACCACCCCTTCCCCAGGTACCTTCTTTTGCAACTGCAAAAGATGCAACACCTGTCGCTATACCTCCTCCCTCGACTCTGTCCAGGGACCTCGACAGTCCTTTCAGGTTAGGCAGAGGTTCACTTGCACCTCCTTCAACCTCATCTACTATATCCATTGTTCAAGATGTGGACTCTTATACATTGGCGAGTCCAAACACAGACTGGGGAATCCTTTAGTGGAACACCTTCGCTCAGCCAGCCTGAACCTACCTGATCTCCCGGTTGTTTACCTTAGTTTAGTTTAGTTTAGAGATACTGCACGGAAACAAGCCCTTCGGCCACCGGGTCCGCGCCGACCAGTGATCCCCGCACATTAACACCATTCTACACCCACTAGGGACAATTTTTACATTCACCAAGGTAATTAACCTGCAAACCTGCACGTCTTTGGAGTGTCGGAGCAAACCGAAGATCTCAGAGAAAATGCACGCAGGTCACGGGGAGAACGTACAAACTCCGGACAGACAGCACCCGTAGTCGTGATCGAACCCGGGTCAAACCCAAGCGCTGTAAGGCAACTACTCTACAGATGCACCACTGTGTCGCCAACTTGTTGCTGGACACTTTAATTCTCCTTCCCATTCCTACACAGACCTTTCTGTCCTCGGTCTCCTCCGTTGTCAGAGTGAGGCTAAACGCAAATAGGAGGATCAGCATTTCATATTTCGCTTGGGCAGCTTACATCCCAGTGGTATGAACATTGATTTCTCTCACTACAGGTAGCCCCGGCATTCCCTCTCTCTCTATCCCTCCCCCACCCATATCGCACTAGCTTCTCATTTTCACCCTACAAGCAGTTAACAATGGCCTGTTTCCTTTAACATCATTACTTTTTGCATATCTTTCATTCATTGTTCTTTATCTCTCCACATCACTGCCCATATCTCTTCTTTCCCTTGTCCCTAACCAGTCTGAAGTGTCTTGACCTGAAACATCACACATTCCTTCTCTCCAGAGATGCTGCCTGTCCCGCTGAGTTAAACCCCTGTCTCACGGTGCGAGTTCACCCACGAGTGATCCCGAGTTAAAAACAAATCAAACTCATGGTAATCACGTAGAATTAACGTAGCGGGAACGTCAGAACTCGTGGACGTAACTTAGCGACTCGTAACGCTAACGGCAGGTACTCGGGAAACGTGTTAACTCGTGAATATTTTTCAACATGTTGAAAGATTTCCACGAGTCAAATATACTCTTGAAGGAAAATTTGGATACTTTTAAACTCGTTGTAATACCGTGGTAACCCGTGAGTTTACCGTAGTGACTCGTGAGTTTACCGTAGGTTTGGCCTGAGTGCCAGAAGTGACATGTTGAAGATTAGTCAGATCTTAATGGAAAATTTTACAGTGATCTAACAATTCATTTTCAGTGAGTAATGCCTTTCAATGATTGATGCCAGACCTTGAACAAATGCAGTTCAAATGATCACCTGTTGCCTTAGCACAGCATGGCTTTTAGTATTACTAACTCCTAGGGAAGCGCACGATCAGTTAGTGATGCAGCTCAATCAAACCAAACATTCAATGCAGGACAATGTTGAGTTGATGCAGCTTCATTGAGTTTTTCTGGTTTTCTTTGGAAAGCGAGTTAAGCCTTTCTCAGATGCAATCTTAATGTAGTTCATCTCAAGTTAAAGAGGCAAATGCAACAAGTTTGAGCAATTTTGGAAGGATTGTTTCTTGAAACAAACTGCTCTAAAAGTTTGAAGGTAGGAATTGCAGATAATAGTTTAAACCAAAGATAGACACAAAATGATGGACTAACTCAGCTGGTCAGGCAGCATCTCTGGAGAAAAGAAATAGGTGATGTTTCGGGTCGAGATCGTTCTTCAGGCTGGGTCTTAGCCTGAAGAAGGGTCCCGTCCAGAAATGTCGCCTACTCCTTTTCTCAAGAGATGTTGCCTGGCCCGTGGAGTTACTCGAGCATTTTGTGTCTATCTTTGGTTTAAATTAGCATCTGCAATTCCTTCCTTCCAAACTTCCTTCCTTCAAACGTCACCGATTCCTTTTCTCCAGAAATGTTGCGTGACCCGTTGAGTTAACTCGGCAGCTGGACAGAGAAAACAAAGGTGAGTAAAAAAAGGTTCGCCAAGTCTGCCTGTCAGGAATGATCCCCTGATGCTGGAGACACCTGTGGGAATCTCACCTTGGTCTTTGGAATAGAGCGACCAACAACCAATATTTCCAGATTTCCAAGGGCCGGTCACTTCCCTTGTTTATGTGCCTTTCACATTACTGCTTCAGAGGTTTGATGCGTTATGTGAGGCGGGGAGGGGGGGAGGGGAGTGAATGCATTCCTGTTTGAATAAGTGTAGGAAGGAACTGCAGATGGTGGTTTACACCGAAGACGGGCACAAAAAGCTGGAGTAGCTCAGCGGGTCATGCAGCATCGCTGAAAAAAAGAGTCTCGACCCGAAGCGTTGCCTATTCCTTTTCTCCGGAGATGCCGTCTGACCCGTTGAGTTACTCCAGCTTTTTGTATCCATCTCTTGTTTGAATAAGATTATTTGAAAATGAAATGATCCACACCAAGTCTTCAAAATAAATCGCCTTTATGTGAAAAATAAACCAATTGCAAAACTTTGCCAACACGAAGGGGAATATCCTTTGGGGTCGTTCGCTACCATCCGCAGTCACGGATAAAACCAAAGATACTAGATAATCTTTGATTTTTAGTCTTTGGTATAATGGAATGGAATACTTTATTGTCACATGTGACAAGGCACAGTGACATTCTTTGCTGCATACCCAATGTATACACATAGCAGCCACCTACAGCGCGGGCAAAGTTACAAAGCACGCCGGCTCCTCCTTTTGTTCTCCTCCCCCCCCCCCTCACAGTGGTCCTCCACGCTCTCATCAACCGTCGACCGCGGGTCGCCGCCACCGCGAGGCTTCACTGCCGCTGAGGCCCCATCATCACGAGGCTTCACCGCTGCTGCCGTTTCACCGCTGCTGAGGCCTCACTGCTGTCGATGCCCCATTTCACGCCTCTGACCCATCGGGAAGCCTCTGGCCCATCGGGAAGCCAGGTAAACCAGCATCTGTAGTTACTTTTTATTACATTTGGAGTACAGTGTTCAGTTTTAGTCACCCTGCTATAAAAAGGATATCAGTAAGCTGGAAAGAGTGCAGAGAAGATTTACAATGATGTTGCCAGGACTTGAGGGGCTGAGTTATAGGGCTGGGTTGGGCAGGCTAGGACTTTATTCCTTGGAGTGCAGGTGGCTGAGAGGTGATCTTATGATATGTGTAGGAAGGAACTGCTGATGCTGGTTTAAATCGAAGATAGATACACAAAGCTGGTGTATAAAATCATGAGTGGAATAGTTAGGATCAATATGTAGTCTTTTACTCAGCGTAGGGGAATCAAAAACCAGAGGACATATGGTTAAATTGAGAGGGGCAAGGTTTTACACAAACCCTGAGGGGCAACATTTTCACCCAGAAGGAGGTGGATACATGAATGAGCTGCCAGAGGAGGTAGATGTGGCAGGTACTATAACAAGCGGAGACTTTAAATCTCGACAGCCGGCCTGCGGCCTACAACAACTTAAAGCCGCGGTCTCCGGTGAGGAAGAGCTGATCCTGGACTGACTCTGGATTCTGGTCCTGTTCACGGAGGGGAAATGGAGGAGGATTGGCCACATTTTTGTGCCTTCCACCACAGTGTTGAATGCTGTGGTGGATGTTTGTGTTACATTTTTTTTATTGTGGTTGTGTGTTCTTATTATTGTATCGCTGCTGACAACCCAAAATTCCACCAGCTTGGCTGTGTGGTCATTAAAAATACTATACTATACTATACTATACTATTTAAAAGGCACTTGGACAGGTACAGGCCTTTATCAGTGCTATATGACCTCATGACTTGAACACTAAACACAGCGGAGGAGGAGCCATCTTGGAGGAGCTGCTGCTGGCCAGCAGCCGTCCGTTGATTTCACTATTTTCTTTGGTTTTTTGGTTGGCTGTGTTTGTCTTTGGTTGGGGAACTTGACTTTGCTTGTGGGTGGGCAATGGGGGAAACTATTTTTAGGTCCCTACCTGGTCGCTGAGGCGGCTTTTTCTCTGGGCTGCCCCGTCGGCCCGTCCTTGCGGCCTACCAGCAGGTCTGGAGCGGCGTTTCCTGGCGGGGACCGCCTCGCACCTTCAGCTTTGATGGCGGCACAGCGCTGGAGCGGAGCGGGCGATGCCTTGCCTGGGTCGCCACGCTGGATCGACGCGCTGGAGCTCCGGTGAGCTGCGACCGCCGAGCTCAACACCTCCGGGCTGCGGGACTTGCGGAGCGACTAGCCGCGGGCGGCGGGCCGTGGTGCCGACTCCAACATCGGGAACCTCTGCGCTCCAAATCGGCGCAGCCTTGTTGGCTTCAGGTGCCACGGACTCCAATAGGAGATCAGCTGGTCCAGCCGCTGCGACGACTCTCCTGACACCGGGACAACTGCACCCGGCGAGAACGGCCAGGAACATCGGGCCTCCGTAGAGGCAACTGTGGAGGCCTCAATATGCTGTCTTTGGGAGAACTGGGGTTGGGGACTGGACTTTGTGCCTTCCCCCACAGTGGTAAACATTGTGGGTGATGATTTTTGTGTGTAAATGTTAATTGAATGTTTTACTTTATGTCCAAGATGGCTGCGGGAAGGGGGGAGTGGACGCTGGCGAGTATTAGCAGCCGCTGCTCTCTCTTCCATACTGTGTTTTTGATTTTTGTGTTCGGACTAAAATTCTGCTTTTTATTTGTGCACTTGTAATGTTTTTACTTTTTCTTTTTTTTTCTTTTTTTTCCTGCTTACATGTTTCTACTGTAAAATTTGTAAGGCGTCCTTGAGAGTCTTTGAAAGGCACCCATAAGTATAATAAATTATTATATTATTATTATAAATGGCCATGGAAACTGTGTCGCTCTCCCCACCAACTCGCACCCATTCACCAAGCCCTCCTTGTTTACTAGTTTGTGTTTCTAGTTTCCATCTGTTGCTTAATTTGCTTAATTTGCATCTGAAACATTTCTCCAAATATCATTTGTTTCCTGGACGTGAAAAGGCCTTTGTTCAGTCATTTGTTCTTCCTGTTAAAAATACAGCAGCATTAATCCATGAAATACATCGATTGCAATCTGTAAAGTCTGCAGGAGCAAAAGTGAATTATTTAGAAACGACTACAGACTTTATCCTCCACTTCAGCATCATCCAACGCGGCAGCATTGAGCTGTGTGGTGGAATGAGGGCTGGAAATGGAAAAACAGCATCATTGCCGTTGGACTCAAACATGTCACATTGGACACTGGTCTCTGTGCTCTGGAACTATAACAGGTAGACAGTAAATGGGGCATTGGCTGCTGTACACATAAATACAGCATGACAACAGGCTCTGTGGTCCATGTTCACAGAAACAGTCCCTTAGTCCACAATATCTGCACCAAACATGTTGCCAAGTCAAACTAATCTCAACTTGCACGTTGTCCATATCCCTCCGTTCCCTGCATATCCCTGTGCCTGTCTAAAAGACTCTTAAACACCACTATCGCATCTAACTCCACCACCAATCCTGGGAACACATTCCAGTCACCCACAACCCTCTGTGTAAAATCTAGTCCCACACCTCATTTAAACTTTCCTCCTCTCACCTTAACGCTGTGCCCCCAAGTCTTTGACATTGCCACCCTGGGAAAAAGATTCTGTACGTCTACCCGATCAAAGCCAATTACATATACTTCTATCAGTTCTCCCCTCAATCTCCAGTACTCGAAAGAAAATAATCCCAATCAGTCCAATATATCCTTGTTATTAATACCACCTAGTTCAGGCAGACTTTGAACAATTAGACTCCTCCACCCTGGTAAAATGAATGCGATCACAAATATTATCTATGCCCCTCATGATTTAATAAACCTCTGTAAGGTCACCCCTTAGTCTCCTTCACTCCAAGAAAAAACAACCCTGACCTATCCAGGCTCTCCGTATATCTCGGACCTTCCCGTCCCAGCAACATCCTTGTGAAACTTCTGTAGCCTCTCTAGCTTAGTCACATCCGTCCTGTAGCATCTACGCACCATGCGGTCTCACCAATGCTCTATACAGATGTAACATGATGTCCCAACACTTGTACAAGAGTGGTCTCCAGCACTTTGTCTACCCGAGTCATCATATTCAGGGAAGTATGTATTTGTACCCCAAGGTCTCTCTATTCTACAACACACTGTAAATGACAGGGCCTTGGCGACTAAGTCTTGCCCTGGTTTAACTTAACTAAAGGCTATACTCCCACTTGTCAGTGTAAACTTCCAGCTTCCATTCCTTTGTCCACTTTCCCAGTTGATCTAGATCTTGTTGTAACCTTCAATAAACATCTTCACTGTCCATCACAACAACAATTTTCGTATCATCCACAAGCTCATGCCACCTATGTTCTCATCCAAATTGTCAATGTATAAGACAAGCAGGGGACCCAGCACCAGTCTCTGTAGCACACCACTGGTCACTGGATTCCAATCTGAAACACAACCCTCCATCCAACCCTCTGGCTCTGACCACCAAGCCAATGTTATATCCACCTGGCCAGCTCACCCTGGATCCCATGTGATCTCATCTTCCTGATCTATCTACCATACGGAACCAAGACAAAGGCCTTGTTAAAGTCCATGAAAACATCTGCTTCACTGACTACGTTATCGTCTTGGTCGCCTCTTCTTTTAACCTTTAGATTTACAGATACAGTGTGGAAACTGGCCCTTCGGGCCATCGAGTCCGTGCAGACCAGCGATCACCCTGTACTCTCACACTACCTGACACACGAGGTTCAATTTACAATTTTATCGAAGCCAATTAACCTACAAACCTGTACATCTTTGGAGTGTGGGAAGAAACAAGAGCACCAGGAGAAAACCCATGTGGTCACAGGGAGATGGCACAAACTCCGTACAGACAGTTATGGTACAGTCAGGATCGATCGCGGGTCTCTGGCGCTGTAATGCAGCAGCTCTACCGCTACTTCACTGTACCATCCCAGCACTTCAAGAAGCTTATTACAAAATGTGAAACATGATTTACCATGTTGACTACCTTCATCAGTCCATCCTTTTATGCTAAGTCCAAGGCATAGTTATGGGCACCCACATGGGCCCCAGTTATGCCTGCCTCTTTGTAGGCTACGTTGAACAATCCCTGTACAGGCGTACACTGGCCCTATCCCTGAACTCTATCTCTGTTACATTGATGACTGCATCGGTGCTACCTCCTGCACCCGTGCAGAACTCATGGACTTCATCAACTTCACTACCAATTTTCATGCTGCACTCAAATTTACTTGGACCATGTACGACACCTCCCTGCCCTTTCTTGGTTTCACAGTCTCCATCATAGGAAATAGACAATTGACCTCCGCAACTCCATGATTAACTCATACCTTCCCACCCAAACCACCCCCTCCCCAGGTACCTTCCCCTGCAACTGCAAAAGATGCAACACCTGTCGCTATTACCTCCTCCCTCGACTCTGTCCAGGGACCCCGACAGTCCTTTCAAGGTAGGCAGAGGTTCACTTGCACCTCCTCCAACCTCATCTACTATATCCATTGTTCAAGATGTGGACTCTTATACATTGGCGAGTCCAAACGCAGACTGGGGAATCGTTTAGCGGAACACCTTCGCTCAGCCCACCTGAACCTACCTGATCTCCCGGTTGTTTACCTTAGTTTAGTTTAGTTTAGAGATACTGCACGGAAACAAGCCCTTCAGCCACCGGGTCCGCGCCGACCAGTGATCCCCGCACATTAACACCATTCTACACCCACTAGGGACAATTTTTACATTCACCAAGGTAATTAACCTGCAAACCTGCACGTCTTTGGAGTGTCGGAGGAAACCGAAGATCTCAGAGAAAGCCCATGCAGGTCATGGGAAGAACGTACAGACTCCGGACAGACAGCACCCGTAGTCGTGATCGAACCCGTGTCAAACCCAAGCGTTGTAAGGCAGCGATGCGCCGCCGATCTACCAATGCGCCACTGTCCCGCCAACTTGTTGCTGGACACTTTAATTCTCCTTCCCATTCCTACATAGACCTTTCTGTCCTCGGTCTCCTCCATTGTCAGAGTGAGGCTAAATGCAAATAGGGGGATCAGCATTTCATATTTCTCTTGGGCAGCTTACATCCCAGTGGTATGAACATTGATTTCTCTCACTTCAGGTAGCCTTGGTATTCCCTCTCTTTCTATCCCTCCCCCACCCATATCGCACTAGCTTCTCATTTTCACCCTACAAACAGTTAACAATGGCCTGTTTCCTTTAGCATCATTACTTTTTGCTTATCTTTCATTCATTTGTTCTTTATCTCTCCACATCATCGTCTATATATCTCGTTTCCCTTATCCCTAACATGGCCGTCCGAAGGGGGGGTGCGTTGAGTGCGACCGCATCCCCCTTTTTTTCCCCAGAGTAAGAAAAAATCCCGAGAATTTATTTTTTTTTAAATCGGAGCGCAATCAGCATTTCCACTTTGTCGGAAATCGCCCGAAATTCTGGTTCTGGCCGCTGGATGATTTGGGAGAAAAAAATACGACTATCCACGCCCGCGCAGCTGGGGTAGCTACGCAAAATGACGCTGTCTCTCCGAGCGTGCGTAGTGGTCCCGGGCGGGATCAGACTGCCATTTGTACTGCACCCATTCAGCTCGTGCCTCCTGTCTACTGCAGGTAAGTAGTGGAATATTGTGTTGCAGGAGGGGGAGTCTGTGAGGGGGTCTAATCTGGCCCGCGGGATAATTTAGTAACCCATTTCTCTGGACCCGAGGGAGGTAGGGGAGGGGTGGGGGTGCGGTGTCTGCCAGCTAAGGCGACCAGGAGACCGTTCTCCCGTTGCCGGGCGGGAATGGCTGAATCACAACCCAGCGGCTGTAACCCCAACACCAGACGCCGCTGCAGCGGGGCCCGCTCCCCTCGCCTCCCCCCGCTGCCAGGGCCCAAGCCATCTTCTGCCCACGCCAGCCCCGCTGGGCCCACGTCAACCCCGCTGGGCCCACGCCACCCCCGCTGGGCCCACGCTGACCCCCGCTGGGCCCACGCCACTTCGCCCTCCCCGCCAGAAAGAGTGGGGGATATGAGAGGGGAGAGAGAGAGAGGGGAGAGAGAGAGGGGAGATGGGGTAGGGGAGTGGGAAATGGGGATTATCTTTAGTGAGATTGTAAAATTAAGGTAGGTTTTAGAGCTATTATATTTTCTCCTCCATATAAATAATTTTAAACAATATCAAATAATATCAAACAATTGGAACTGCTTTCTTTTCCTTGATAACAATACTGAAAAATATGAATTCCATAGTTTGTGACATAAATACACATTTTAATGGGATCATTATATACAGATGTAATATTTCCATTTGGAGATCGAGGGGGGGGGGGGGCAAATATGCATCAAGCCGATAGCCTAATCATTAAAGAGTTAAAAGATAGCCTAATTGATAAAGAGCTGACAAGAGGAATCAGAGCTGCCAAGGAAAGGTACTCTGAGAAGTTGAGGAGCATGTTCTCAGCTAGTGACTCTTCTTCAGTTTGGAAGGACATGCAAGAAATCACCAGCTACAAGAGTAAAGCCCCCCGCTCTTTGGCCAATCGTCAGCTGACAAACGACCTGAATGAGTTTTACTGCAGGTTTGAAAATCAGAAACGTAACCCTGAAACCCCCTCTGAACAAACACACCCAGACCCCAGTCTGCAAAGAATGGACCCTGCACCCTCTTCCCATTCACCACTTCACACCTACTTAAGGCAAGACTCCAGTATGAAAAGTGTGAACCCTTTTCCACACCAACCAACACTTCACACCCACTCACAGCCTGACCTCAGTCTCTCAGTGGGCCCTTCTACACCCACCCAAACTCCAATCACCACTTCACACCCAATTACTCATTTTTAACCAGTCCCTGCAAAGATGTACTGTCCCTGCCTGCTTCAAAGTCTCCACTATTGCCCCGGTACCCAAAAAGGTAAGAATTACTGGTCTTAATGACTACAGGCTTGTCGCACTGACCTCTGTAGTCATGAAGACCGTTGAAAGGCTTGTGCTGGCCAAACTGAAAAAAATCTCTATCCCCCTGCTGGACCCTCTGCATTTTACATATCGGGCCAATTGATCTGTGGATGATGCAGTCAATCTGGGCCTGCACTTCATCCTCCAGCACCTAGACCGCCAGGGGACCTATGCGAGGATTTTGTTTGTTGATTTTAGCTCTGCATTCAACACCATTGTGCCAGAGGTACTATGCTCCAAACTTTCTGAGTTGACTGTGCCTGAACCCCTCTGTCGGTGGATCACCAGCTTTCTGACAGACAGGAAGCAGCATGTGAGGCTGGGAGAGCACATGTCGGATGTGCAAACGCTCAGCATAGGAGCACCGCAAGGCTGCATACTCTCTCCTCTCCTCTCGCTACACCAATAATAATAATAATAATGAATTTTATTTATGGGCGCCTTATACCGAGGTCTCAAGGACACCTTACAGAGATTTATGGTTAACATATAATCAGAATAATCAGAATTAAAAAAATAAGTTATAAAGGCCAATACACAAATCAGGGACAGAATTCCTTCCAAAAACACAAAAAAGAAAATCAGAAACACAATTTGAGGAGAGAGCAGCGGCAGCGAAACCGCGCCAGCGTCCACTCTCCCCTCCGACTGCCATCTTGAACACAGACTAACAAATACAATTACAAACAATTACAAACAAAAATCATCCCCCACAATGATTTCCACTGTGGGGGAAGGCACAATGTCCAGTCCCCAGCCCCAGTTCAACCAAAAAGTCAGGTCAAATGAGGCCCCCGCTATTGCCTCTACGGAGGCCCGATGATCCTGGCCGTTCTTGCCGGGTGATGTAGCCCCGGCGTCGGGAGAGTCCTCCAGCAGCTGGGCCACCTGGAACAGCCGCATTCCTCACCGGAGGCCGCAACTACGGCTGGAACGGCAGATTTCCCGCAGACGTCCGCAGCCCGCGGATGGTCACTCCACTGTCCCGCAGCCCGGAGGTGTTGAGCTCGGCGGTCCAGCTCACCGGAGCTCCAGCGCGTCGGTCCAGCGCGGCGACCCAGGCAAGGCATCGCCCGCTCCGCTGCACAATAGCGCTCCAGCGCCGTGCCGCCACCGAAGCTGAGGGTGCTGTCCGGCCCCCGTCGGGAAACGCCGCTCCACGCCGCTCCACGCCCGCTGGTAGGCCGCAAGGACGGGTCGACTGGGCAGCTGGAGAGAAGGCTGCCTCACCGACCAGGTAGGGACCAGGAAGTGGTTTCCCCTTGATTCCCCCCACATCGAAATGCAAAATAAAGAAAAACAGAGACTTAAATAAAAACTAAAAACTAGAAAAATAAGTACAATTAACGCACGGCTGCTGTTTGGCAGCCGTTCCTCAAGATGGCCCCTCCTCCTTGTGACTGCACAATGACTGCACCTCCACAGACACCTCTGTCAAGCTTCTCAAGTTTGCGGATGACACAACCCTGATTGGACTGTTCCAGGATGGGGATCTCTGTACTCTTTCCAGTTTGACATCTTTCCTACAACACGGTGCCCAGAACTGAACACAATATTCTAAATGCGGTCTCACCAACATCTTATACAACTGCAACATGACGTCCCAACTTCTATACTCAATACTCTGACTGATGAAGGCCAAAGCGCCAAAATACTTTTTGACCACCTGATATACCTGCGACTCGACCTTCAAGGAACCATGCAACCATCAACCATTCCTCTGCCCACCTGGCTAATTGATCCAGATCCGGCTGCTATCTTTCACAACCATCTTCACTATCTGCAAAACCACTCACTTCTGTATCATCACCAAACTTGCTAATCTTGCCCTATTCTGTGACGTTTCACAGAGTGCTGGAGTAACTCAGCGGGTCAGGCTGAGTATAGAGGTTGGGAGGTCATGTTACAGTTGCATAAGAAGGTGGTGAGGCCGCATTCAGAGTATTTTATTCAGTTCTGGGCACCACGTTATAGGAAAGATGTCATCAAACTGGAAAGGGTACAGTGAAGATTTACGAGGATGTTGCCAGGACTAGAGGGCCAGAGCTATAGGGAGAGGTTGTGTAGGCTGGGACTCTATTTCATGGAGCACAGGAGGATGAGAGATGATCTAATAGAGGTGTATAAAATCATGATTTGAATAGATATGGTTGAGTCTTTTGCCCAGAGTAGGTGAATCGAGGATCAGAGGACATAAGTTTAAGGTGAAGGGGAAAAGATTGAATAGGAATCTGAGGGGTATATGTTTCACACAAAGGGTGGTAGGTGTATGGAACAAGCTGCCAGAGGAGGTAGTTGAGGCAGGGCTATCGCAACATTTAAGAAACAGTTCGACAGGTACATGGATAGGACAGGTTTGGAGGGATATGGATCAAACGTGGGCAGGTGGGACTAGTGCAGATGGGACATGCTGGGCCGAAGAGCCTGTTTCCACACTGTATCACTCTATGACTCTATCTATCTTTCCCTCTCAAACCCATTCTCCTGCCTTCTCCCCATTACCTCTGACACCCATATCAATCAAGAATCTACCAATCTCCTCCTGAAAAAGTCCAATGACTTGGCCTCCACAGCTCTCTGTGGCAATAAATTCCACAGTTCACCACCCTCTGACTTAAGAAATTCCTGCTCATCTCCTTCGTAAAGGAATGTCTTTTCATTCTGAGGCCACTGGTCCTAGACTGTACCACTAGTGGAAACAGCCTCTCCACATCCACTCCATCCAGGTTTTTACCAGGCTGGGACAGACGGCAACAGCTTCACACCGTGTCCCAAAGTTTGTGTCCTGTCCTGCATCACCCAAGGCAGCAGAGACGTTATAGGAGAGGGCAAGCACCGTAACAAAGTAACTCACGATGGTTTGGGTAACATTCAGCAATGTCACATCATGAATATTACTGAAGAACGGTCTTGACCCGAAATATAATTTATACCTTTACTCCAGAGATGCTGCCTGAATCACTGAGTTACTCCAGCACTCTGTGACATGTCACCTATCCATGTTATCCAGAGATGCTGCCTGACCCGCTGAGTTACTCCAGCACTCTGTGAAACGTCACCTATTCATATTCTCCACAGATGCTGCCTGACCCACTGAGTTACTCCAGCACTTTGTGTCTATTTTCCCTTCACCCATCTGCCCAAGCCCACTCTCCCCCCTCCTTTCCTATGTTCCTATCCACCCATAAACCTCTCTCTGCCTTAGCATTTCACTCCTCTTTCAAATCTGCTCTTCTTATCTACATGCATTTTTCTTCTGAACTTTTTAGTCATAGAATGATGCAGTGTGAAAACAGGCCCTTCAGCCCAACATGTCCCATCTACACTAGTCCCACTCACACGCGTTTGGCCCATATCCATCTAAATCTGTCCGATCCATGTACGTGTCCAAATGTCTCTTAAACATTAGGATAGTCCCAGCCTTAACTACCTCCTCCAGCAGCTCGTTCCATACACCCACCCCTCTTTGTTTGAAAAAGCTACCTCTCACATTCCTGTTAATTTCTGAAATATTGGTCATAAATTTCGTGCAAAAACGCTCCAAAATAAGTCTCAGAATGCATCAGAGAGCATCTAAAACCCCTGAGCGTCCAGGGCCCTTAGGCGGGCCCTGCACCCCGGCATCGAGGGACTTCACGCTTCACGCTCATGATGTGTGCAATAACAAATTTCTAATCCTGTCATACCACCCCTCTTTTTGAAAAGCTGTGTACAGGCCTGAATAAGATGTCGACTGATTCAACTTGTAGAAACATAGAAAATAGGTGCAGAAGGAGGCCATTCTACCCATCGAGCCAGCACCGCCATTCATTGTGATCATGGCTGATCGTCCCCAATCAATAACCCGTGCCTGCCTTCTCCCCATATCCTTGATTTCACTAGCCCCTAGAGCTCTATCTAACTCTCACTTAATTCCATCCAGTGACTTGGCCTCCACTGCCCTCTGTGGCAGGGAATTCCACAAACTCACAACTCTCTGGGTGAAAACGTTTCTTTCTCACCTCAGTCTTTCCCCTTTATTCTCCCGTTTTTCCTGTTTTTTCTCACCTCAGTCTTTCCCCTTTATTCTAAGACTGTGGCCCCTGGTTCTGGACTCGCCCAACATTGGGAACATTTTTCCTGCATCTAGCTTGTCCAGTCCTTTTATAATTTTATATTTTTCTATAAGATAACCCCTCATCCTTCTAAACTCCAGTGAATACAAGCCTAGTCTTTTCAATCTTTCCTCATATGACAGTCCCGCCATCCCAGGGATCAATCTCGTGAACCTACGCTGCACTGCCTCAATCACAAGGATGCCCTTCCTCAAATTCGGAGACCAAAACTGGACACAATACTCCAGATGTGGTCTCACCAGAGCCCTATACAACTGCAGAAGAACCTCTTTACTCCTATACTGAAATCCTCTTCTTATGAAGGCCAGCATTCCATTAGCTTTCTTCACTGCCTGCTGTACCTACACGCCAACTTTCAGTGACTGGTGTACAAGGAGGCCCAGGTCTCGCTGCACCTTCCCCTTGCCTAACCTAACCCCATTGAGATACTAATCTGTCCCCTTGGTGTTTTGCCACCAAAGTGGATAACCTCACATTTATCTATATTATACTGCATCTGCCACGCATCTGCCCACTCACTCAACCTGTCCAGGTCACCCTGCAACCTCCTAACATCCTCTTCACAGTTCACACTGCCACCCAGCTTTGTGTCATCTGCAAGCTTGCTAGTGTTGCTCCTAATTCCCTCTTCCAAATCATTAATATATATGGTAAACAGTTGCGGCCCCAACACCGAGCCTTGCGGCACTCCACTCGCCACTGCCTGCCATTCTGAAAAGGACCTGTTCACTCCTACTCTTTGCTTCCTGTCTGCCAACCAATTTTCTATCCATGTCAACACCCTACCCCCAATACTATGTGTTCTAATTTTAGTCACCAGTCTCCCGTGCGGGACCTTATCAAAGGCTTTCTGAAAGTCTAGATACACTACATCCACTGGCACCCCTTCATCCATTTTACTTGTCACATCCTCAAAAAATTCCAGATGATTAGTCAAGCATGATTTCCCTTTCATAAATCCATGCTGACTTGGACTAATCCTTTTATTGCTATCCAAATGCCCCATTATTACCTCTTTAATAAATGACACCAGTATCTTTCCCACCAACGAATTCAGGCTAACTGGTCTGTAATTTCCTGTTTTCTCTCTCGCTCCTTTCTTGAAAAGTGGGATAACATTAGCTATCCTCCAATCCACAGGAACTGATCCTGAATCTATTGAACATTGGAAATAATCACCAATGCGTCCACTATTTCTAGAGCCACCCCCCTGAGGACCCTGGGATGCAGACCATCAGGCCCAGGGGATTTATCATCCTTCAGTCCCATTAGCCTACCCAATACTATTTCTCGCCTAATCATAATTTCTTTCAGTTCCTCTACCCCCTTAGTTCCTCTGTCCTCCAGTACATCTGGGAGATTGTTTGTGTCTTCCTTAGTGAAGACAGATCCGAAGTACCTGTTCAACTCCTCTGCCATTTCCTTGTTACCCATAATAATTTCACCCATGTCTGCCTTCAGGGGATCCACATTTGACTTTGCTACTCTTTTTCCCTTAACATATCTAAAGAAGCTTTTACTGTCCTTCTTTATATTCCTGACCAGCTTCCCTTCGTACTTCATCTTTGCAGCCCGTATTGCCCGTTTTGTTTCCTTCTGTTGTCCTATGAAAGCTGTGCTCCCGTTGTGCTCCCGTTTTCCCCACCATCGTTCCACCTGCCATCACCCTCCACCCCCACCCCCCCACCCATTCAGTAATTCAGAAAGAAGAAGATTTGGAAGCCTTGGGGAAATTGAATTGTTACTTTACTTATTTTTATTTTTTATTTTTACGGAGAGGAGAACAATCTGCGCATGCGCGGTTTAAGATTTTTTTAAAGCCGACTGACTGTAATATTACTCGCGACACGTGCCTGAATAGGACTAATTTATAATTATATATTTATATTTCTATGAATATTTTGTTCCCTATTGGGCCCCGCACCTCCTAAGGCTGGCCTGCCCCCTGCAGTTCGCTTACCAAACAAAGATGGGGGTTGAGGACGCCATCATCCACCTGCTCCATCATTACTGTGCTCACCTGGATAAGCCAGGAAGCAATGTGAGAGTCATGTTTTTTTTACTTCTCCAGTGCTTTTACCACCATCCAGCCTGCACTGCTAGGGAGGAAACTGATGAGGATGCCGGTGGATGCTCCATTGGTGTCCTGGATCACCAACTACCTGACTGGCCGACCACATTGTGACAGGCTATAGAACTGTGTCTCGGACATGGTAGTGAGCAACCCAGATGCCCCACAAGGGATGGTCCTCTCTCCCTTCCTGTTCACCATTTACACCTTCAAATATAACCCGGACTCCTGCCACCTGCAGAAGTGTTTGTCTGTCTCTGCAATTGTGGGCTTCATCAGTGAGGGGATGGAAGCTGAATACAGAGGTGTAGTCAATGACTGTTGAATGGTGTGGGCTGAATCACCTGCAGATGCGTACACGGACACAGACGGACACACGGACGGCAATAGGATCAACAAACTCATCAGGACGGTTGGCTCCGTCCTGGAGGTGGAGTTGGATTTATGGGAGGTTGTCTTGAAGGGGAGGATGCTGCTCAAACTGTGGAGCTTCCTGGACAATACAGCTCACCCTCTCCATGACACACTGGCCAACCTGAGGAGCACCTTCAGCAACAGACTGGTTCCACCAAGATGTAGTACAGAACGTCACAGGAGATCCTTGTTCCCTGTGGCTATCAAACTGTACAACTCCTCCCCCTTCTGTCGTGGGGAAGAGCGAGACTAACTACCCCCCCTCGCCAATCTTTGCACATCCCTAATCCTTTCCACTCATCACTTTAATTTCATGTTTCATGTATTTTGTGTTTTTATGACTATTGGCAGATCAATTTCCCTCCTGGGATAAATAAAGTTCTATTGTATCGTATCGGACCACCACTTTTTATAATTGCCTTTGTTCCTGGGTGTTTGAGTTGCAGAACCAGGCGGTGATGCTATCAGTTAACATTGACGTGTTACCCATGAGAAAGATCATTGGTTCCAGCAGTACACCAGTTTCCTCCTTCACTGCCAGACCTGAACAGTTTCAATGGCTGCTGGTACCAACTGTGCACCTAAACCAATGGCTAAAACAGAACTTTATTCAACACCACTAGAAAAAACAAGATTGTTATATTACCCAAGTTATTGGAAGAGAAGTTTGCCTTTAGTTGGTGATGTAAATTCTGGGCAGCTGCAATTGTATAATTTTCCATGACTTCAAGGAAATTGGAAACCAACTTGAAGAATTTTGTTGAACTTGTGTTGCAAAACTTGAACAAACTCGTGGTGGAAACCGCAGCAAATGAATCAATATCCTGTTGGAATAGAGACAGTGTCTTTGTCACCACTTGATCAACCTTTAAGCACCTGTGAACATGCACTCTATCCATCCCTCTGAACCTTTCCAGTCTGTGTACCTATCCAAATATCTTTTAAATGTTGTTATTATGCCTCGCTGAATTATTTCCTCTCGCAGCTCGTTCCATATATGTACCACTATGAAAATATTGCCCCTCAGGTTTCATCTTTTCCCTCTCGACATGTTCTCTAGTTCTTAATTCCTCAGCCCTGGGGAAAAAGAACTTGTGTTCATTGACCCTATCTATAACCCTCATGATTTTATACACCTCGGTAAGATTACCCATCATTCTCCCACACTCCCTGCCTGCCCAATCTCCCCCTATAGCTCACACCCTCAATTTCCAACAACATCTGCAGAAACCACTCCCTCCGCAAATCTTGGTTCCCTCATCCCGTCCCACCTAAACCGCACCATCCTCAGGTACATTCCCCTGCAACAGCAAGAGATGTAACACTTGGCCTATACCTCCTCGTTCACCACCATCCAAGGCCTCCAGCTGTACTTTCAGGTGAGATGCATCTCCTCTAATCTCATCTACTGCATTCAGCATTATATTACTGGTGTCCAGTGAGACCAGGTGTAGACAAGGGATCATTTCGCTGAACACTTGCACTCGGTCTACCAAGTCCGACTGGATCTCCCAGCTGTTAACCATTTTAACTCCCCTTCCCATTCTCGTACCAACCTTTCTGTCCTGGGCCTCCTGCATTGTCAGATTAAGGCCACACTCAAACTGGAGGAACAACACCTCATATTCTGCTTGGGTAGTTGGCAACTCAACAGTATGAACATTGAATTCTCCAATTCATAGCAACAACCCAGTTGATTTTTTCTTCCTGCCCCCTTTCCTGACTCCAGTGCGCACCGGTGAAAAACATGAGCTTACCGCAAAAGATGGACTCTTAGGGTGAAGATTTATCAAATCTGTGAAGAGAAGCCTATAGTTTGGGTCCGATTTTTTTCTTTTTTCACATTTGTATTTGTCAGGGGACAGATAGAGGGGGCATCTACGAGTGGGGGGGGGGGGGAGGGGGAGAGTGGACCGGCTCTCGTCAACTGCATGTACACATCCTCATCCGCAGCCAGGATCGAACCCTGGTCCCTGCAAGCGCTGCTGAACCACCACTGGACTGTTCCCAGTCCCATCCCCACCTGGGAGGCGGCCGGAGACGTCCGGACACCGGCCCTTCAGGCCCTCAGCCAGCGTGGAGAAGCGCCAACTCCAGCCGAACCCCGCTCCAACTCCAAAGGAACCCGCTCCCCAGATGGGCAGCTACGGTGACAAGTGCAAGTTGACCCACGGCCTGGCCGAGCTGCGCTTCCTCAGCTGCCACCCCAAGTACAAGCCGTACCTTGCACACTATCAGCTTCTGCTCCTACTGTATGCGCTGCCACTTCATCCACAACCCCGAGGAGGAGCGAGGGCCCCGGCTTCCTTCAGCCCCAACCTGGAGTTGGAGCTGTCCCGGACTCTGGGCTTGGGGCTGGGCAAGGGAGGAGGAGGAGGTTGCTGCTGCCGCCAGCACCACCAACAGCACCAGCAGCTCCAGCGGGTGCCCGGCTGCCCATGGCCCTGTAGGAGCCATTCCGCACCCTCTCTCCAACTAGGTCGACTCCAGAGCAGCGGCTCCGAGTCGCCCGTCTTTGAGCAGCGCCGGCGGCTTCCCATCTTGAGCAGGATCTCGGTGTCGGACTGAGGGGATGGGAGTGGAGGTGGAGGGTTGCTGGCCAACCCAGCGGGACAGGCAGAGCCGAGCTGGAGCCAGCGGCTGCAAGTCCGGGGCCGTACTGACAGCCCAGGGTCTCCCCGGACACCTCCGGACAGCGACGGGACACCAGCAGCAACTCAACAGCACTCGCAGCAACGGAGAGCCGGGTCCGACCCCGACAATGGACCAAACGTAAGCCTGCACACAATGCAGCACCATCGTTGCCGAGACGAGTTACCACACGGCCACACCAAGTGAAAAGCAGCAAGACACGCAACCACATACAATAAAATGTAACATACACATCCACCACAGTGGCTCCCCACATTCCTCACTGTGATGAAAGGGAATAAAGTCCAATCTCTCCCTCTTTCTTCTTCACGGTTCGGGCTGTTGAACCATCCATTAAAGTCTCGCAGCTGGCGATCCGAGGCCCTCACATCAGGGTGATGAAGATGGGGACGAATCAGGCAGCGTTGAGGATGAAAGATGTTGAAAGTTGAATTAAAATTATAAAGGAAGCACATGTAAGGTTTATGCAGCTGAAATCAGTCAAAACCCTTGAAAAATATAAAGCAAGCAGGAAAAATTGTCAACAGTTAATGGGTTAATGGCAAGAAGGATCTTGGGGTCCATGTCCAGGGCTCCCTGAAAGTGACACCATGCGAAGATAGAGGTAAAGAACACCTATGATTTGCTTGGCTTCATCGGTCCAGGCCATTGGGAAAAGCGACAGGAAGGTATGTTGCAGCTCTCAAAGACTTTAATTAGGCTGCATTTGGGCAGTTCTGGATGCCCCATGACAGGAAGTTTGTGAAAGCTTTGTAGAAGGTGCAGAGGAGGTTTATCAGGAAACTATCTGGATTAGAAGTTATTAGCTAAAAGGAAAGGTTGGACAAACTTGGATTGTCTGGAACATCAGAGGCTGAAAGGAGACCTGATAGTGGTTTACATAATTATGAGAGACAGAGAGCATAGACAGCCAGAACCTTTTTTATCCAAGGCTGGAAATGTCAAAGACTAGAGGGCATAGCTTAAGGTGAGAGTGGCAACGATTAAATGTGATGTGTAGGGTACAAAGTGGTGTGTGCCTTGAAAGTGGTGTGTAGGGTACAAAGTGGTGTGTGCCTTGAACATGCTGCCCAAAGATACTAGATGCTGCCAGTGGAGGCAGATATTGGCATTGAAGAGGATTGTATATCAACATGCGGATATGCAGGATATGGAAGGATATGGATCACATCAAAGCTAAGATCATTTTAATGGTATTTTGTTTGGTGTGAACATTAAAGACCGGTCTAGTTACTGTTCTACACTGTTCTATGTTCTAACAAAGATGAAGGGCTAAAGGAGCCATTTAATGCCCTTGGCAAGTATGATTAGGGATTATTCCAAGGCATTTGATACATATGTAGGGAGCGGAAAAAGGTAGGTCCACTCAAGAACAAAGGAGGGAGTTTATTCATGGATTCGGAGGAAGTGGGTGAGGTACTTTGCATCGGAATTGAGCAAGGAGAAAGGCATAGGTGATGGTGAGATTAGTGAGTGTTTAATATTCTCGGGCATGTCGATATTAAGGAAGAGCAGCTAAAGTGTGTCTTGGAGAACATTAAGGAAGACAAGGACATGGAGCCTGATAGAATCTATCCAAGGATACTAATAGAGGCAAGGGAGGAGATACTCGAGGCCTTGATCGAGATAATCTGGGAAACTATAGGCAAGTAAGACGCCTGCTGTGGTGGCAGGAGCGACCAGGGTGCCGGTGGCGGTAAAGGCAGGGACCGCGTGGGAACAACCCAAGGGCTGCTCGCCATGGCGATGGTAGGTGTGGCCGGAGCGGTGGTGGTGGAAGCGTTGCTAACAGCAGGAGAGACGCCACAAGCCAGGGGTGTAAGATTGAAGAAGATTTTTAAGGACAGGATTTGGTATTTGTATTTGGGAAATCATGGATTTATTAGTAATATTCAGAGTGGCTTTATGTGGGGCAGGTCCTATCTTACAAATTTGATTGAGTTTATCGAGGTGACGGCATTAAGTGATGAGTGTTGGGTAATGGATGTAGTCTACATAGATGTTAGTTAGTAAATCATTTGACAATGTACTTCATGATAGGTGGGTGTAGAAAATTAAATCACATGGGATCCACGGAGATTTGGGCGATTTGATCCATATTGGCTGGGTCACAGACGACAGAGGGACTTGGAGATGTGTTTCTCTGACTGGACGTCTGTGAGCTGTGCTGATCTGTAAGTAGCAATGCTTGTCCAATTATTTTGATGAAAATTTAAGGGAGATTAATAATACCTTTACAGATAACATGAACATTGGAATTGTGGAGAGTGGGGAAGGTTGCTAATGAAAGCAGCAGGATATAGTTCAGCTGGAAATTTGGGGAGAGAAATTCCAGATGGAGTTTAATCCAGACAATTGTGGGGTGGTTGGTACATTCTAGTAGCTCAATGCAAGATCACTCATCCAAACACCACATGCCATTCGCAGTGTTAGCCGCCCCCAGCTCATGTCGCTGCCCTGGCCGCCCGCAGTGCCGTCCACCCACGCCTTCCTCACCGTCCACAGCGCCGGCCACCCCAGGCTTCCGGCGCCTCTCCTGCTACTTGCAACGCTACCACCATCACCGCTCCGGCCACACCTACCATCGCCATGGTTAGCAGCCCCTGGGCACGCCGTCCCTGCCTTTGCCACCACCGGCACCCTGGCCACACCTGCCACCACAGCAGCCATCGCCATCACCACCATCCCCACCACACCCATCGATCCCATGCCCTGCCTACTGCTCTTGGCACCGAAACCACCTCCATGGCCAATCCTTAGCTGTGGTCTGGCTTCTCCTCACTTCACCCCCGGCTGCCAACAGGCCAGGGCCAACAACTCACCTGGATTCCAGCTCCTGTTCCGGACCAAGAGTCTGAGGAAGGATGCCGACCATAAACGTCGCCTATCCATGTTTCCTCAGAGAAGCTGCCCGACTTGCTGAGTTACTTCAGCATTTTTGTCCATTGTGTATTAACCAACACCTGCAGTTGTTTGTTTTCTACTATTTATACAATGATAATGCCTTGCTCGGTTATAGTGGGACATACGGCAATAACGGATACCAGCAGTATGAATCTTGATTACTCCAACCCTTGCTTTCCCCTCTCTCTCCTTCCCTCCCGCACTCTAGTTCTCCCACTAGCCTCACTGTCCTCCTGATTAATTTTATGATTGTATGCCTCCATGTTATCTTCCCCTCAGCTAACAATGAACCATTCTACCTCTTTATCATCGTCTGTTTGATCTGTCATTTTTCACACTTTACCCTTCCATATCTCTAGACTCCCTCTCCCCTCACTCGGTCTGAAGAAGGGTCTTGACCCAACACGTCATGCATTCCTTCTCTCCAGAGATGCAGAGATGCAGCCTCTCTCGCTGAGTTACTCTAGCATTTTGTGTCTATTCAGGATTTGCTGTATTTGTGCATATTTGGAGTATTTTGTGCATTCTGGTTGACACACTGTTGGTAGGATGTGGAGGCTTTAGAAAGGATGCAGAATATTTCACCAGTATGTTGCTTGCATTGGAGGCTATTAGCTCTAATGAAAGCTTGGACAAACTTGGACGGTTGAGGGGCAACGTGAAAAATGTACAGAAGAAAAATAGGGTCGATAATCAGAGCCCTTTTCACAGGGTTGATCGGTCAAACTATGAAGAGCATAGGTTTAAGATGTGAGAAGAAGTTTAAAAGAAATTGCAAGGCACTTTTTAAACATAGGGGCTTAATACAGGCAATAGACAACAGACAATAGACAATAGATGCAGGAGTAGGCCATTCGCCCCTACGAGGCAGCACCGCCATTCAATGTGATCATGGCTGATCATCCCCAATCAGTACCCCATTCCTGCCTTCTCCCCATATCCCCTGACTCTGCTATCTTTAAGAGCCCTATCCAGCTCTCTCTTGAAAGTATCCAGAGAACCGGCCTCCACCTCCGTCTGAGGCAGAGAATCCACAGACTCACAACTCTCTGTGTGAAAAAGTGTTTCCTCGTCTCCATTCTAATTGGTTTACCCCTTATTCTTAAACGGTGGCCCCTGGTTCAGGACTCCCCCAACATCAGGAACATGTTTCCTGCCGCTAGCGTGTCCAAACCCTTAACGATCTTATATGTTTCAATAAGATGTCCCCATTCTCCTTCCTTCCCGTAACCAAGGATGTCAAAGGCACATTTGGTCTAAACCGCCCTTGCTCAGTAACTCTTTGAATATTTCATGTCTAGACCACACCTTCTTACAAGTTATGAGAAAATTATTATTAAAAGAGGAATGTGAACATATTAACAAGACCCACAGATCAGGATGAAACTTTTATTCAATAAAGGCCTGGCATTTTAAAAAATATTGCATTTCCATGTATCAGTACACAGTAACAAGGTGTAACCAGCTTGCCCTTCCTGCTTCCTCGTATGAGCCGGTGAAACCTCCTTTGTCTCACCTGCGGCAGTTACAGGCAAACCCGGGGCACTGGGAACCACAGCCGTGCTCAGCACTGGCTGCATTTTCATTCATCAGCCTCAGGCAAAGGCAGGGTTGAGTGTTCCATCCCACACTGTCTTTGAGAGGGTGACAATGGGAGGTCCATCCATGAACCACTCCACGCACATAATGTGGTGGTGAGATGGTGGTGGGTATCACTCAATGGTGACGGCTATTAGCTGGTGCCGAGGGGCTGGAGGGAACCCGGGAGGAGATGGGGTCCCATGTGAAGGCTGCCTCGTGGTGATTCTCTGCAGAGGAACTTGCACTGGGCCTGACTCAGGGCTGAGCAGCGGCCTGGGCCAGACACTGGCATCTCACCTGGTGACAGGTGTGTCCTGTTCAAGCTTTCTTACCCTTCGGCCTTTCACCCTCGATACTGCCTAGAGAGAGAAGCTCATCTGTGTCTCACATGTCCCGAACCAATCAGGAGATGTGGTTGTCAGTGGCATTTACAACCTGCTTTTTGTTGGCTCTTGAAAAGCTCCAAATAATGATGGGTGGCGATGGGGAATGGCTTTGCAGCTCACATGCACTCTTGTCATCATATTGTGTCACCAACCCAACAGCAGGCAAAAGCCAGTCTGGGACTTGCACCCTCTGCCAGCTTACGAACGCTAGCTGAGCTCCAGGGCCACATCTAGCCAAGGGCAGGGCAGTCATTGGATGCATTGAACACTAACTCAACTCTAAACCTGCTAGACATCCACCCAGCCCATGTTGGACCCCAAGCAAACTCCTTCCAAACTCACGAGCACTCATTGATCTGTGCTGCCCGTGCTCACCTTCCGATGGCTGAATCCTGGTTTGTCACCTTGCCAACCACTGTCCAATAGCCAACAATTAGAGGATCACCATATCAAGCAACCTTAAAGCCAGACGGACAACATCCCATCTGCCCAGGGAGGTGCTTGAAATGAAAGGCAACTCTTCCATTCCCCAGAATCCAGGCTAGATGCTACCATGCTTATTATTGGACAGTCTGTTCAACAATGTAGAAGCTATGAACTCCTGCTATGTACATGCTCAATAGAAGCAGAGAGCTGAAGCAGCTCAACTCTCAGCTGCAACTTCTTGCCTCTTTCTTCCGAAGTTTGTAGCAAATTGAAACAGAGCGATGGAGGTAAGAATGGGGAGAGGGTGGCAGCAGCAATGGGGCAGTCCCAGTGGAGAGGCGAGTTACAGTCCCAAGCAAAGAGAGTCAGTGCGCTGTTGCTCTTGTGCTCTGTGTCTCTCGCTTTAGAAGCAGCTGTAGCCGGCTCTGCAGGGCTCTCGTGCTTTCAATCACATTACTGTCTCATGAACGTTTCTCGGGCCCTGTAAGGAAACAGACAAGACATCGAGATCAGAAACTAACCACATGGCAGCTTGTCGGGGCCAGGGCACCTGCTGGCTTTGGCTGAGACAGCAGAGAACTAATGTTCTCACGAGCAGGACACCAGCACATCAGCCCTGCCAACCCCCACCATGGCACAGCCGGCAACACCACGAGAGCCAACACAGACCATCACTGCACCTGGGGCTGTCTGAGGGGATAGATGGGGGCAAAGGGGTGAGGAGAGCGAGTGTCTTGGTGTGCGGGGAACAGTTTGTGGGTGCAGTGAGTGGCCGAATTGGAGGATGAATATTTGGGGGACACATGTTTACAGTTTGTGGGGGGGGTGTGAATGAGTGTGGGGGAGTGTGTGTGTCAGCATGTGTGACACTGAGTGGGTGGATATATGGCCAATGATGCAGGTTTGTATGTGGGTGTGTGGGAGGCAGTGTATGGGCTAATGTGTGGGGAATGGGGTGGTGATGCTGTGTAGCATGACAGTGTAACCTGATCTAGGCGGTGTGGGCCATGGCCGGGCCAATGAGTGGAGCATTGGTCAGATTCATTGGGATTTGGGTGGGTGAGTGCAGACTTGTGTACAATTGTAGGGTAGTGTGTGAATGGAGTGATCCCCTTACTCCAACAGCCACAGGACAATGTGACATTGTGGGTGTCAGAGAACATGCTGCAGATCCCTGGTAAAAGCAAAAACAATGACCAGGGAGGCACAGCACTGCAGCGGGTAGAGCCGCTGCCTCAGTGCCAGAGACCCGGGTTCGATCCTGACCTCAGGTGCTGTCTGTGTGAAATTTGGATGTTCTTCCTGTGACTGCATGGGTTTCCTCCGGGTGCTCCACTTTTCTCCCCGACCCAGACATGTTGGTTATTTGGCCGCTGTAAATTTGCCCTTAGTGTGTAGGGAGTGGATGCACAAATGGGATAACATAGAATATAGTATGAACGCGTGACCGATGGTCAGTATGAAATCGGTGGGCCGAAGGGCCTGTTTCCTGCAGTATCTTTCAATTCTGTCAATCAAGATTGATTCTGGAAGATTCAGGTCCCCTCGAAGTGGATACTGCTAAAAACAGCCCATTTAAGTAAGAGATACAGGTGTAAACAGGCCACTTAATGGGTACATGTCCTGATACTAGTCCTTGTTATAGTCACGTGTACAGAGATGTAGTGAGAAACGTAGTTGTGTGCTATTCAGTCACATCGCACTGTACATGAGTATAACCACTCCCCCATGACAGACACGGCACCAGACTAATCGTAACCATACCTGCGTCGATGAAGTTGACATCTCAGAGTATTTTGAGTCTTTCTTCAATCGGTACAAACGGTGGAAGAAGTTGGCGTACTCATCCCTCACCTGAAAGACAAGGTGACATGGAGTGTTTACAATCCTGTCCACACCATTGCTAGTGGCCATTACATCAGGACTGTCCATGGAGTTTACAATCCAGGCCCCGAGCTGCTGGCTTCTGGCTGCCTCACTCTCATTGCCAAAGCACAAGGCAAGAGATCAGCACCAGGACAAAGGGTCACTCCAGCTTTATCTGCAGTGAGTGGGGTTGTCAGCCACAGCACCCAGGAAGTTCCTGCTCCAGTTTCCACCCCGCACCTGACACTGTTCTCAGTTCCACAACTGAACTCGGTATTGGTGGCCCATGGTTGTTAATATCTGCCAGACCCTGGAACTCTGTGGCATCTACAGATTCCTCTGTGATATTCAGCTGTGTAGATATTGTGGTTAATAATGTTGTCCATCATTGTCATAGAGTCTAAGAAATGTGGAAACAGGCCATTCGGCCCACGATATCCATGCCAACCAGTGGGCACCAGTTTTTCCCTTGGTTTCCACAATGCCATTGGATCACTTGATCAGGCAGCTTTATTAGACTTTGGTGAGGCAGCGTTTGGAGTATTGTGTGCATTTTCTTGTCTCCCCATTACACCAAGGATGTGGAGGCTTTGTAAAGTGTGCAAAGGAGGTTTACATGAAAGATGCCCTGATTAGGCAGTATTTGTTACAGGGAGAGGTAGGACAGACATTGCTTGTTATTTTGCTGGAGGTTGTGGGGAGACCTGATAGAAGTATATAAAATAATGAGAGGCATATATAGTGCAGACCGTCAGAAACTTTCTCCTAGGAGGGTAACATCAATTACTAGAGGGCAGAGCTTTAAGGTGAGAAGGGTAAAGTTTAAAGGAGATAGGGTGGTCAAGGACTTTGGTACATTGGCCTTCAACAGTCAGGGTATTGAGTATAGAAGTTGGAACATTATGTTAAAGTTGTACAACATGTTGGTGAGGCCACACTGTACTGTTTTCAATTTTGGTCACCCTGCTCTAGGAAGGAGGTCACTCAGCTGGAAAGAGTGCAGAGAAGATTTGCGAGGATATTGCTAGAACTTGAGTGGGATCAATCTTGTGAACCTACGCTGCACTGCCTCAATCACAAGGATGTCCTTCCTCAAATTAGGAGACCAAAACTGTACACAATACTCCAGATGTGGTCTTACCAGAGCCCTATACAACTGCAGAAGAACCTCTTTACTCCTATACTGAAATCCTCTTGTTATGAAGGCCAACATTCCATTAGCTTTCATCACTGCCTGCTGTACCTGCACGCCAACTTGCAGTGACTGGTGTACAAGGACACCCAGGTCTCGCTGCACCTCCCCCTTACCTAACCTAACCCCATTGAGATAATAATCTGCCCCCTTGTTTTTGCCGCCGAAGGGCCTGTTATGTGCTATAAGACTCTGAGATGTGCAAGTCAGATTTATTTACAAAAGAATGTGCTAAGTGTCTGGAATGAGTTGCTGGGTTTGGTGGTTCAGTCAGATACAATAGTGACATTTAAGAGCCTTTTGTATATGCACATGGATATGCAGGAAATGGAAACAAATGGACTATGTGAAGGCCGATCAGGGTTGGTCTTGGCAACATGTTTGGCACAGACTGTGAGCCGAAGGGCCTGTTCTTGTGCTGCACTGTTCTATATTCAATGTTAGTCAAAGAATCATACAGCGTATAAGCAGGTCCTTTGGCCCAACATACCCATGCCCCATCTACATTAGTCCCACCTGCCTGCTTTTACAAACATCCCACTTTCTGAATGGTCCTTTTCCTTCAAACAACCTTCTCAAACCAACACGAGCAAGTTTCTGTCTAATTCCTTCAATGTTAGCCTTGCCCCAATTTAGGATTTTAACTCATGGGCTAACTCTATCCTTAACTAATCTAAACCTAATAGACAATGGCTGCTGGTGCCAAAAGGCTCATCCATGACCACTTCATCCACTTGTCCATTCCAATTACCGAAGACAAGATCAAGCATTGCCTTCTCTGCAGAAGGGCTCTCTTTATATTGCCGGAGGAAATGTTCCTGAATACATTTGACCAATTCTACCCTGTCTAAACCTTTTGCACTATGATATTCCCAGTTAATATTTGGAAAGTTAAAATCCCCTTCTATGAAAACTTTATTGGTCCTGCAGCTGCCATTTTCAATAAAGGCAGGCATAGCTGGGGCCTATGTGAATGCCCATGGCTATACCATTGATTTGAATCCATAATTCTGGTGACTGGTCACAACGTGCACGCCCACACAGGCCAGTCACTTGCCCAGCCTCATTCCCCAATGGAAGGTCCAGCATTGCCCTCTCTCTGGTTGGCCATCTACATACTGTTTGAGTAAACGTTGCTGAACAAATTCAAGGGGACTTACCTGCTTGTTAAGGAGGCAGTGCAGGATGAAGATGAACATTCCTTGCATGCTGTTGATCACAGTGAAGATGTAAGCCATGACAATTGTTTCCTTCTGGAAGTGCAACATGCCAAATATCCAAGTACATCCCAGGATGCAGAGTTGAGCGACAGCAGTGAAGGTAAAGACCCTAAAACAAGACGCTCTTTCAATTATTTGTGTTGACTGGGTTAAAATCCAGAAATCCCCACCAAACCAAACAGTGAGACTTCAATGCACAGACTGCAGCGATAGAGATATCAGCCAGTCAGCTGATACAATAAGTGAGCCATGACTTGTGGCACACCAAACATCAAAGGATTTATTGGAAAAGAAAAAATGATTATGTTGGCCTCTGCTGAGAAATGTTTGTTTCATACAGAATAATGCAAAACTGATTCATTCTCACACTGAGGTGTAACCAGAGAATGCCCATCCCCTAAACACATTCAGAAACCTCGACATACAACAGGACAGGAATGGCAACTGAGTGATTCACATGCTTGACCTTCCACGTGTGGTACCTAACCTATGACCCTGGAGCCGACAGTTCCTTCTATCTGATCCACACTATGGGAACGGGACAAGTGCTGGCCATTTGCATGACCTGGATACCGTATCAACCAAGGAAGGTACCAGCAGCCACACCAGTTGTTCTCACCTGATTTTCTTCAACTGGCCCATATCAGGATTGACACTTGAAAACTTTTCAGCCAGTTTCAACACAGTGATAATAAAAAATCCTCCATTGACCTTCCAAGAAAAGAAAAAGCCACATTATTCCGATTAAGATAGTGGTCTATTGAATTAATATTTTCTTGATGTTATCTTTAATTCATTTACATTTCCATAGAAACATCTAGCAGTGCATAAATAGTTGCATTTGGACATGTTTGCCTCTACATTGATCCTCAACATTCATTTTAAAATAGACAGTGATGTAGATATTACCGTAGTGTTCCATCAGCCCTGAGTGGATGACTTGAAATCTTCTCATATGCATTGTGAATCTGTAAATCTCTAAAGATTTATCATGAAAACCAGTAATAAAGGACATCATCTTTATCAATGCACTTTGGAGAATTGGAGAAACTTCATCCTATCTGATACTGCTAAATATTAATATCCAAGATTACAGCACAAGTTAAACTGACACAAGTTCAGTAGCTGTCACCATACCAGATCTGTGCCATGCTCCAAGGCCCCTCTGTTCCTCCGCACTCACCAAGACCCTGCCATTCATGGTTGATGTCCTATCATCATTAGTGGTTCCAAAACCCATCAGCTCACATTTTCCTGAATTCAACAGACATTCTCTCTGTTTCATATTTTTCAAAACTTACCAGAATAATCACACAGACCGGAGCCAGGAAAGCCCAGAGAAATCCCGACTTTAGATCCAACCAACAACTGGGGAAAGAGGAAAAATGTTTTGTTTCCAAATGACACTGTAAAATGTTTACACTTTGCACACACACACACACACACGTACAGGTATGTTCCCACACCAGTAACATTACTGCTCAGACGGCCTCCCTGCCATGTGTGAGGCTCGGCAGGAATCGACTATTCCCGTCATGGGTACATTGCTACCTCACTCAATTCTGTGTGGACCCAGCTTGGCATTGTTGGTCTTCATAATCATTATCATACTTTATTAGCCAAGTATGTTTTGCAACATACGAGGAATTTGATTTTGATTTACACAAGAGTGTGCTAAGTGTCTGGAATGAGTTGCCGGGTTCAATCCCTTCTTTGTTCTGCAGTCGGGGGCCTCGAGCCTTCTGATCTTTGTCCTTGTGCTGCAGGGAGTTGTGGCTGGGGTAGGGCTTTAACATTTTTAGCTCTATTCTTTCCCTTGATTATTGTTTAATGACCTTACCCCATCCATCTCCACTGCACCCCTCGTATCTGTCTCTCAGTCTCCCTATCCCACCCCAACTCACGCCCCCTGAGCTGGAGAGAGCCATGTGTGACCTCCTTGAGAACAAGTTGGGGCTGTTGGTGAAAGCTCTTGCTCCATCCCTGGTAGACTATATTTACAATATACAATATATATTAACGATTTAGACCAAGGAATTAAATGTAACATCTCCAAGTTTGTGGATGACACAAATCCCGGTAGCAGTGTGACTTGCGAGGGGGATGCTATGAGGCTGCAGGGTGACTTGGATAGGTTCGGTGAGTGGGCAGATGTAGTATAATGTGGATAAATGTGAGGTTATCCACTTTGTTGGCAAAAACAAGAAGGCAGATTATCTGAATGGTGTCAGATTAGGAGAAGGGGAGATGCAACGAGACCTGGGTGTCCTTGTACATCAGTCACTGAAAGTAAGCATGCAGGTACAGCAGGCAGTGAAGAAAGCAAATGGCATGTTGGCCGTCATAGCGAGAAGATTTGAGTATAGGAGCAAGTTGGTTCTACTCCAGTTGTACAGGGCCATGGTGTATTGTGTGCAATTTTGGCCTTCTAATTTTGGGAAGGACATTCTTGCTATTGAGGGAGTGCAGTGTAGGTTCACCAGGTTAATTCCTAGGGTGGTGGGACTGACAGATGATGAAAGAAAGGATCGACTGGGCATATATTCACTGGAATTTAGAAGGTTGAGAGGGGATCTAATATGAAATTCTTAAGGGATTGGCCAGGCTAGATGTTGGGCAGTAGATTAGATTTTATTTCTTGTCATTTGAACCTCAAAGAGGCTCAAACGAAACTCCGTTTCCACAGTGATGGAAGGCAAAATCTTTTCTCTCCCGTGCACCATTTTTCTCCCGATGTTGAAGCCCCAGGCGGGCAATGTTAAGTCCCACGGGAGGCCGCGCCGGGCGGTGTACTGCCTCGCTCCGGGCCCAAAAGTCACAAAGTTGGAGCCCCCGGCGGGCGTTGGAATATCCCGTGGCCATTAAAGCCGCGCCGGGCGATTTATGGCCCCGCTCCGGGTTGTTCTAACCCCGCGCACGGGCGGGAGAAGTTGCGTTGCGGGAGCTCCGGAAAGTGGTCTCTCACCCGGACCCGTGAGCTCCCGATATCATAGTCCACAGGTCTGCAGCTGGAGCTCCGGAGTCGGGCCGCAGCAGGGGGAGTCCAGAACCAGGGGTCACAGTTTTAAAAAAAGAGGTAGTTCATTTAGGACTGAGATGAGGAAAGACTTTTTCATCCAGAGAGTTGTGAATCTGTGGAATTCTCTGCTGCAGAAGGAAGTGGAGGCCAATTCACTGGATGTATTCAAGAGAGAGTTGGATATAGCTCTTAGAGCTAATGGAACCAAGGGATATGGAGAGAAAGCAGGGATGGGGTTCTGATTCTGGATGATCAGCCATGCTCATATTGAATGGCAGTGCTGGCTCGAAGGGCCGAATGGCCTACTCCTGCACCTATTTTCTTTGTTTCTAGACAAACCATTGGAAGTTAATGTGCTGGTGCAGGGGTAGTCAGGATTTTGCCCATATGGACTTTAGCAAGACATTTGACAAAGCCCCACATGGTAGGCTGATCCAGAAGATTAAATTACATAGGCCACAGGCAAGCGGAACTATTGTAGCTGGGACATTGTTGGCCGGTTTAGGCGAGTTGGGCCGAAGGGTCTGTTTCCACACTGTTTCACCCTATGACTTTATGACTCTGTCTGGGGCATAGATACATAGAAAATAGGTGCAGGAGGAAGCCATTCGGCCCTTCGAGCCAGCACCGCCATTCATTGTGATCATGGCTGATCGTCCCCTATCAATAACACGTGCCTGCCTTCTCCCCATGTCCCTTGACTCCACTAGCCTCTAGAGCTCTATCTAACCCTCTCTTAAATCCATCCAGTGACTTGGCCTCCACTGCCCTCTGTGGCAGGGAATTCCATAAATTCACAACTCTCTGGGTGAAAAAATGTTTCTCACCTCAGTCTTAAATGACCTCCCCTTTATTCGAAGACTGTGGCCCCTGGTTCTGGACTCGCCCCACATTGGGAAAATCTTTCCTGCATCTAGCTTGTCCAGTCCTTTTATAATTTTATATGTTTCTATAAGATTCCCCCTCATCCTTCTAAACTCCAGTGAATACAAGCCTAGTCTTTTCAATCTTTCCTCATATGACAGTCCCGCCATCCCAGGGATCAATCTCGTGAACCTACACTGCACTGCCTCAATCACAGGGATGTCCTTCCTCAAATTTGGAGACCAAAACTGTACACAATACTCCAGCTGTGGTCTCACCAGAGCCCTATACAACTGCAGAAGAACATCTTTACTCCTATACTGAAATCCTCTTGTTATGAAGGCCAACATTCCATTAACTTTCTTCACTGCCTGCTGTACCTGTAAGCCAACTTTCAGTGACCGGTGTACAAGGACGCCCAGGTCTCGCTGCACCTCCCCCTTACCTATCCTAACCCCATTGAGATAATAATCTGCCCCCTTGTTTTTGCCGCCAAAGTGGATAACCTCACATCACTGAAGGAGGCCTTCATCCCACCATGACTGTGCCGGTCATGATGAAAACATGAAAAATCCCATCTGTCTGTGCATGGTCTGCACCATTCCCTATCTTCTCATGTATTTGTTTCAATGCCCATTAAACATGCTATCACATCTGCTTCCACCACCTCCCCTGCACAAAGTACCAGACACCCACCACATGCTGTATATAAAGGAGATCTTTTGTGGGAACAGGTGACCAAAACTGAACACAATACTCTAACTGTCTTGTAACAATGTCTTGTACCACTGGATTTTTTAAAATAAACATCTTCTCTATCTATTATATCACCCAGTTTAGTGTCATCTACAAACTTACTCATCATGACTTCACAATTCTCTGGCGTGTCACTAGTCACAGACCTCCATTCTGAATGAGAACCTTCCACCATCAAGATTCAAGATTCAAGATATTTTATTAGTCACATTCACATACACCCGGGTGTAGTGAAGTGAAATGCTTTTTGCCATTATCAGCACACAAAAAAGAGAAGAGAATACAGACACAACACCAAGATAGTCTTAACACTGAACATCCCCCCACAATGGCTCCCACCATGAGGGAAGGCACAAAGTCCAGTCCCCAACCCCAGGTGGGTTGAAGGCCTCTTTCAGTGATGTGAGGTTATCACCCTCTGCTTCCTTTCACAAAGCTAATTCTCTATCCAGTCAGTTGGCTCTCCCTGGATCCCATGTGATCTAATGATCCAGTGCAGCCTACTATGCAGAACCTCATCAAATCTCTTGCTGAAGCCAATGTAGACAATGTCTGTGGCTTTGCCCTTTTCAGCCTCTTTGATTACTTCAAAATATAAATCGATTGGTAAGTCACACTCTTCCATGTACCATGCTGAATAGCCCTGATTAGCCCCTGTCTAATGCATATATATCCTATCCCTCAGAATACTCTCTTCCTTCGAGCCCTTCTTAAATAGAGACACACCCTTCAGCCTTGCGGCACCTCATCTGTGTGGTGAGGTGTTGGTACTCGAGGCCCTGAACTGTAGGGAATGGTTGAGCAGGCTAGATCTTTATTCCGTGAAACCCAGGAGGTGAAGGGGTGATCTTGTGGAGGTGTATGACATATGAGGGGAATAGGTAAGGTGAAAACATATCTAGAGTTTATCTAGAGTACGAGAATCAAGAACCAGGCAACATTTGTTTAAGGTGAGAAGGGAAAGATAGGAACCTGAGGGGACTTTTCACAGAGAGGGTGGTGGTTACATACAACGGCCTGAAAGAGTGGATAGTTGAGACAGGTACTGTAATAAAATGTAAAAGACATTTAGACAGGTACATGGACAGGAGAGATGTGCCAAACATGGACAGGTTGGACTAGAGTAGATGGGGCATCTGGGTTGGCATGGGGTAGTTGGGCCGAAGGGCCTGTTTCTTTGCTGTATGACCCTCTGACTCTAATATCAAAGCACCCTCCTGAATCTCAACATCATCCATGCCCTTCCTCTTGGGGAATGCTAATGTTAAGTACACATTCAGGGCCTTGTCCATTTCTCTGGCTTCAGGCATAAATTCCCACCTGGAGTGGACCTACCGTTTTCCAAGTAACCCTTTCTCCTTACATACAAAATACCTGCAAACTCTCCTCGACCCTATTTTCCAAGCTTCTTTTACTCCTCCTAATTTCTTGTTTAAGTGTTTTCCTGATTTCTTCGTATTTCTCAGGAACCATGACTGATTTCTGTTCCTTTGATGGTGGGCCAAAGGTCCCATTTCTGTGCAAGGATAGTATTTCCCCTGGCAACCAGGGATCATAATTAGAGTGGCTAATGAAACTGTTGCCTCAGTTCCAGAGACCTGGGTTTGATCCCGACTTTGGGTGAAGCCTTTGTGGAGTTTGCACGTTCCACCTAAATCCACGCAAATCCCCTTTGGGTTCTGCAGTCTCCATCAACATCCCAAACACGTGTAGGTTGATAGGTAGCTGTAAATTATCCCATGAATGATAGCATAGAACATGGAACAGTACAATATAGGAATGGGACTTGGGGATCTGGAGCAGTTGATGGAAATTTTGGGAAGAGAAAGAGGGATCAGTGTAGGATTGGGATAAATGGGTGCTTGATGGTTGACCTCATGGGATGAAGGGCCTGTTCCCATGCTGCATGTGGAGATGGGAAGAAATATCTTCACTTAGTGGGTGGAGAACCTTTGCAATCCTCTCCCCAAGTGGGTTTTGCAGGCTCAGTCGCTGAGTGTTTTCAGACAGAGATGGATATGAAGGATATGGGGAAAATAGGGTCAGTGCAAAAAAATGGTCCTGAGGTTGTAGGTTGGTCATAGTCCAACTGAATGTTAGAATAGGTGCAAGGGGTCAAATGGCCTCCTCCGTCAACCATGTTTATTCCTGTCACAGAAACTCAATGTGCTCCGAGTGCAATGTCTGCAAAAAAATCTGCAGTTTTCGTACTTACTACTTGTCTGTTCCATATCCCTGGGAAAACACGGCTGCTGAGATGCCAACAGTAATCAGGGGGCAACCGTAGCCAAACAAGTACATGTACGTTGGTCTCAGACTCTTTGCATTGAAGACTTTCACCAGCATGAGGTAAAGCTGCACACCTTCCAGGAGCATCCAGGAAAAACAGGACAGGAAGAAATAATGCAGGAATCCAGCGATGACGGCACAAAGAGTCTGGAAGTGATGCAAGAGAACAACAAGGGATTAATGAGCCTGAGCTGGGCTGCACAGGGTGGTAAACTGGCTGGTTCACTGGGTCGATTTACTGGGCCTGTGCGCTGAGTCAGTATATTGGGTTGGTATACTGGGCCGGTATACTAGGTCATTACACTGGATCAGTGCACTGGGCCAGGACACTTGGTTGGTTGTACACTGCAGTTTCAGTTTAGTTTATTGTCACGTGTACCGAGGTACAGTGAGAAGCTTTTGTTACATGCTAACCAGCCAGCGGAAAGACAATACATGATTACAATTGAATCTGTTCACTGTGAGCCATACACAGTGTGTGGATAAATGATATGGGATATAAGGGATAATGCATTGGTACAAAGATACATTTCACTGACCACTCAAGTTAGACTAACTGCCTGTAGTTTCCTATCGTCTCCCTTGCTCCTTTTCTAAAGTAGCATGGATTCTGTTTGGTCCCCTCCAAAGTGGCAACTCCATTATGTTGAATTCTGGAGACAGCATCAATGCACTCACTATTTTCACTATGACTTCCGTTGGTCTGTTTCTGTGCTGGATAACGTTCTGTAAGGTTTTAAAGAAGGAACTGCAGATGCTGGAAAATCGAAGGTACACAAAAATGCTGGAGAAACTCAGCGGGTGCAGCAGCATCTATGGAGCAAAGGAAATAGGTAACGTTTCGGGCCGAAACCCTTCTTCAGACCCTAAGTCTGAAGAAGGGTTTCGGCCCGAAACGTTACCTATTTCCTTCGCTCCATAGATGCTGCTGCACCCGCTGAGTTTCTCCAGCATTTTTGTGTACGTTCTGTAAGGTTTGTCGTTTATATTGATCCACGACTTCCTCATCACCAGACTGTAATCAGTCCAGATTGCAACAACACTTGGGGAGGTCAGTACGCATGATGGACCAGGCTGTGTTCATCACTATTGTATTCTCCTTCCTTCCTAGGTGTTGAAATTGCCGAACCAGTCCATAACGCAACCAGTCAACTTCAGGAAAGCTAGGGATCCATGAACCTGTCTTCATTAATGAGGCAACAGAACAAAGAGTCAACAGCAGACACAAAATGCTGGAGCAACTCAGCGGGACAGGCAGCATGTCTGGAGAGAAGGGATAGGTGACATTTCAGGTCGAGACCCTTCTTCAGACTGAAGGCTCTCGACCCGAAACTTCAATATCAAATGTTAAATAATGTTATGTTGTATTCTTATTAATTTGCTGCAATGGCAACGCGAATTTCACTTCACCAATGGGTGTATGTGACAATAAATGAACCTTTGAACCTTTATTGTATCTGCCTCAACCACCAACCCTGGCAGTGCAATCCAGGCACAAACCACCCTCTGTGTAAAACAAAAGTTGCCCAGTGGATCTGCTTTAAATTTTGCCCTTTCACCTTAAAGCTATGCTCTCCAGTATTTGATTTCTTTCATCCTGGGAAAAAGGTTCTGACTGCCTGCCCTATCTATGCCTCTCATCATTTTATGTACATCCATCAGGTTTTCCCGCAGCCTCGGCATTCCAGAGAAAACAATCCAAGTCTGTCCAACCTCTCCATGGAGCTAATCCTGGCAACATTCTAGTAAACTTCCTCTGCCCCCTTTCCAAAGCCTCCACATCCTTCCTGCAATAGGGCGACTAGAAATGCACACAATATTCCAAATGTGGCCTCACCAAAGTCCTATGAAGCTGTACCATGATTTCCTGACTCTTATACCCAATGCCCTGACCTATGAGGTGACAAAGGTGATCAATAAGGGTAGGGTGGTGGATGTTGTCAACATGGATTTTAGTAAGGTGAACTTGCACTTGGGCATTGTCTTCAGTTTAGGAAAGATTTCATTAAGCTGACGCGATAGGAAAATGGGTTTATGAGGATGTTGTTGAGACCCAAGTTCTAGAGCTACAGAGAGAGTTGGGCAGGCTAGGGCCTTAATCCTTGGAGCACTGGAGGCTGACGGGTGATCTTACAGAGATGTATAAAGTCATGGGGAGTAGATAGAGTGAATGTTTAGTTGAGTTTAGAGAAACAGCATGGAAACAGGCCCTTCAGCTCACCGAGTCCACATCGACCATCGATCATCCCTACGCTAGTCCTATGTTATCCTACACACTTGGTGGAATTTACAGGTCAATCATGAACGTCTTTGGAATGTGGATGGAAAGCGGAGCACCACGCGGTCACAGGGAGAACGTACAAACTCCACAGAGACAGCACTCGTAGTCAGGATTGAACCTGGGTTTCCGGCGCTGTGAGGCAACAACTCTAACGCTGCGTCACTGTGCTGCCCCTGCACAGTGTGTTTCCCATCAGGCATTTAACAACTAGAGAGCTTAAGTTTAAGGAGGGATGGGAAAGAGTTAATAGGAAACTGAAGGACAATGCTTTCACACAGAGGGTGCTGGATATATGGAATAAACTGCCAGAGGAAGTGGCGAGGCAGCATTTATGAAGCTCAATGTCCTTTCATAAACTGTGCTGGGTTGGAGCAGGCACCTGCTGCTGACCACAGTTCAGTACAATATGGGCGAGGACAACTTTCTCTCACTGGCCTTCTCTATCTCTACAGCTGAGTTGGTTTGTGCGCACGTGTGGTTTTCACCAGTTCTGCTCTGACAGCTCTATATCTATGGTCTAATTTGAGATGCGGAGAATGTGATGTTATTATCCTGGGTGGACCAAACCATACACTAAATAAAACTTGCTACTTGCTGTATAATCTTACAGATCGCTTCGAGAATGCAGAAAAAATGTGTAACAAGATGTACTGAACCAGATCCTTTTATGATTCAGCATGTTGCAGAAGGACAACACATATCTTCATATATGTAGTACAGCTGATGTATAGAAACATCTCTGAATCACTCACAGTAGAATGAAAGTAGTTCAACAATGTTTCTCACAGATCTTGGGACAGTTCAAGTCATGGAGTCGTAGAGTCGTACAGCACGGAAACTGGCCCTTCAGCCCAACTTGCCCATGACGACCCAGATGCCCTATCTGCACTTGTCTCACTTGCTCACGTTTGGCCCATATCCCACGCAACCTTTCCTATCCAGTTATCTGTCTAAATTGTGTTCAAATGTTGTTACAGTATCTGCCTCAACTACCCCTCTGGCAGTCCAGTCCGCTCCATATATCTACCTCCGTCTGTATGAAAAAGTTGCCTTCCAGATTCCTATTAAATGCCCTCTAATCTGTAAAACGATATCCTCTGGTTTTTGATTCCACTACTCTGGGGAAAAGATTGTGCATTCACCTCTATTTCCCCCATGATCTTATACACGTCCATAAGATCACCCCTCAGCCTCCTGCGTTCCAAGGAATCAATTCCGAGCCTGCCTAACTTCCCTCCATAGCTCAGGCCTCCAAGTCCTGGCATCATCCTTGTAAATCCTCTCTGCACACTTTCCACCTTAACGACATCGATCCAATGCTGTGAAAAACTGAACACCTCTCCAAATGTGGCCACACCAACATCTTGTACAATTGTAATATAGACACTGTCCCCTACTGCCAATTTCTCTCTAAATCAGTCCCAAGCGGAGGCTTTTCATCCTAGGACATCCGAGATGTCCTCTTTCTGTAGTAAATGTGGATTCCCCCTGCTGTCATAGACAGATCCCTCACCTGTGCCTCCTCTGTGTCCCATAGTTTTGCTCTTGCCTCCCCTTCCCCCCAAACTGAACGAGTATGGTTTCCCTGGTCCTCACCTTTCACCCCACCAGATGTAACACCTGTCCCTATAGTTCTACCCTCACATCAACCCAGGACCCCAGCAATCCTTCCAGTTGAGATGAAGTTGAGTCACGTGATCAACCTCATCTGTGTGTAGGAAGGAACTGCAGATTCTGGTTTGAACCGAAGATATACACAAAAATGTCACCTATTTGTTCACTCCAGAGATGATGCCTGTGCCGCTGAGTTAATCCAGCTTTTTGTGTCTCATCCTCTGTGTTCCAGATGTGGCCTCCTTTACATTGGCGAGACCAAGTGTAGAATCGGCCGTCTGTTTCGCTGAACACTTGCACTCGTACTAAACCATGGCCTACTGGATTTCCCGTTTGCTAACCATTTTAACTCCCCTTCCTGTTCCTACACTGACCTTTCTGTCCTGGGCCTCCTCTATCGTCATCTGGTTCTTGATTCTCCTATTCTAGATAAAATATAGAAACATAGAAACATAGAAAATAGGTGCAGGAGGAGGTCATTCGGCCCTTCGAGCCAGCACCGCCATTCATTGTGATCATGGCTGATCGTCCCCTCTCAATAACCCATGCCTGCCTACTCCCCATATCCCTTGACTCCACTAGCCCCTAGAGCTCTATCTAACTCTCTCTTAAATTCATCCAGTGACCTGGCCTCCACTGGCCTCTGTGGCAGGGAATTCCATAAATTCACAACTCTGGCAGGGAATTCCATAAATTCACAAAATACTATGTGCTCATCGTAATTTTACTTCGAAGTCACGTGATGTTACTGCGTGAAGAAGCCCGCCAGCCCGCATGCGCGTCAATAGTCTAATGCATTGCGCACGACTGGATGGGAGGCGTGTCGCTCCTCCAGCGGTAAATTTTAAAATCCTGCAGGTAAGTTTTTAAACTTATTCTGAGGTTGTTTTTTTCGTGGGAAATTTCTCTTTACAGAGTTTCCAATTGCTATGGATAATGGAATCCAGGGCAAAAATCCAGACGGGCCGAGGGGAAACCAGCTACGGAGGACCACGGGAGTGCGGGTAGCTGTCAGCCGTCGGTTTAGCCGTCCGAGTCACTGACAGCGACTTCAGACTTTGGCAACCCCGAAAGGGGGCAAAGCCAAATGGAAGTCTGAGAGGCCTGTGTACTCAGGTGAGTCAGGCCAGGAGGATTCTCCTCCTACAAACGTGGATGGCGTCTTCGGGCGTTTATCCCGGATGGAACACCTTATGGAAAGTATGCTCCATCATGATATGCTCAGTGAAACGGGGACATATCAGCGCAGGTCTCCTCGCGAGCCTGCTGCAGCGCCTGGTCCAGGGCTGCTTAATATCTCCCACTCTGAGGAGGGGAGTGTACGGGGTCAGTATATGACTGACTCCAAATTCGGAGATATGTCCATGGAACATACTGGAATGCATGACATGCATGAGGTTCAAGAATTGCCTGCCATGGCATCAAGGTTTGTGATACACTCGCAAATAGGGGAGCCGCTGCAAGAAGAGTTGGCTTCCAGCATAAACTACTTCACGTCGCATCAATTACAGGAAGAGGTGATGGTTGAAACAGCTGCAAAATATCATTCACCTGTAAATTGTGCATCCTTGAAAGTGCCGGCAGTGAAGAGCTCTATCTGGGGGTACATTGGAGGGGGCATCAAAGCCCAAGAAATGACACTCCAAAGAATTTAAAATTACTGGCCTCAGGCATCACGGCATTTGCCAGATCTGTGGATGGCGGGCCCTTATCGGACGTCCAGCAGGATGCCCTGGCGTTGATG